>OX424574.1:37956365-38273865 GCA_949152435.1 Gastracanthus pulcherrimus
TCCTCTAAATATATTTCTTTTAAATCTTCTACTGTCCTGTAAAAGATTTTAGGCGGCGCATTTGAATGACTTTCAATACAGGGGGACATAAGTCGTAGGGCTGCGAGCGCCGTGTACTGTCCGAGGTGCGAAAGCTTCGGTAGAGACTGGGCGTGTGTGCATGAGAAGAGTTTTGTTCGCAGTGCAAATGCCGGTGGAAGAGGAGCCTCTGCTGTACGATGACTCGTCGACGCAGCAGGCCCAGCTGCATCATCATCAGCAGCACTACCATCATCACGGCTCCGACACGTCCCTCGACCTCTGATACAGCGACTGCGAATCTCGCGCCCTGGATAGTCCAGACGAGCCGCATCAGGAAACAACGACGACGACGACGATGACTACGACGATGACCTCGGACGACCTCGTGATCGTCGCTGTGCACAGCGACGCCGCGGTAACTAGATAGTAAGACTACTCTAGCTACGACCTTCTTTATGTATAGTTGTATTCCTATATGTGAGCGCGCGCGTGTGGACTGAAGGGTGAAATCCGGTGGTAAAGCAGGTGATTTATCACCTGATGTTTCGCCGTGATTATATCGACGCCCAATACGAAGAGAAACGCATTTCAATTTGCTACGATGACTAACGCATCTCAGTGTTCGGGATGAGGAGTATCGTGTTTAAGCGTTTGCTACGAAGAGTAACGCAGTTCGAAGGTTTGCGACGAAGACTAGCGCGATTCGAAAGTTGGCAAAGGTTCAGAGCTTTCGAACGAAAACTATCGCAGTTCAGAGTGTTTGGACGAAAACTATTAATTTAAAGCTTATTGTGGAGACTATCAATTTTTATAGAACGTAAGTATATCATCAATGCCCTTTTTCTCTTTTACCTCTATTTTCTATTGTTCTCATCTATTGGTTTTTTGAGATTTTTTTCTTTGTTCACGGAGTAATATTTTCAAACCAATGTATAAAACGTATTAAAATAAGTAAAAAATTAAATATGATGTGTACAACTTAATATTCATGATCGATAGTATTCGTCAATCAAAAAGCTCTACATTGCCATAGTTTTGTCAAAAAACTCTAAATCGTCCGAAACTCTGAACCGCGATAGTCTTCGTCGCAAACATTTTAACCGCGATATTCTTCGTTGCTAAAATCTGAATTTTGTTAGTCTTCGTCGCTAAACTCTGAACCGCGATATTCTTCGTCGCTAAAATCTGAATTTTGTTAGTCTTCGTCGCAAACCTCTGAACCGCGATAGTCTTCGTCGTAAACCTCTAAACCACGATACTTCTCGTCGCAAACGCTGAATTATGATTTTCTTCGCTGCAAACGCTGAACTATGATACTCTTCACCTTAAGGTGATGTTAAACCCTGTGTTACTGGTAAATATGGGGAACAAATATTTTAATTCATTTTTCAATTTTAAGAAAATATCTTTATGAAAAGTTGTTCATTTTGGTTGGAACAACAACTTTCCATAGAGATATTTACTCAAAATTGAATATGAAATGAGAAAAGTGGATTCTCGTATTTTTCGGTGACAGGTGGCTTTAGCATCACCTTAAAGTTTGAAACGCGTTTTTCTTCGTATTGGGTATCGATATAACCTGATTTGTCAGCTAAAAATATCTTTAGGAAAGAAACATTTTCAAAAAATGTCGAAATGCGATAGATCATCTGGTTATTCACCTGATTTATCATCTGATTTTTTTAGTAGAGTGGCGAAGCACTAACGGCGTGTGATATATCGTGTAGCTTTTCCTTCTTTTTTTCATTATCGAATGAGCTCTGTCTGTCGAAATGGTTGTGCATGTTATGGGACAAGGAATATATCATATTCTCGGAGATCTGTGAATTGTACAATAACTTTTTATACCTCAGTAGGTAATTAGATTGAATTCAATCGTAATTTTTTCCCTTTTAGATTTGAAGGAATTAAGTAATAGCATGCCTCAAATTATTTGATGGTTTTTATGGATTATGAATGACTATTATTTCATTGAACTAATGCTGTCTAAATCAAAATTTAATAACATTTCTTATATTGATATTTCTGATACTAATTTTCTTTGGGTGCATTTGTAAAAAATTACATTCTTAAAAGAATCTTTTTACCATTAACTACGAGCAATAATATCAAAATTTATATTTTTTAATATAATCAAATTCAAAATTAATGAATAAAAATATAGAAATTTCATACCATCTAATTTTACAACAGCCGTTAAAATACGTATCTAATAAATGTATATTATTCATTCATTGCATTTTATATAATATAGAATACATACAATTACCTTGCTATGGGCTTATAGAAAACAAAAGTAAGTAATTTTTGTATTAAATTACATACATAAATTTTAAAAGTAATTGATACAATGGGTATTATTATAACGTATGTGTGCATATATTGTACAAGCTTACAGTAGAGTATATTAAGTATATTCATAATGAGAGAAAAATGTACCTACTAATATACATTTTTACTGAAATAGGTTATTTGTAATGAATTTGTACAATAAAGAAAACATCAGTTTCTCGTCCTTAAAAAATGAAAGTGTTAAAGTAAAATCTGTGTAATACAAAAATGAGAATGTTCACGTTTTCGTCGTGAATGCACTTTCGAAGTCATACTCATAAACTGGTTTAGTATCTCTGAATACATGAAAATAATCATTTTGTCAGATATAGCTCTCTCAGCATAAAAAAAGCTTTTACATTAATAGGATTTGAGATAGCAAACTTGTAAATATGAAAAGTGTAAATGTCTGAAACTTGAAATAGTATTTTCTATATAAGATAATATTTTTCGCCACACTTGGAGTAGCCAACTCCTATTTACAATTTAATAATAGCTTATGATAACTAGATCAGGTCGTTTACTTACTGAGAAAGTTAATGGTCTGCGTTAGAGACCCAAATAACTAATCGTGATGCAATGTATAAAGCAATTCCAAAAAGTGGAATTGTATGTCCAAAATTGAATTGTTTAACTGAGTGTCCAAAAAGATTGTATTTAAAATTAAAGCATTTACGTGAAATTTTGGTATGTGATTGAGCATTTTACAAATATTGCACGAAAATGAATGTCTATGTAATATTCTTCACTTAAAATTCCAGAATAACTTATTTATTATTTTAGATTTACATTTTCTGTCCATTAAGTTTTATTTTACAGGTAGAATTTTCGTTATATATTTATAATATATAGTAACGATCTTTTTACTTCAATATATTTGCGATGAGTTTACATTTTTTTAAAATGTATTTAGGTATATACAAAGAATCTTAAAAAACTCGCGTAATCTCATAAGCGTGCATTTCATGTTTAAGAAAATTAAAACCATATTATGTTATATTCGCTGTATTTTATATCAGTAGCATTTTACGCAAATTTTAAAAAGAGAACCTTGGTGTACATATTTTCTGTTAAAACATAAAAAGAAAGTACTGATCTTACTTGAGTCCAAAGTAAGATGGGCAAAAGCGTTATAGTTTCGTTTGTTTTTTCTTCAGAAAGATTTGAACTATGAACAAGTGCAATGTTGTGAAAAGGGGACAAAAGTGCCTTGTGCGTGTACGCTGATACGATAAATGCTCAGTGCTGTGAACAGTCACAGTTACCAGATGGACTTTGTTTAAAAGAAAGAAAGTAACAGATACAATGTATGCAGTGTGACGCAATTTTTTCATCGATAAAGAGATTGAATAGTTGACAAACAAATATGATATATTTATATACATTTTTTTATTGAGATCGTTCAACAAGTTTGATATATTCCATCTTCTCATATAAATTATTACGTTAATTTTTTAAAAAATTTTATAAGCAGCTTTAAAAGTATCATCTATTGCGTGCGTTAAATTTTTTATATAGACTTTAACAAGTACAATTTTAATTTATTGTCCGTTTTATCTGCACTTGTTTGTAGATATTTAGCCCGTTCCGATAAAAAAATGTAGTCAAAATAGAAGAAATTAAAATTAATTCTTGCCTAGTAGCAAATATTAAATGTTACGATACGTTAATTTATTTGTCAAGTGGTGCAATGTGTAAATTAAATTTTATAAAATTTACAATTTAGGATAATGCGGAGGGTGTCGGACGGGGTTAAGGTAAAAGTTAATGCTAACTATCCGAATAATCTTGTTTCGCGTGACATGAATGTGGAAAATCCAAAATTATAATTCTGCCTATACTCGGCCTATATTGTAAGAGAAATAACTGCTGTATCATTTATGTGTTATAATTTTAGCACATTAATGTTTATTAGATTAATAAACTTTAAATCAATATTTCATAGTAGTTCCATTATAAAAATTTGAATGCCATTTTCACTTTTCCTTTATATTATATCCTATCAACAAATGAGTGAATAATAATAATACGTGTCCATGTAGTACATAGTATAGATGAAAATAAAGAATATATATATATATATATATATATATAACTAAATTGAACAATATGAAAATTTAAAGGTGATTTGACATTAAAACTATGTCCACGCCAGTAGTAATTTACAGATAAAAACTTTCCGATATTTTGGTATTTATCGTTATTATTGTTCAATTTTCAAATTTTATCAATAATCTCATTCATCCGATGTTACTTAAAGTATTACCAACACTGGATAATCGCAATAATTCATGGAGACAAAAAATTGAATTAGAATTACGGAAAATACAATATAAGAATCAGTAATTGGGTACGCCCTATCCTCAAGGTAAGTTCACTAAAACTTTTCTAATTAAAGAATTTTTTGCTTATCCTGCAATAATATTTATTTTATTAGTTTTAATATGATTAGAGTACTCCAGTATAACGTGAATGAAACGATAGTTTGCTTTTTATCTGCGATTTCCCAGCATGTCGCATGCAATTTTATTAAGCAATAGAATTTTGTTCATACATATACTTTCAAATTTATAGGAAGTTTTTCTTAAAATCGATATACTTAAATTTATTGGCTAGGATGTACCTACATGTACTTAATGAAATCTTTTTCTATCATATTGTTGCATTAATTTCTTCATAAAAATCATGCATTTATTCGAGACTTAAATAATGGTAAGTAATGCTAAAAATTATATAGCACGATCTTTTTTTATTATACATTATTCTAAGTATAAGTACTATATGTCAGAAAAATATTTTTGCCTTGAAATTAATTTATAATAAATGACAAACTTTATAATTATTGTCTAGTTGTCAATTATTGTCTAAAGAGGTGAATGAACGGAATTTTTTTATAAATGAATATATAACTCACTGTATTAATTAAATTGTGCTCCAAGTGAAATTGCAGGGATCAAATATGAATTCGTTATACTAACAAAGGCCTTTCTCCCCATGAAATAACGCCAGTCAACGGAGTAGGGAAATTGTTATCTGATCCATTAAATCTGGACTGAGGCTAAAGTAAATTATGATATTGATTTTATTTTTACTGAAAGTCAACAATATAAGCTGTATTAAAATGGATTTGATTAAATAAACAAATATATAATAAATTAGTATGTGTATACCACTATAAAGTAAAATATTTAAAATTAATTAAAATGAAAATAAAGTAATGTTGAATTACCATTACAAGAAGTACATAATACGATGTATGTTTTAAATATATAAATTTATATTATATAAATAATGCTAATATGGAATTGCCGAAAATCAAACATTTTTTTTATTCTAATAATGTAATCACATTAATTGATCTTCATTCGGTACCACGTAAATTGAAAAAGAAAAATAATTTTCGATTATTACAAGATAAATCACGAATGTATGTCTGACCATGCTCGGCCGCTTCTACTTAGAACCACATTTAAATAATATTTTTCAGACAGCTACATAATTTATAAAACTTTTTGAATGGTGCTAAGAATATTTTTGCTTTGAATTCGCTGTATATTGCTTTCAAATATTTAATAAATATTCTTATATTAGTATTTGGTTCTAGTACAATTTAACTCGTGATAAGTAATTATTATTGTTATGTGCAAATAGGTATAAACTCCCAGGGGCCTTATTTACTAACTTTGTCGTCGACGATATACGGAACGTTAACGTGCGACATCATGCATGATAAAGTTAGTGAATAAAGCCACTGGTAGAAATAAAACGTTTTTCCTAGAATGCCTAAGCATTTTTATTTTTTATATTATTTTGCTAGCAGATTATAGTATTTTGCTACTAAAATAGATATCGTAATAATAATATTATTTATGTTTATTTATTAACAGTTATTTATTGTATAAAATGTCTGGTATTGCACGTCTATTATATTTATTTTCTTTCACGCAAGGTTTGCTACAGTTTAGTACTATAATTCATGATATACTACATGATGTAACAGGGGAATAAAGTCGAAGATTATTCTCGAGCGAAGCGAGAGCAGTAATCACCCGAGGGAATACTCGACATTATATCCGTGTTTAGATGATAGTTCAGTGATAGAACTGTATTCCCGACTTAAGGGGAGGTCGGTGTCCTATACCTTATACTCAGTTACCGACATTATCGATTTTTCGTTTTACGCAGTCAATTTTTACTTTAATAAAATTTTACGAACATACGCACATTCTTAGTCATAAATAGATTGTGCGTACGTTTGCGAAATTTGAAAATCTAATTTATTCATTGAATAAAACAAAAAACTGGAATGTCGGTATCCGGCATCCCCTTAACTGTGGCCACTTTATTGATTTAAAAAGAGAGACTTCCGATAAGAACTAGAATTTATTTGTCCCACTTTAAAGGTCAATAAAGTGGTCATTACGGTTAAGTCGGGAATAAAAAGTCTTTTTAGCATTTTCTTTATAAAACTAACCAATAACTGCTGAGAAGAACTCTTTTATTTATACTTTTATTTTGTCAGTTTTCGTTTCTAGTTATGATTTCATACTGTTAAAAAAGAGCTTTTTATGTAATTCATCAAAGTTTATCAAAGTTCAAAGGCAAGCGTATATCCAGAGATCCTTCATCGTCTAATACAAAATATAATTTATATTTCAAAAGACCATTCCTCGCCGACGGCATCTATTATTCACATCAAAGTTCAAAGCTCTCCATAATCAACCGCACAGTCATCTCTGACAACAAGTAAAAGTAACCCCGGCAAAAACCAACCCCTCGCAAGAGAAAGCAGTACAATCCCACCCTCGGCTAAGTCCTCTACTACCTAACCGATCGCACTCACTATAAATGAGTTTTGACTTCTTGATTTCAATTAAGCTTGCGTCAGCCGTAAGATCTCAATCAAAAGTTTAAGGAGTCAAGTCGCTGTTAAATGCAGAAATAATACAGTAACCATTATTAAATTCTGATCTATTGATTTTAAATGTATGTAACATATTTTAATATTTTCTTACTTAAAAATCTTTGATCCAGGTTAGTTTATAAGCTCTCCTAAAGTCTATAAAAAATCTATGAAAAATTAAGCTTGTTTAAATGAAAATTCATTTTCACCACACTGCGCGTAAAGTGCTGACTGTACGCCCTCTCAGCAGGCCGTACAGTACCGCATGGACTGCCTAGGGAATAAAGTGACTTGCGCATGCGCGATGCGCCTTTTTCCGCTCTCGACTGCGTCTCGAGCGGTAAAACAGCGCGTCGCGCGTACACAAGTCACTTTACTTCTAGGCAAAGCATGGGGTACTGTACGGCCTGCTGAGATGCGTACAGTCATTTCTTTACGGGGGTGTGGTGAAAAGTAGTATACGCACCTCTGGAGTATAGTAGGCAAGCATGCACTGTGTGAAATGCCGACCTCGCTTCGCTCGGTCGGCAACGTCACACGGTGCGTACATTGCCCACTTTACTCCCTTGATGCATAATGTACTATTACCGCAGGGTTCCATTACATACAATTTTGCTTCCTCATAGAGGAAGCTTTGTGATGGTAAAAAGAAGGTCCCCTGTGGAAATTATAAAATGTAATAAAACGTAAAAAGACACAAGAAAACGAAAATAAACGTAAGAAACCGTAAGAAGCTGATGGATTTCGGTCATTTTTACATTTTATGTTTTATTATGTTCCGTTACGGTTCATTACAATTCCTTAGTTCAAAAAGAAAATGTTGGCCTTAATTTGTACCGATATGTGGCTAAGCATATATAAACCAATTCACATATATAAAATAGAACTTTAAGTTACTTAAGAATCATTGACACTTTAGTGAGCGGAATTTTTAGTGTGAAAATGTATTCTAAAGTAATAAAACATAAGAAAACATAAAAAAATGTAAAAAACGTAAGAAAATGTAAGAAAACATAAAATGATTTTTGAGTTATAGTATTTTCGGTCTTTCGGTATGTTTAAAATAATATCATCAATTCATTTTTGTTGCATTTGAAAAAACATAAAATTACCTATCTTTTCCGACCCGAAATTTTAAATAAGCTATTTTTTTCTTCGTTTATGCACGAAAACGTCGTGTTTTGTTTAAAAGATGATAATTGGAAAATATAACATGGAAAATTTTGAAAAAATTTGAGACGATTAGGAATCTGGTTCAGAATATTTTGTAAAATTTTCAAGCCTTCATACTTTTCTTTTTTCGAAAAATAATCATTTTGTAAAAAGAATCAGGTTTTTTTGGCGGCGGTTTTCTCTTTGCTTTTCTTAAATTTTCATCTGATAAACTTGACATTATATTGTAAAATAAATATGTCCATTAGGTTATTTTATTGCTTTTTTCAACAAAGAATATTGAAATGAACTTAAATTTATATTATCAAAACCAATAAAAGTTATTTTGAAATGCATAGAAAATCTTAACTTAAAATGGTTCTCCTGAACAATTATATATTTTTGTTATGTAGATACCGCAAGATTGCAGGAGTCAATAATAACGAAAATGACTTTTATAGCTTTCATTGTAGATAGAATCATGTAATTTTCAGGTGTATGTCAGAATTGGGAAACAAAGGAGGATGCCCACAGATTTATAATATTTGAGCCGTTGAAGAGGAACATATAAAACTAATACCATTGTCTAGAGCTTGTAAAACATGCACTTTAAAAAAAATTGAACCCCTTAAGTGTGGGTAAAGTTGAGGACAACACGATGAAAATTCGTTAAATTAAGTAGAAATTCTCGAGCATGGTTAGACTTTTATCATTGCTATAAATGGGACAAATCTGTAGCTATTATTTTTTTCTAGTTTTCCCCGCATTTAAGGTATTTCATTTTAAACGATGGTGTTGGTCTCATACGTTCTCTCGAGAAGGCCGTTATGGGCATCCTCATTCTTTTGCTACAACTTTTTTGTTACAATGGCATAATGTTAGAAAAAGTGATCTTAAGTTCAAATAAATGACATATTTCATACTAAATATATCATAATTTTTTAAGAAAATTATATTTTAAATCCCCACATACACCTGGAAATTACGTTTTCTGAGTAAAATGAGACCTATAAAAGTCATTTTCGTTATTGTTGACTCTCGGAATCCTGCGGTAGCTACAAGAATATATGATTGTTCAGGAGAGCCATTTACGTTAAGATTTTCTATGCATTTTTCAATATTTTTTGTCGCAAACCGAAATAAAAAGAATGCGATTTTCCAAAACTTTAAGGTGGTTCAGTGCCCTTAAGACGGCTCCGTCGCGTAGTCCCGTATCTACGCGTGGCCCCGTGGGGGACACATATATTTATTTTCTAATAACCCACGCAAAAATGATTTAGCATTAATTTTCATACTTATTAATATAAATATATGTTATGATACATACAAAAACAACAATACGCATATATATGCATGCAAGAATACACTAATTTTAGCTTTCCATTAATTATTTGTTATATTTGACTGGCACCGGGTATTTTCGATAAATAATCAGATTGTATAAATAAAAAGCTACAATCTCTTGGTAGTTTTATAAAGAAATCATGATTTTTCAAGTACCTATAGGCATAAATGCCGATTTTTCCATAAGAGAATATATTAAAACTTCTAATTTCAAACATTTTTTTCTCTTCAGTTTACCTGGCAACCCCACCTAACAAAAATTTCAATAGAATGCTTAATACGTATACTTTCAGTGGGAATTTTATTTTTTGTTAATAATGGATTTTGAAAAAACGACGGAGCCACCTTAAGCCTTAAGTCCAATAATCATGTCCCTCAATTTCTCCAGAATCTTTTGACGATTTCTACTCCCGAGATTTAGAGGGTTAAAAAAGGGTGCTCATCATTGAAACATACCAAAAAAACTAATCATAATATTTGAACCTGTGGGGTGACTTTAAACCAGGCAATAAAATAGTCCCAGACAGCTTAATGAAAATCAAATTTCAAAAAAGAAAAATTGCAAAAGGTAGTTTTAAACAAATACATGATGTTTGAACATTTAATTTTTTTTGTGTTTTACACTTAATCAACAATAATGAAATAAAACTGTGGCACAATGTTGCACCACCGGCTCAAAGTCACCCGGCTCCACGGTATACCTCGTTTTCATTAAAATTGACTTACGGCGCTCCACGCACGCTGCGTAAGGCAACACTGGGCCCTCGTGAGTCGCATCCCTCGTGGGCACGCGCGTATAACACACCAACTTTGAAGCATAAATTTCGTCGAATCAGCCGAGAGGGGGATATATATATATATATATACACACAAATGTCGCATATCCCTCACGTGCGTACGTTATATAAACACGCACACGTACACACACACACACACATACAATACTCACGCCGCTGCCCTTGTTCCCCCCTGACATGGCTTTTCGGAGTGCCGGCGCCTCGCCAACGGCTGATACCACGCGCGCAGCTCTATATACAGCCCAGCGGTGCCTATATTGATCCGCGCTCCCGCTTAATGCGAGTCTCGGACGCGTTATGTACGAGTACACGGCACGTGTACGTGTACAAGTGTGTGTGTGTATACTTGTAGGGTGGTGTATATACCCCTGCGGAGTTAGCGCGGATGGTCGGAGGAAGAGGAGGAGGAGGTACTACGCCGCATGCGGACGTCAACGGTAGCGCGCGCGCGACGAGATGCCGGCACGTGATATGCGACGCGCGGGAGCGCTAGGTTCGGACGCGGTGTGTAAGTACTGATGGCTGACGCGGTGAAAGTGAGGTCTTTCGTAGTTATATATTTTTTCTTTTTTCTTGGAGGGAGGTGCTATACTGGAAATTGATTTTTGAGCCATTAGTGCTCTTTATCTTTGAAGGGATGGAAGATATTGTTAGGGCTACGCTGGAAGCTTTTTAAAATCATCTGAGATGCATGTAAAAAACATATATTAAATATTGTGAGAGTAGGTTCATTTTAACGAGTGATGTAAAAATATATCCTTCCATTCTTAATATTTTTTATTAAAAAGCTTCTCGTATGTGTTCGACAATATCTTTTGTAGATCCGTGGATAAAATGTATAAAGCATCAATTTTCAGTAGATAGTGTCTCCCTTTAATAATTTATGGGGGAAATTCCGTCGAAATAATGGAAATACGGAAGAATTTATTTTTCTGTAATATATATATGATGTGCAAAATAACTACACAGCATTAATTACATAAAATGTTTCTATTTTCGAACTAAATTTAATAACAAAAAGATAACAACAAATATACTTCTATCGGGGGTAAGAAGAAATTTACGCACGTTTACAATCCAACAAAATTTTATTTTTAAACTTATGATTCTTTGTAGATGCTGTTTAGAATCCTTAGACAATTTAAAAGACCTAGTTAGTAGTCCAAGGCCGCCGTTTTAATTTAAACAGATATACTTAATCAGTGAAGAACAATATGCATTTGTTCATACTATTTTTATCGCAGTTCTCACTGTCATACGTCACATTTTATAAATAAATGTACATTGTTCATAACTGATTAAATATTTAAAAAAAAATTGAAATGGCAGAGGTCTTGTAAATTGTCTAAAATAAAGCATCTGAAGAAAATCATAAGTTTTAAAATAAAAGGAGTATGCCCATGGCAGCCCCCTTGAGGGAACGTATATGAAACCAACACCATTGTTTAAATCTCTTTTAGATATGGATTTTAAAAAGAAAATTTAACCCCTCTAAATGCGGGGAAAGCTATAAAAAGTAATATCTATGGATTACTGCCATTTAAAGCAATGTATAAAGTCTAACCATACTCGGGAATTTCTACTTAAGTTTCAGACTTTTTATCACATTCTGCTGAACTTTCGCCGCACTTTAGGGGGTTAATTTTCTTTTTCTTCAAAATTCATTTTTTGATGAGCTCTCAACAATGGTATTGATTTTACGCGTTCTCCTTTAACAGATTAGATATTATAAATCCGTGGGCATTCTCCTTTGTTGGGTTGTAAATACGCGTAAATTTCTTCTTTCTCCAGGTAGAAGCACATTCGTTGTTTTTTTGTTATTAAATTTTTTTCGTAAATAAATACATTTTATCTAAGAAATGCTGTGTAGTTATTTTGCACATCATATATCTATTACAGAAAAATAATTTTTTTCCGTATTTCCATTATTTCGATGGAATTTCCTCCTTAATATCTTGGGAGAACAAAATTTGGGAATGATATGCGGGAATAAGTATGTTGCTATAAATAAGTAAACTAATTGAAAATTTACACGGTCGAAAGTAAATTTCAAGGAAATATGTGAAATTCAAACATACTGTTAATAATATCAATAGATATGACAATGCGAAATTTTAGCTTAGGTTACTGACCAAATATGCAAGATCATTGACTTTAAAAATAGGGTTTTCGGTAGATCTATGGCATATTGCAATTTAATTTCACTAGTTTGAATGATATATATATATTCAATTATTTATTTATTTATTTATTCAAGGAAATTAAAAAGAAAACTATGAGCGTATGTTCTAAGAATTACCAAAAATTTAATTGACTTTGAAAATTTGTTGAAATGCATATTATTGAAGGTTTATAAAAGTTATTTGAAAAGCTACCAAAATGTTTGCAAATCTTAATTTTACACTCTTAGAAAATCGAGTGAAATTTCACTACCTGAAGAGAAAAAATGGAACTAACCTCTCTTGAAGTGAATACTGACTCAACGAGAATCAATATTAACTTCGAGAGAGGTTGGTTCCATTTTTTTCTCTTTAGGCAGTGAAATTCATTCCATTTATTTAAGAGTGTACAATGTTTAAAATAATACAATTCTAATTTATTCGTTTAAAAATTATTCCTTAAACATAGTTGTAATTTTTTTAATTTTGTACGTACACTTGCATACAAAGTATTCTAGAATAATTTAAAACTAGGTTTTAAACACAAATGACTAATTTTTGAGATATCAAATAAATGTCTAATTCTAATTCTAATTCTGATTATTCTCAAATAAAGAACATTGAACAGTTTTTTTAAGAAATATTATAAAAAGTGAGTATTATACTTCGTATTTCACAAGTTGATAATTTTAATATTGTGCAAGTATCTTAAAATTTAAATGCAAAGTAAATCTGTTATATTAATTTGGCAGAAAAATAATCCATATTGATTAAGGAATATCGTCTGAAATATAAATTTTCTGCGATTTTCCAATTGTATATATCGTATTTGGGATTTGCGAAAATTCAAAACTGTAACAAAATATTTCAAAATGTTTATATTATTTTATTATTTTAGGAAATTATCTAGTTCTGTCTAGACTCCCGGTTTATAAGCTGTGCTATTAGCTTAATAGCCGAAAACATCAATAAAACTGGATAATTCTATATCACAGTTTCATTACAATAATCTATTAAAATATTTTATCGTGGGTGATACACCTGCAACCTCTTGACCAGGCAAGTATCTTACACCATTTTTCTTATGCCCTATTTCCATACTCTTATTTTCTATCCTATGATGTGTTTGTAAAACCAAGCTAGTAGAATGACTTTTTCATGAGATAAATTTTTTTACTTGAATTATATTATTCTATTATAGTTTCTTAACCTTTTTCAACTAATCGTTGCAGTGTATTGAGTTTTTATTTTTGTACGAACTATTTTATGAACGAAAATTGAGTTATAGAAATTTTGACTTGGCATAGTATTTTTCTGGGGGTACGATATCCCGAAGTCGCCCAGGGTTATGCCTGTGGAGCGGGATAAAACCTGTTTCAGCAGAAAAACCTTATCCGTTTATTTGGCATGTTCAATTGGATGTCTATGTCACATCCCGTAGACGTGGACACTGAACCCGATCATTCCATACCTCACGGCACTTAGTTCAGTGTGATACAAAAGTTTATAAAGTTACCCTTATGAAAAAAACTCTCAAGTTGAGTGTTATTTCGTCCCCTTAACTGAATTTTTATATTTGAGCGATCGAACAAAGTTTCGCAGTAGGTCGCAGCGGTCACCCATTCAAGTACTAACCGCGGCCAACGCTGCTTAACTTTGACAATCGTTCAAGGGTTTGGTTGGCTCCGCCACCTCGTCAAAGCGTCGGTAAATCATTGAAATATATAATATCTACTATTTTAAATTTAAAAACATCGATTTGAACGAATATTAAACAGAAATACTGGATAAGTAGTAATAGTATTGTAAATAGTAACACCTGATTTAATCAGACAACGGTATCGAGTGATATAACATTCACTTTTCTACTATCAGTTTCTTACTCTTTGAGTCAGTTTGCATTGAATACATATTAGTAGATTCTATTTATAAGAAATTCTCAAGCTTGCCCTGGAATGCCTTAGACATGTCCTAGAATGTACATGATCGATATTCAATACATACCAAGAATAACTGATGATTGGATTATATATATATATAATCTTTATATACTTGGTTTTATAACGTATATGCTTTGAAAAAAGAACATTTTATTTTATTCATTACAAGAGCAATTAAAATTATAAATTCTTTAAAAAAAAATAGCAATAACTGATGATTTAATTATATTCTTTTATACATATATGATCTTTATATAATTGGATTTATAACTTATATGCTTTGAAAAAAGTTATATAATTATAAAAAAATTTCATTCGTAACCATATTTATTTTTCAAATTTTATTTTGTTTATGTACTCTGAAATTACGATTTTTGTAATGATTTAAAAGTTCAAGCTTTTAAATCTCCATTTACTTTATTTAATTAACGTAGCAAAATTGTCTGTCATTTCAATTAACTGCGCAAAAGAAGCTACTTTGTGAACCAGAGTAGGTTTTAAATAAAATTTAAAACTCTAAATGTAAAAAAGTGCATTCTCCTAATTGGGCCTAACGTATTTATGGAATTTATAAATCTGCATTTTGTTGGATTAATGCTGTATTGGCAGGTTTTACATGATAAAAATTGTCGATTGATTTCAGTTCATAAAATATAATGGAAATTAAATGATAAAGATATCTAATTTGAAAATCTGATTAACCCTTTTGGTCTCAACTTTTTCATTCACGAAATTTAAATTATTTTTTTCGTAAGTTGAAATTTAAATTGATTTTTCCGTATATGTTTGAACTAGAATATTGGTGCAAGATTTTATTTGATATTACTAGACGTTCATTCTATAGACTTAACAAATGACATAGAAAAGTTAACGAAATGGTCCAAAATAGGGTTGCCACCAAGACTAATACTTCGTCTTAGTCAAAAAGTCGTGACGAAATTAGATAAGATTTTTCTTTAAAGTTTCAAGACGTTTTACTGAAACGTCTTAAAACGTCTTTTGTTCTACTGAAATCAATATTGCCGTTATACTTACCCTTTAACGCCTCAAATTCTTATTAAAATAACAAATACAGTAAGAGGTTTATTATCTTTCAAATGGTGTCAATATATCGGCGGCTCGTACGAAATCTAGCACATTTGAAATGTCCACGAATACTACACATTTGAGCGCTTACCACGAAGACTAGCATATTTCATAGTTTCCCGCGAAGACTAGCACTTTTCAAGAGTTTCCCAAGAAGATTAACACTTTTCATAAATTTCCCACGAAGACTAGCACTTTTGTAGACTCTTTTGTTACTCAAAAAATGATCGGTTTATCGCAGAGAATCAGGTTACCCTAATAAATAACAGTAGCCAGAAAAAGTCAGGCGGCGGAAATTCGCCAAATGTGCTAGTCTCCATGGGAAAATCATGAAAAGTGCTAGTCTTTGTGAAAAAATCATAAAAATTGCTAATCTTCGTGGTGAACATCCAAATGTGTTACTCTTCATAGGAAACGCAACAGGCGTGATAGTCATCGTAAAGGCCATCGGTATGTATTGTATAGTTGATTTAGGAAAAACAAGCTTCAAAATGATAGAATCAAAAAAAAAAAAATTTAATTGAATTTCTTAAGGTGATTATATAGTACAATTTGACGAGGTTGAGAGGGGGCGCGAGTGAGAACGCATCGTTGTGGCGTGGCTCCGCGATTTCCATTGGAAAAAAAGGTGGTTAAATAGGAGGAAAAAACACAATTCGGATAAGAGAAGAAAGGAGAGTGTTAGGCGCGTGCAGGAGTATATATTTTCCTTAAAGGGAAAAGAAGAAGAGGCTGCAGGAAGGCAAACTGTCGGGGGAAGGCGAGAAGGAGGTTAGAACGCCTGAAAAGATGTCCGACGGAGAAGACGAAAGCGGGAGAGGCAGCCAGGCAGAGGAGACAAGCGAACAGAGGTGCAGAGCAAGATCTTCAGAGGTCCTAGCAAAGGTGTCAGGACAAGCAAATCTAGACTGCTTTTTGAGAAGCGGTAAGGAGAGAAATGGAGAGGATATATTCGGGAAAAGCGGGATTGTTGGGCATTCCCTGCAGTCGGCAAAGAAGAGCACGACAGGAGAGATTGTGGAGAGTGGTGGCGCTAGAACGGCAGCGCCCGAAAACGAGGAGCAGCAGACAGGCTGCGAAGAGGGCCTTGAGACTGAAAATAGAAAAGACTCGATGATGTTTGGAACTGGAAGCAGGCCGGATTATACAGGGATGGAACGAGCTGAGAAAGAGATAGAAGAAAGGATTTTGGAAAGATTATTAACAAAGTGGGAAAAATTGAGGACCCAAATGGAGATTAATATACAGGCAGAAAGCATGGAGTTGAAGGAGAGACTAAGAGCGAGCGAAGAGGCACACGAGAGACACGAGCAGGAATTACTCAATATGCGGAGGAAGGTAGAGGATTTAGAAAAATAGCCTAGCGGAGGAGAGAGGTAGAAGGATTCAAGAGAAGAGAGTGTGTGGACAGTACTGGAGGAAAGAAGACTGATCACTCTTAGCGAAAGTAACAGGGAAGATGAGGGACACACGGAGCACACGGAGCGGAGGGACGAGCAGCGCAAGGCAGCGGAGGAAAGAGAACAGCTGACTGACGGCAGTGAGGATGAGCAAGTAGACGAGCAGCAAGGGGGCATCGCGGTGGAAGAGGAGGAAGAAGAATGCAGGAAGTTAACACCGGATAAGCTAAGTAAGGGGGAACTCGAGTTCGAATTTAGGGAAAGGGCGGAGAGGAAAAATAATATATTCATAAGAGGGGTTAAAACGGTAGGGAAGGGAATCTCAGGGGAAGTTAAGAATTTATTAGAGGAAAGGTTGGGTATGCCAGTTAATATAGCAGAATGCAGGGCTATTGGGAGAGGACTTGTTATAACTCTAGTAACTTTCAAAAATAAAGTGGGCATTATGAAGCGGAAATCTGATTTTAAAGGCACGGGGATATGGATAGAAGACGATCTAACGGAAAGGGAAGAAGAAATTAAAGAATGGATAGATAGGCTAGCAAAATTAGAAAAGAGAAAAGGTAATTCAGTTAGAAAGGGTTATCTTAAAATAAGAATTAAGGGAGAGTGGAAAATATGGCAAGAAAGTACTGGGGAACTAGAAGCGAGGTGTTTTCGAAACGAATAGGAACTCGGACATTTTGGGGGTATCATGGAACATAGCAGGGGCGTATAAAGTAAATCAAGCGTGGGAGTTCTTAAAAGAGTATGATATAGTGGCTCTACAAGAGACGTGGTTGGAAAAAAAGAACGAAAGTAAGTTTTTAGGTAGACTTGATAAAGAGTATATTTGGAAAGCGAAAGCAGCGGTTAGGGTAAATAAAAAAGGTAGAGCCAAAGGTGGAGTATTAGTAGGAGTAAGAGAAAAATGTTGCAAAGATGCGAAAATACAAGAGTGGGACTATAGGTTAATAATAGAAAATGTAAAAATGGGGAACGGAGAAAGCGGCAATATTTTTGTAACGTATGTAAGTGAGGGAGCGGATAAAGCAACAAGTGGTATCCAAAGTTGGATAGACGAAGGAGGGAGAGAAGGACAAAGTCTGATAATTGTGGGTGATTTTAACGCTAGAATAGGGGAAGAACAAAGAGGGGAGAGGTATAATGGGAAAGCATCGGAAGACAAGACACTGAACGCACAGGGAAAAAGCTATTAAAATTCTGTGAAGAAGGAGGATTCGAAGTGAAAAATGGTAGAACTGAGGGGGATTTCGAAGGGGAAATAACGTTTGTCGGGGAAGGAGCTAGCTCGGTTCTTGACTATGTAATAGAATGAGTGGGTGAGGAGATTATAGTGGACAAACTAGTAGTAGAAAATAGAATTGAGTCGGACCACTTACCTGTCACTTTTAGGATTAGAAATGGAAGGGGAAGATTAAGGGGGGACAGTGCAGGGTTAGAGGGGAAGGACCAAACAAAAATTTTAAAATGGGAAGAGAGGAAACGAGAGGAGTATAAAGAGAAGCTATCGGAGCTGGAGACACAGTATAAAGGGAAGGAGCGGGATGAAGGGAGTAAAGGTTGACGGGAACTAACAAGCAAGGTTTGGGAGACAGCGGAGGAGCTAGGAATGGTGAAAGGGAAAGGAGGGAGACTTTTTTACGATTGGGAATATGGAGGGGAAGCTAGGAAGCAAAGGAAAGAAGTTTGGCGAAGGTTAAAGGAACACCTAAAAACAAAAAGTTTAGAAAGCAAGATTAAACATAAACGAGAAAAGGCAAAATTAAGAAGATTAAGGGGGGCACTTTAAAAAGTTACTTAATTCATAGGATGGGGAAGTGGATAAGTTGGTATTTACTAATGAGCCGGGCGAAGCTAACGTGGTATTAAAAGGTACTGGGGTAGACTTAAACGCGGATATAAGCCTAGGGGAGGTAGAAATAGTACTTAGGAAATTAAAAAATGGGAAATCAGCAGGAGAGGACGGTATTTCAGGAGAGTTCATAAAAAACCTAACGGAAAGTTGGAAAACAAGGATGACACAGGTGCTCAATGATCTCTGGTCAAAAGGGGAAATTCCAGATGATTGGAGAAAGGCAAGGATTTTTCAATTTATAAGAATGGGAATGTCGACTCGCCGGGTAACTACAGAGGAGTTTCTCTATTAGACATAGGGTATAAAATTTTGACGGCAATAATGGATAGTAGGCTGATAGGGTGGCTAGAAGAAAAGAAGATTTTGACGGAAAGTCAAGCGGGTTTCAGAAGGGATAAGTCTACGAGGGATCATATATTTGTACTTAATAGCTTAATAGGGAATAGACTGAAACGCGAAGGACAGAAATTGTACCTAGCTTTCGTGGGTTATAAAACGGCGTTTGATGAAATAGACAGGGGATTGCTATTAGAAAAACTGAGGAAAATTGGAATAAAGGGAAAAATGCTAGAAATGATAGGGAGGATATACGAAAAAACAGAGAATAAGGTTATAACTGATGAGGGGATTACAGACAGTTTTAGAACGTGGAAAAGGGTGCGTCAAGGGTGTCCGTTGAGCCCTACTCTATTCGCTGTGTTTACTAACGATATGGATGAAGAATCGACCAAACGGAAGGAGGGGGGTACAGTTATTGGGAAAACTAAGATATATGGGTTGAAATTAGCAGATGACGTGGTACTAGTTTCGAATACGGCAGATGGGTTGAAGGAAATGTTGAAAGGGCTGGAGAGAGATAGCGACAAAAATAAGATGGTAGTGAACAGGAAAAAAACGAAAATAATGGTTGCAAGAAGGCGGGGTAGATTGAAAAAAGAGGAAAAATGGGTTTATAAGGGGGAAACGCTGGAAATAGTAAATAATTTCAAGTATTTGGGGTATTGGTTTGCTGCGAAAGGGGGACACAATGTGCATATAGGGAAATTAGCAGGCGTAGCTCAAAAGAAAGTTAACGCAACGTGGGGACTGTTTAAAAGAGCGAGGGTCGATAGGTTGAGCTCGAGGTTACTACTAATGAACGCGATAGCAAAAACGGGGTGCCTATATGGGGCAGAGATTTGGGGCTGGAGGGAAAGGGAGGGAATAGAAAGAATACAGGCGAAATTGGTAAAGATGGCTTTAGGCCTAAATAAGAATACGCCAGTTATATCTGGTGAATGAAATCGGGGCTGAGGAGCATAGGATTGGAAACAAGAAAGATAGCGGGGAGATACTTAGGAAAAGTTCTACTAATGGAGGAAAACCGGTGGCCGTTGGTTTGCTTGAAAGAAGAAGTTAGGGGAATTAAGAATAAGGAGCCTACTGGTTGGGGAAAAGAATGGCAGCATGCATTAAGGGAGGTAGGGGATGGGGAAACACTTGATCTAATAGCAGAGGGTAGGGATAGAGGGAAAGTTATTGAAAATATAAAAAGGAATTTGGAAACAAAGATTAATCAGGAGATTCAGCTGGATTGGGTAAGAATTGAAAATTCGAAATTTTGGAGTTATTATAAATGTTGGAAGTCGGCTGTGGGAAGGGAGGCATACTGGGCGAGTAGACAAACTAAGGGGGAGTTAAAGGAGGAGTGGACGAGATTAAGATGTGGGAGCATAACAAAGGAAGGAGAGAAGGGATTCAAGGACACAAGTTGTAGACTGTGCGGGGATTTGGAGGAAAATTTGGTGCAAATGTGGACCTGCGGCAAAGCGAGGGAAATGATAGAGGAGGGAGTAGTAAGGGAAATGGAAGAATGGAGGGGAGGTTATGAGGGGGATAAATTAAAAAGGAAGATAATAGCTAGCTTAAAAGGGGAACTGGATAAAAGGATGTGCAATTACGCAAAGGAATTTGAGAAACTGATAGGGAGGGGGAAAACTACAATCGAAGGGGATGGCATGGCACAGGAGGGCATGGAAGCGTAATCTAGAAAAAACACTTGGGGAATTATCCACTCCCTGACAGGGGAAGTCTGTATATGTGTATATTCAATACAGGTATTCTATGTAAATGACGTAAAGCGGAGTGAATACTGTATTAATTAGAGATAAGTTGGAAGAAGGAATATAAATGTATAATGTTAAATATTAAAACATTATATTATGAAATTTATGATAAGCGATTAATGTAAAAAGTGTCAATATCACTGTACATGGTAAAGAAATAAATAAATAAATAAATAAAAATAGTACGTTTTGACGAAAAACTCGATTTGTTTTATTTAATTTTCTGATACTTTGTAAATTTTTAGACCAGAAAATGATTTTGTATTGGCAATATTCGCCATATAAATCATTTTAATGAACTTAATACTTATTCATATGTACTTTTCCTCCGACCTTTATTGCACACAATCCAACATGTTCCTACATTAACCGAATCCTGACTTGTGTCCATCTCTGACCAAATCTACTTTTTACTATGCAGGCAAACTTCAGTAAACATAGAAATTATTAGAAGAAATTTTTTATCATTATTCTACGATAGAAAAATTGTTTTGAAATCATCAGAAAATTATTTATTATTTTTAAAAAAGTTTGGTTTTCTCCATTTATGGTTTTCCAATATTCAGTAAGTTTTATGCGCACATGATTACAATGAATCAATCTGAAACTTTAAGGATATCTTATTCAACTTATTCGCATTACAACCATGAACTCCGATTTTAAAAAACGAAATTATTAAGAAAATGTTGCCAATGAATAAAGTTAAAAATGTGTTTCATTTGAGTTATTTTTACAATGATAATTCAATATAATTTTATTTTTCTTTAAAATTGTGTTTTAAAAAATTTGGAGTTCACAGTTCTGTGTGATACAGGTGTTAGACATTACATAATTTTTTTCAAATTTCCCATGCACAAGGACAGTTTTGAAAAATCATCAATTTTCATTGAAAATTGCTAGTTTTTTCTACAGTACTATGGGTATACTGCCTAAAAATTTATGAAAATTTACAAAACTTTCTTTTTAGGTAACAAATATAACCACCAATTTAAAATTTTTTTATCATGTAACTAGAATTTTTTTCAAAATTTACTATAGGACCACCTTAAGGCGCCACGAAAGCATATATATATGTTGACTATAAATGTAGTAAATGGGGAAATAGGTTAGCTCCTTTGCGCTCTTAGATTTCATAAACGAGTTATAATATTTAACTCATTAAAATTATAGATTGACATCTTTTCGTAAGTACTTACCGCGGAAGCGAGCTTCACGCATTATTTTTACGTTATGCTTAGAAAATAATCATTGAAATTCACTATGTAAAATGCTTGATCGCTATATATATAGTAAACAAAAAACTTGCATTTGCATAATTTGACAGCTTTACTGATTACACCACTTCAACAATTATTTTATATAAGGATCGCGTATAGATAATGCGTTCAGCTCGCTTCCGCGTTAAGTACTTACAAAAAGACGTCAATCTATACATTTTTTAATGCGACATATTGTTTTGTTTATTAAATCCAACGGCGCTAAGAGGCTAACCTTTTTCCTCAATTACTATATTTATAGTCCACATATATCTTTGCTTTCGTGTCGCCTTAAGGAAAAATTTGCAGCACCATATGTATTGTTCTCTTCTATACGTATTTGTCATTATCAGCTTTATAAAATACAATCACGGTTTCTTTTCCTATCGGACAGTATTTATAAGTGTTTCCCATAAACCCACCTGGAAGGTCACATCGATGTCTCTTACAAAGACTAGCACATTTCATGAACTCCCACGAAGACTAGCACATTTCAGTACTTATCACGAATAGTAACATATTTGGAAATTCCCAACGAAGACTAACACTTTTTATAATTTACCAGAATAAATAAAGTAATCTTCGTGGGAAATTCATGTAAAGTGCTAGTCTTTGTGGGCAATTTTCAAATGTTTTATTCTTCATGGGAACCGCTACAATGTACTATTCTTCGTAAGAGCCATTGATATGGTCAGAATAAACGTTTCTTATTCTGATTAAAAAGTAGAAAAAGTTAATGTTCTTAAAAAAAGAATATCGTGTTCGAAAGGGTTAAACATTCGATTAAAGTTTTTCTTTCGTTAATTTTACATATTTTTGATCTTTTCTTTCTTATTTGTGACAAAACGTCCAAACGTCTCCTCATAAATCCTCATTATGTAGAAAATATGTTGTGCGTTTATAAATAATTTATAAAATGAAAGATACTTGACCTTCACGTCTCTATAAAAATAGCGTACGCCTATAATGAAAGCAAAGTCAAGTGTCGTATTGCTTACGATGCTCTTGATAAACATCCCTTGCGTAAGTTCTGTCCATTGTACGCGTACACTTAAATATCCATGTCTGTAAACACATGAGTATACTGTTGTATATACGCGTCATTTCATACTGATTTAAGTAATAATCATTATAAAATGGATAGGCATTGTAAGTTTAAACTAATAATCGTATTATTTATGGGTGATTCTGAGCAATAGCTTACTTTAATTTAACTTTCAGAAATTGTCAAAAAAGAATTTTATCATTTACTAATAAAACAATCTACATTCGATATCTACATTATGTCGATGGCTCTTTTGCACGTTTCAAAATACTACAAAGACTAGTACTTTTAAATACTTACCACGAAGAGTAACACTTTTCATGGTTTCCCGCGAAAACTAGCAGGAATCGCAATTTTCCAACGAAGACTATCAGTTTTCATAATTTCCCCACGAAGAATAGCACTATTCGTATAGAATATATAAATTGAGGCTTGAGTTGGGTTGCTTGCTTTCTTTAAGGGGATGTCAGAGACAAATGCAGATTCCTACATCGTATTTTTCGTTATTTTAATTTAGCTTTTAGTTTTTATTGATAATTGCGGTCATGCGGTGTTTAGAGTACCTTATTTTCCAAGTAAACGAAGATAGAGCTCCACCTTGACTGAAGATTATTTAAATGGAAAGATCTCTTTAAAATTGTAAGTGAAAATCATTGAAAAATAATTGAAATATCGACTGCCCTAGATTAAAAAGGGAATACCACTTTTCTTATAATAACGTAATACATTTTTATATAATTCGGTTTAAAATATGTACATTGAAATTCACTGATAAAAATATAACATACAAAGTTGAATTAAATAAAAAGTAAGAAAAATGCCTCGTTGTTTCTTTGTTGTCAAAATGCGAATTCCATATTAACTAGCTGCTTGTTATTCTTCAAAAAATGTTTGCTTCCTCACAGAGGAAGCTTTGTGATGGTAAAAAAAAGTTTTGCTAAAAACATGTTAGAAATATGTTTTGAGATACTGGGAATCAAAATACACTATTTTTAGAAAATATCTGTATGATGAAAATTTGTTTTTGCAAAGTTTATTTTCCACTATTGAACCGATCCTTAATCAATGCCTATTGAAAACGATCATAATCAACGTCGCAAACGTACATGGACTTCTTTTGGAATCGAAGCACCAATACAATTCGCCCTGTTGTTCCACGTACTGCTGATCACTCAAAATACTCTGAACCAAAGTAAACCGCTCCATATGTATACACAGCGTCATCTCATTTGCGGGGGTTGCGTCTACTCGGCCCCACACACGCACACGCGTAGTACACAAGATACTCGGAAATTGACTTCTTTAGATGAATTGTCTCGGTGGTCGTTGCCGCCGTCACCACAGCCACCGACGCGCATTACATATATATACGAATCTACCCCGCATCGGCTCACATGACGAGTGGGTGGTGCCGCAGGAAGCGAGCGCATGAATTGCGTCAGTCGACTTTATGATGTAATGAATTTTAAGGATCTTTTCACTACAGGCTTCTTTGGCGCGGATTGGATTTTACGGTGGACACGCGCAGCTACATACCAAACCGAAGATTCCGCGACCGACGAGTTACGCGGACGAATAACGATGAGTCTCCGAGTATATAGCTCTCGTTTCTCCGGATAGTTGCGGCTTTTATTCCGGTTTGGCTTTTGCAGCGCGTTCTCTCTTTTTATCGGCTTAGTTTTAAAGGGTCATCCGATGTGTATTAATAAAAATTGCAACGAAATCGCGGACGATTTATTTTTCTATGACTTATTTTCTTTTATGCCATTGTGTTATATTATATTGTGTGACGGATACGAATGTATTGTAGAATATTTTATTATATTATTGTAATGGTAATTTCCTTTATAATATCGTATATAAAGGAAGAAATAAAACACTTACGTAAGTTAGACTAAAATTAAATTTAGAAAATCATAATGTTTTGTTAGTTTACTTTAGTACAAAAATTGAGAATTATAAAGATTTTTTAGGTACTTAACTGCTGAGATTCTAAGAAAACATTGTCAGCTCAAAGTTTTTCTATTCCGTTCCTTTAATACACTATACGCATATTTTACAGTGAACAAGTTCTTTTTACTAAAAAAACTTCTTCGTTTGAATCAACCTAACTTGAGATGCCAAAAAGTAACTTCGCTGAATAAGTAAAGAAAGCTATGAAAACTTCATTGAAAGTTGTAATAACTTCTCAGTTCGCAGAAGAGGAAAAACATTTTTATTTCAAGTTGCGAAAATTGGTGTTAACAGAAAATAAAAATAAACCAGATTTTTCAATTTGGTTAAGACTGAAAACAAAGAAAGAAACAACATAAACCTTTAAGATTGAGGAGAAAATCTAATTATTGAGCGACGGGAAAGAAAGTATTAATCAACTCTGTTTCTTGTAGAGCGGTTTAGTTCTGATATTGATTCTTATCCTTCCCAGAGATTGACTCTACTAACAATGTTTTCTTTCTTCTTTAACCCTTAGGTATTTAGTGCTCCTTTTAACAGTTTTGGTGTAGTATGAGTAGAGGAGAATGGGGTCAAACCGATCACGTAATTATGAGAAATATTAAGTTTATTGAATGGTGACAATATTTTTATATTCTTTAGAATGTATCTTTCAACTTAATAAATGCTAAAAACTAAACATATAAGAGATTTCTATAAAGATATTCACATCAATAGGTGTTAGTTGCACTTCTTATAGGAAAAGTTTGCGTTAAAATCATTTTTACAATTATTTAATTTAATTATTGGAGGATTTAAGTGCGAGACAAGAAAAATATAGCATTTAAACTTTCAAATTCAAACATTTTTATTTGCCTAGTAATATTTATTAATTTTTAAATGAATTTTGAAATTGTGTATTGAAATGGAGTCATTTCGATTAGTGTGTATTTAAATATGGGAAGCGCAAAAAGAGGTTAGAATTACCGTATATTTTTATAAGGACTTGAAACGTTTATAAATGCTCTTTTTTGACTCTGCTAGTGCAAAATAGTGTCTTGCACGTTAAAATCTAGCATTACGAGCATGAGAAATCTAAATTTAAGAAAAATTTAACTTTGTTTTACGTTTTGTTCAACTGATCGAAGATGAAGTGACCAGCCTTGTACAATTAACGTTGAAAAAACGATTTTTTTATTTTGATAAAAAAGTACGTGGTTTATATATTTCTGTCAGTTAAAACTATTAAAATTGAAGATAAAGGTTTAAACTTATTCTTAAGTGTATAAAAAGCAAATAAATGCTAATATTTTTCTAATTATAACAATTTTTCCTTAAGGTATCGGTATAACCCCGCTCTCCCCTAAATTAGGTGACTGATACGATTTTCAGACATATATTTTTGAGTTATAAATACAATTCCAAAAAAGACGAGTTCAAATTATTTCTTAGTAATCGGGAAGAATACCTACAACTCGACAGCCAGAGACATTATGATGCTATGCATTCAGTTCCATAAGTACGTTAAATTATAATACCTCTATTCTTCTTTGTTCTTCTAGAAAAAAATTGTTTGCACCCTTCAGGGATGCAGAATTGAATAACTCTTTATAATGACTCTTGGAATAATCCTCTCTTAAAATTTGAAAATTATTTCGCTCGAGATGCCTGAATATTTTTAAGACCTTTTCTACACCAATCCGTCTATCCTAATATATAGACTCCCCTATAGACATGTGCCCATCCATCGCCCCTAAACATGTGCTATCATACAGATAGTACCCCATTGTTTCTGTAGGCCTAAACAAATTTTAGCCCAAATTTTGTACTTTTTTTTCCCCAGCGGGCCAAGCTAGAACTATCATTCAATAATAGTTTCATTCGTTTCGAGAGGGCTCTTTTAAAAACGTGATTTGCTAAAATTCTTGAGAGGATTGCACTTTGCAAAAGCGATTTCGTCAAACTCTCAACGAAAGCACTTCGTCTCAGGATGATTCATTAAAATTCTTGAGAAGATCTCTCTTCGCATGAGTGATTACACCGAGCTTATAATGCAAGTGCGGTTTCTCAGAAAGATTCATTAATATTCTTGAGAGGATCACTCTTTTCAGGAGCTATTCAAAATTACTCTATCAGAGAGTGTATCTCATTGAAGCTAATAGGAAAAATCGCACTAGATCTTACAAAGATTTCAATTTAAAATTTTCCTTAAAGATAAATAAGTATACGGAATTGTCTCTCTCCCAGAACGCTGTTAATCCTTGGCACCCTTAGCCGCCAAGTTACTTACTCAGATATTAACATCTCAATGAATCACCATTTTTAATTAATCATTCCATAATAGTAATTTGTCCGTAAAAAAGTTTGGCAAATGATAAACTTTGTTTAATATTTTTTTTTCATGTTTTATATAGTAAAAGTATTATCGAAAAATGAGGTCCTACGAGTCAGATCTCAACATTTTTTCTTTTGTTTTGGGACGAACAAAATTGTATGTATCATCATTCCGTCATGGTAGTTTTCTTTGCCAATATATATATGTCAACGAATCAATACAAAAATCAGCCTCAAGTAAAAAGGATTTCATCCCAATGTCATTGGTACTCGTATAGAGAACAATATATTTCCGGGTAGCACATAAAATCTACGTGATTTATTTTTTGTTTTTGTTTTTACATAAAGAAAGCTTTTGTAACATTGACAATTTTCAAATTAGAGATTTTGATGAATTTTGATGTTTTCAAGGTTCCTGATTCCCAAAAAGAAGGTGTTTAAAAAATGTCTATCTTTGCGTATGTATGTACATACATGTATGTATGTATGTATGTATATACGTATTTATGTGCGTACGTGCGTATATAATGTGCGTAAAATTTACAGGTATATTAGATATGTCGCCTATGTCTGAATAATCAACTGATTATATTTTGAAGCTGATTGTACAATAAAAAGCAATAGCAGTTTACATTAATATCCCTGGTAGAAATCTTATCGTGGCGGCCACATTCGCTATAACGGCCTTTATAGGCAAACTAGATAGTACAAGAGTGTACAAAACTCGATAAATCCACACAGATCTATATAGTTTTCTCAATAATAATATGTACGTATAAAATCTGTGAGGTTATATATTATTTATTGAACAGAACTTTTATTGTAAAAATTAATGTTAAATAAAGTTTAACATGCAAGTTTTCAATTATAATAATAATATCTACAGTTATATCCATACTATTTACATATAAAAGTAGTCAGAAAGCATATCTAACCTAAGAAATGAAAATTTAGAAACAATGTTCCTTGCATATGAAAAGCAGTGATCACAAAATAATGTTATTGATTCATGTAGTTGTTTCTTGAAAAGTAATTTATAAATAATAATAATATCATATGTACAAATATGTACTTTATGACATGCTTTATTTAAAAACTAGAATTTTAATTTCAGAACTACAAATAATTTTGTATCCATCTGCGAGTTTTTATAATACATAAACTGCTCATCCGTGACAACATTTTCAAAGACAAACACATTAGTCGAACACATGTAGACGATAATTTTCTTTATAAGTAACAAATTACTATGTATTATCTGGCCATAGATGTCAAATGAAAGTGTTTGATTATAAATTAATCACAGTAGAAAATAAAAAAATAGAACATATGTATATAATAACTCAAATACATTATTTCTTTATAAAAATAGAAAATTAATCAGTTGATAATAAATGTGTGTGAAAATAGTTTTCCTTACATAAACCATACAGGTTTGGAAACCAAGCCTGTATTTAGGATGGAACATAATCAAATGTAAGGAAAATAATTTTACATAAACAAAATAAATATATGCACTAATACTTCATATACTTAGTTATTTGGATATTCAGATTATTTTCTTATTTTGATTGTTTAATATATATGTGTAACATAATATTGTTATTGAGTTTTTAAATACAAAAACTCGATGTATCTAAAATTAGATAACCTTACACTTTAGAGATTATTTACAATTATTTACATTGGTAATAGGTGAACAATAACAAGTAAATACCTTTAAATCAAAATAATACATAATAAGCATAATAGATTATGCTTCTGTTTCTTAAAACATAACCTTTAAGTGGTTGTTATTGTCATAATTTTGCTTATCTAGTTTTATCGGGGCAAATAATATGGGAAACTAGAAGGGTCGACCGTTACACGCCTTTATAGTAACTATCTAGTTTGCCTACATAGATCTACACAGTGCGAGATTATTCTACATAGATCTATAAAGTGGACGGGATAAATTTCTACCAGGGATATTACATAAATAATTGTATATTAAAACGATTAATTACGTTTGAGAAAGCTAAGTGCCACTGAACGGGCAGCGACTTTTCAAAAGTAATTTATTTATTCACTTGAAATGAATTATGTTTTATTTATTTGAAGTTGTAACAGTGTCTTTACACAAGCAGAAAATTGTACTCCATCAGAGCACACAATAACCATTGTACATGAAAATCCTCTCAGGTTTTCAACTAAAAATGTTTCGAGCAAAGAACCACTACAAATTATTTCTGCTAAATTTGTCGTCGCCATCACGCTTTATACGAAGCATTTTTCAATTTACCAGTAATATCCTTCTATCCCTGAAATCCTTCGATATATAGGGCAAAGTGCAGCAATAGCCATGTCAGAACGTGCTCCCCGGCGAGATATCAGCGCTCGCGCAGCCAAGCTAACTATTCGGAATTGACCTTGCCCGACATACAGCGGGACCCGCGCCCTTCCGCTGTCCCTACCCCTCCCTCCCCCACAACGCGTCCGCTGCTCGCTCCCCTCGTGCACATATATACAGTTGCCCAAACGCCGCGGGGAAAAGAGGAAATATCAGAATATCAGAAAGCGAAACAGAATTATATTTTTTCCAACGCATGCAAGGTTGTTGGCGAAAAGCAAGACCCGCTCACGCTGACGCAGCTGTTGGAGCTGGGGCCACTGCTCAAACTCTGCCGTCCTTATGAAGAAAGTATTTATCTGCTTTTTTTCATAAAAAAGAGTCTTTGACATCGTTGGGTTCGTCTTCAAATGACGAGTTTACTTGTGTAAGTAAACGTTGAAAATTCTATCTATCCTTAAAATAAATGTACCTTAATAAGACGTGTCATTAATCCGTTAAGGACGTATGATCTATTTTTATACCAAAAGATTTGACTATTTTTCTAAGATTTCTACGTGATATATTCAAAATTATATGCAAAACATCTACGAATCAGATCGAGATTCGACAGCGTATCTGCACTTACGCGTTCTTTCGTCAGGAAAACAATGATTTTTTCGGTCGATTTGTGGCAGATAACTACTTATCTGCACGAAAAAACTCTCATTTTACTCTATTAACTGTTTTAAAGGTAGATAGACTTATTAGTACAATATATTCCTCAAAAGTAAACTATTTTACAGTCGTATGTATAGAATCATATAAGGACTAAAAATTTAAGAAAAAAAGTAGACCATCTAAAAAAGCACATATAAATTAGTCCATAATAACGATTTTAAAGAATAACTAAATGTTAATAAAGATTGCATAACTGTTATTTATTTATTTATTTAATAACTTTGTCAATCTTCTTAAGTAGTAGTGATATGGAAACAAGAAGAAAATAATATAATAATAATAATAATAATATTCGGTGTCTTTCAAGAGGCCTCTTTCAAGATTGTGCTCCTTCATAAAAGAGCCCCCTTAAAATCGAAGACTCTCGGTTTCGGCGTTCTGAGATGATGAAATATGCAGAAGGAGGGAGAAGGACTGACAAGGCTGCTAGAACATGGAAATATACGCGCGGGTCAGAAAAGGCTAAGGCAAGTGTAGGAAGAGGAGATAAAAGGGAACGAAGGACGAGCTGTTGTACGGGGAATTACGCTTGGAAAGGGTCGCATCTCGCGTGAGTAGAGTGATAAAAATTATAATGGGAAAAAGTTCATTCGGCTCGGAGAGGGTGGGTGGGAAGAATGAGCATGTTAAGGACGCATTGAAGACGGGAAATAAGAGGTAATTGAGAGCTATGTGCACGTATAGTTGGTCGTGCGCACGTTGTATATTGTATTTAGAAGTGCGAGTGCAGAAGAGGGCTTTTTAAGGGAATTCTATAAAGAGAACGTTCTGCTGCTGAATGACTGCACAGTCTTTTGTGCTGAATTTGCATATATTGTGCCAGGTTGCAGTTTGAATTTGCAGAATTCTTCAATTTTGCAGAAACATGGAAGTTAAAGAAGTATTAAATCTTTTGCATTTGTGCGATAATACAACGCACATTTCAATTCTCAAAACGTGAAAAAACCATTCGAAAATATAAAGAGCACTGTAAAGTACCTCAAAAAATTGAAAACTCGATGGCTAGATAATCCAACCCGAATACGAGTGCCTGCCTTTCACTCATAATGTAACCCCGCAAAGAAAAGTACAAAAAAGCATGTAACCCCCAGAAAACCTGATAAAATTCTCAATAAACCACACCAAACCAAAAATTCGCCTCCGCAAAATCAATGAAAGGGCGAACAGGAGCACCTATCAGCTCTTTAACCACGATAAAGAAAAAAGGGCTCGGAGCCTCGCACCGCGCTCACACTACCCCCACCTACACACACACATACACGCGCGCGCGAGATAAAACGTGCAGAAATCGACCACCGCGCAGGCGCCGCAATCGACGTTCTGCCAGCTCGCACCGCCGTCGTTGTCGTCGTCGACAACCTCTCTCTCTCTCTCTCTCTCTCTCAACATGCGCTATCGCTCGCGCGACTGCGTGCAACGAGCGACGCGGCGGTGGCGGCAACGGCTGCAAGAGCCCCGAGCACACGGCGCACAGTAGAGGCTAGTATCCCTGCGCGCCCTGAGCGGCTCTCCCGCTTAGTGTGCAGCTGGCAGCTTCGTGGAAGAGCAAGCCTCGTGTGCAAGTGCGTGGCGCGCGCGCGCGGCCGCACACCACGATCCTCCGCAGTCCAACAGGAACGAGCAGAAAAAAAAATGGACTCTCGCGGCAGCAGCACTATACCTAACTGCGGGTACGTACTTATCCTCTATAGATAGTCCGCAGTGCGTACACCTTGTCGTCCGAAAAGAAATATTGCGCGCGAATCCGCAATACGCGACGTGCGACTGCGTTGGAAATAAAGGTACGAAAAAAGTGCTGGCGTCTTGCAGTGCTCGGCTTGTATCTACTTGGACGCGGCGAACTCACGCATTATATATATATACATAGTCGTCCTGTGGATAGATATGCGTAGCTTATTTGCCACCTGCGTGCGCTCGTGCATTTTCGCGCTCTCAACGTTCGTGCTGGGTGAATTTTACGAGCGCGCTTTATAATGGCCGGCGCCTAACGCGATTGTTATGTACGAGTGTGTATATGCAAGAGTGCTCTCTGCGCAGTTTTCATTGCCTATCGTTGGACTTTTCCTCTGCAAGCGCGCGACAACGACGGCGGGTACGATTGTTAAAAAGTTGCATATACTCGAGTCGCGCATTTGTGCGTATAATAAAGACGTGCACAGCGTAGTTGCACATAGGCGCTGGGTTATATCGCCTCGTGTGCACTTTCCGTTCCTCGCTGCAGCAAAGAATTGCGAGACTCTGCGTTGTATACCTTTCAAAGCGGCACGTCTCGATTTTTTCCTTCTTTCTCGTCCAGAGATTAAAGAACCTTCGTGAGTATGTGCGTGTATGTGTGTGTATTTGCGTCCGTATATATGTATATACGTTAGGCTGGCCTTGACAGACGCGCATACACAGTCGATAATTGGGATGCCAGTGTGCCGCGTGAGCACTTTATCTAAACCGGGAGAAATACACACATGCAGTGTCGCGCGGCACGCGCGCGCTCTCGCTAGCGGCTGATTGGATTTCTGTGCGAGGACTGCCGCCGCGCTGCGCTCTCTGCTCCGACAATAGCCGCCCCGCTGGAGGAATATGGATTTTCATTTCGCTCTGAGCCCGACCGCGAGGCACACTGCACGAAGTTTCTCTCTCTATCCCTCTCTCTCTTCTCGATATCGATTGATTTGGAGAAAGAGAGAGAGAGAGAGAGAGAGAGAAAATTTGTTAGCGGGTCGAGGGGAACGAGGACGACGTTTTTTTTGGAGGGGGAGGGCACGTCGAGTTATGAGCTCAAATTTTTTTGGGGATGGGTATAATGTAGAATTTATTAACAATTATTTAGAACTGAAAGTGGCGGAATATTCGTTCTCTTGCTTTATTTTAATGTTTTAGAAGTCACGCGAGATTACTTCGTGCTTTTGAGTGACGTGAAATTGGTTGTACATTAAATTTACATCAGAGAAATTCTAAAAAGATTATGTAAATTGCATTGCATATATGTATAAGAAATATTAAAATATACTATTTTATATTTAAATGTACAATCTTCAACTTCTTATGCCACATGAAGTTATCATTTTAAATGGATACAATTAAACTAAAATTCGATATAACTATCGAATCATAAGAACCCTACAGTTATTATAGGTAGAATAAATAGAATAAATAAATATAATAGATTTATAGGGCAGTTACTTATATCACCCAGAAGGAATTAAAATCTATTTCCAAAATTGATGCAATATTCAAACAAGTAGTACAGTAGTAAGAAGTTGAAACAATGGAGAGCATTACTGCAGTTATATAAAGCTTTCGTTATTTTCAACAATTAAATTGCGCTAAAAACGCTCCATCCCGTCACTTCGTCAAATCCCGCTAAAAGAGAGCAAAAAATGTCCCAACCGAATACATAACGGCTTCATTAAAAAAAAATTTTCCCCCATCAACTTCTTTGATCGTCAATTTCCTCCGAGCAACGCAATTATACAAGCCCGATATCAAGGCACCCCACCGCCGTCTCTATATACCCTTTTCGCTTCGTGAAACTCCAGCTCGAAAAGTCTCTCAAACGCCGCGGGCTAATCGCCATCAGCTGCTTCGTCATCCTCCAGACGTACGAGAGAGAGAGAGAGAGTCAGAGGCGCGTCCAAGTCGGTCCCGCTGTGTTCTCGAGAGGGGTATATAGAAGCCAGGCATCAGGCAGCAGTCGGAGGGCGCGCCTGAATCGACTACTACTACGTCTTTTACCAACGTAGCGCGCGGCGCGATGCTGCATCGATCCGCGCGCACCGTGTGTATAGTACTACACGCCGCGTATATATATGTATATATATATATATCTATACTTGGAGACTTACCGCGCCTCTCGCTTCTTTCCCTCGATGATCGCCAGCAGCAGGCGCGAGAGGAGAAAAGTATAGCGGGCGACCCTTCTTTTTTTTGCTCTCTCTCTCTCTTTTTCTTCTCGCGCAGGATACAAGGGGGAAGCATCAGGATGAAATTTCCTGAGAGACGAGCGGGTCCTTTGTTGCGGGGAGGGTAGACGTGGATAAGGGAGGCTGTGTATACGTGTTTAAACGGAGTTTTCGCTTTCTTTCTTTCATTCTTTCTTGGTCCGGTGTGTCTTTTCTTTTCTCCTTTTTTTGTGGGTTTGTAGGGGAATGCTGGGGAGAGATGAAATAAGGTGATATTAGCGGGTAGGGTGGATTTTCCGAGTGCTTAGAGGGAATCCCAAATATTTTTTTGTTTGTTTTAAATATTTATATGCAACTAAGAAAAGTTTTTAAAAAATTGTTATTAACTTAAATATACAGGAATTTTAGATTGTAATGTGAGGAGTGTGTGAAATAAACGAATAATTCTATTTTTTCTTAATTCTGAGAAAACTAAGAGAAACTGATATCTTTTCTATTAGTTTAAATGGAATAACATACTTTATATGGTTGAATTTTTATTTTGGATCTAAAATAAATTCTTAAATATAAAGAGAACAATGTATTTCGATGAAAAAACACATAAAATCAATTTTGTCCAGAAATAGAATTACCAGTTTATTTCGCAAACTCTTCGTATATTTTGTAACCTTTTATATAGTTCGATAAAACATTAAAAACGTTAGTAGAAGTATTATAAACCATCATGTTCGAACATATTTCTTAACAACTTCTTAAAATCTTTAACAAAATCGGATAATTGCACTTTTGGTAAAAATTGATTTAGTGATTTTTCAGCGTAGTACATTGTTGTCTTCACATTTATGGTATTATTTTTTATCTTAACTCAAGATGCAGCCATTAACAAAGCATCCAAAAATACATTATTTCCTTTAAATTAATAGAAAAAGAATACAGTTTTTCTTAATTTTCTTACAATTACAAAAAGTGGAATGATCTGATTTTGTTTGCCCAGTTCTCATATTAACTCATATTCTTATTAATATTAATTTTGTAGAAAATTAATAAACAATTTGAAAAACTGTTTGCTTTTAGTAACAGTAATGATTTATTTTATTATAGCAAGTCAAGCTGCAAGCAAGTGCATATTTAAGTTTTAAGTATTAACTTTCTATGATTTATTTAAAAAATAGTAAGTAATACTTGTTTTATAGGATGCATTACTCAAATTCTTTTTAACTTCTACTGATCAAATGTATAGTTTGGCAAAATATACATTGAATATCAATTGTAAAAATTTTAATCAATCACTCATTCGTTCATCGTGCTACCTTGAATGGATGCTGTAGGATTTTTTTTTCTTTTCTATAGTCCATATTTCTTTTCTCTTTTGGTGGGTTGGAACATGTTTCACGGGGAAATTGTAATTGAGGGAGAAATTTAATTTTCTAGATTATATTACAGTACAGCGGCATTTATGTGCTCTCACAGATTGCTTGCTTTGTTTACTTTGAAGCAGTGTAATTTAATTTTTGCCCGGGAAATAACGTTTGATTATATAATGCATGGACAATATCCTGAATAAACCATACAATTTCATTCCGTTTTGATGAATGTTCTGTTTAGTAGTAATTTTCTATTCAATAATAATCGCATTCATTGTAGAATAACAAAACGATACTTCTGTATTTTCTAATTATCATAATAGCATAGCTGATTGTTAATATAATTTGAAAATAATTTATACTTTAGTGTAAATTTTAGAATTTTATATCTGAAGTATAAGTAAACCTAGTTGACATTCTTACATAAAAATTAATAAAATAATGAAATTTACCACAATAACTTTTTCTAGCCTTGAAAATGTTAAGAAACTAAAAGGGTTTTACTCAAAAATACACTGAATAAGAGTAAATTTATTATATATAACTACATATCATTCGACACTTTTATAATAAATACTTGGCCTTCTGTATGCTTTATATTTTCCGTAACCCTCTCAAGGACAAGAATTTTTACTGCTATTAGGCATAATTATGACACTTTGAGAAAAAATAGACTGACCTACTTTTGCGTGTGACTGCAGAGTGAAACAACATTTTCCTGGAAATAACTTCATTTCAATTGTTACAAAAACGTATATACGTCGATTGTATATCGTATTGCATTCTTTTGAATTTTAATTCAAAATTATGATCTGATTTCATTATTAAAAGAAAATATATTTTTGATCATTAGTATCAATACATTAATGTTATTAATGCTGATGAGTTAGTAAATATGACATAGGTAGTAGTAATTTGTAATTATCCATTTCTCGCATGATAATCTCAAGGGTACCATTAAAATGTTCAACCAGTAAATTCGTAGTTTCCAAATGAAATTAAATCATATACTCCATTAATAAAGTATTCATTGTTAGAATTACCTAATTTTGTGTTCTTCTGTATATATTAAGACGAACACTTTATTAAAATGATGTGGACAAATACAGTGTTTTAATGTAGCGTTTTCATTTTTAATATTGTATGTTTTCAATTAAACTTTTTATAAAGCTTATTTATTTTTGAAAAGACTTAAAGTATGCAATTTTTCAGTATATTTACCTAAATTTGATTGAGTTCTTGTTAATAGAGTGCTTATTTAAGAAAATATTATACATTTAATTTAAATATTAGAATTTGATTTTATCACTGAATCGTAGAGTTAAAGAATTCGGTCTCTATCGATTTCGGTTGAGTCAAACGATTTATCGACATGCTATATTAAAAAAGTTACACATTGTTATAAGTGCAATTCAAATGTCTGTCACGTGACTACCCACTGGGCCACGGCTTTTACGCCGGTGTTCAGCGCCCGCCTCTATCGGTGGATCCGAGTCCCACAGTATTTAGAGCTTAATATAACATATTTTTAATATACCGATAAAGGCGCGGAACGCTAGCATAAATCAATTTAGTAATCACGTGATAGCAATTTGAATTGCATATAAAACAAAACGTAACTTTAATGCGTTATAATTAATAACTATTATCACATAGAAAAACTGTCTTGGCAACTTTATTATTTTTGGCTAAATTCAAATATAATTGAATTGAACTTACAATAACAACCCTTTCAAGTTTCCTATTGTACAATTAGTAACAGTTCAAGTTGTTGTAAATCCTAATTAAATACATTTTTAAAACTAAATTTCATAATAGGACTTTAAGATTGAGTCAACGATGCTGATTATTTGCATATATCTTAAGTAGTTCTTGTACGCAGGAGCGTATTGTGAGGATGCTTCAGTAGGCCTAATCATTTTATATTGATTATCTAATCGCAAAGTGAATATATCGATAAATAAAAACTTTATTTGTGAAACTTTCATACAAATTATCATATTAAATTAATTCGCTCACTGTATTATTATGATCCAACGACAGAAAAATGTTTTTCTTTGTCGATTTCATCAAAACTCTTTATTAAATCAGGAAATATTGAGATATAGTAAGTTTGGATATAAATAAATAACAAAATTTCAATGTCCAATATATTGGACAAATGCAGTGAACTATCTCCAGTTCGTATGTTTTTATTGATAATGAAGTTATGGTACAAAGACGTAATATTCTTACAGAAAACTTTAATTTTTATTTGCTAATATAAAAATCATGAAAATTATTACTACTGGGATGTGTACAAAGGTTTATTTTACTACAAGCCTATCATCCGCTAAATTTTCAATTTCTGACAAATTTCCATTACCTATTTGTAATAATAATTTTTCAACTTCTTTATAGAAAATAAGTATTATTTAATAATTCTTTAAAGAAGAATAAAATATTAGTATATCTTTTTTGCTTTTAAAGCATTTCACTTCGACGCTATTATAAATATTAATTACATTTTGCATTGAGGATGTTGACTACATTTGTCCAATATATTGGACATTTTTTAAATGTCGCTTGTGAATTTCTTAATCTTATAAACAATAACTGTTAATGTAAAGGTGTATTCAATATGATACTAGAATATAAAATGAACGTTTCTTCCCACATAGCAGGAAATGTTGCAGAAACGTGCGCAAAAACTAACCCATTTTTGGAAACTTAGGTACGTTCCTATGAAAGTTTCAGAAACGTTGCAGTTCAAAAGAAACGTTTTTGCGTTTCAAAAGAAACCTGGAAGAAACGTTTCTGCGACGTTTGTGGCTACCTCAATATATCTAACGTATTACTTAGTTTGTTGTAGGAACGTTTCTACGACGTTTCAACAGAACCGTTAAAAATTTTTGTATAAAATAATAAAAAACGACAAAATCTTTGAGATTAATCTACCAATTTGGTTGTACCATCCTGATGGTATAACCAAATTGGTAGGTTAACTCGAAAGGTTTTTCGGATTTTATTATTTTTTACAAAAAATTTTAACGGTTCTGTTGAAACGTCGTAGAAACGTTCCTACAACAAACTAAGTAATACGTTAGATATATTGAGGTACCCAATAACGACGCAGTCGTCTGTACAAGGTTTCTGTTGAAATGCAAAAACGGACAATTTAACGTTCCTGCAACGTTTCTGCAAGGTTTTTGAAACTTTAATGGGAACGTACCTAAGTTTCTAAAAATACGTTGAAGAATCGATTCCTGCTATGTGGGTTATCTTGTAAACTATAAAACCAAACTCATATAACTATATGAATTGCATAGAAATTAGTATTTTAATTTAAGCAGCGTTAACATTATTTTTTATTTCTTTATTCATCATTTAAATAGTTTATGTGATAACAGTCAATAAAATATGCATTTATTATTATTTAAACACTCATAAAGTCCAAGTCAAATATATTGGACAAATACTGCCAGGGGGTTAAGATTTACGGGTAATTAAATCCTTTCGTCTACGACTGTTTAATATGCAGAATTTAGCGTTGAGTTTTCCCTATATTGAAAGATACATGTTTAAACTCGAATTTCAGCACAATTTTTGTTTTAATAGCTCTCATTAGACGTGAGTTCTAGAGGCTTAACGAATAAGATAATTTTGACCGTTTCGAGAGAGTAGACATTTTATAAGCCTGTAATTTGTTATATATTTAAACACCAAAGTTAATGTTTTTTAAAAAGGACATGGTTACATGGTGACCAAAAGGGTTAAAAACTTTTAAGGCTATTGAAATTTTTCAAGTAACTTTTCTTAAGCAACCTTGAATGATTTACAATTTAGAAAGTGAATTTCAATTTCCTATGATGATTAAAATATACGTTAATAATTATATATTTATTTAAATTAGAAAAATTAAAACATTAACATTATTTGCAAATTTGTCAGAACCCCTGATTATAACTCTAATCTGAAATTTGGCTTAGACTCATAACTACGAACATTATCAACAATTCCTTTCAATTTCACGTGATTCCCTTGATATTCACATTCGTGCAATCTTAAACGTCCCATAACGTCCACGCACTGTATACCTAAAGTCATAATCTAATCAACCCGAAAAAAAACCCTGTCAACAAACACCAGCATTCTCTATCCTTCCAGCCCATCGTCCCCGAGCACCTTGTCCAATTACCCTCCTAAAAAAAAGCAAAAATGGCGGGTGCACGAAAGCTTCCAACTGCTTATATAGCACACAATGAGTGCGCGACGAGCGTCGGTCGCGCACGGGCGGGCGGGCGAGTACCTTGACCTTAGAGCGCGGCTATAACGGCGTCGACGGCGACGCTTCCCACTTGTGACTCGCGCGGGCCGCTGCTGCCGCTGAATTTAGGGCGTCGTTGGCAATCGATTTTCGGGAACGGCCAGCGGCGCGCCGCTCGCTCGTTTTTCCGCCTGCTCTCGCGGCTTGTCCTTGTGCTCGTCCCGGAGAGAACGCGAGCTCGACTCGTACAGTAGCAGAATATCACAGATAGATAGAGAGAGAGAAAGAGAGAGAGAGAACGTGGGCGACGAGCTATAGCGGATACTACCTCTTTCCGCGTCCTGAAATATCCTGAGGATATGTCGTATAGAGATGTGTATTTTCGTCTAGACGTGCTTCTGTGGCTGATGCTGTAGCGTGACGCCAGGGGAGAGATTCGTGAGGTGGATTTTCCTAATTTTTTGCGTATACTGGATGGTTGTGGAGGATGGGTGGGTGTATATATTGGAATGTGGAGGTGTATGAAGAGGAGATGGAAATTTGAATATTATTAACAGATAGCTTGTATATGCATAATAGTGTAATAAAACGTAGCAAACATGAATGTTGGTTGAGGCTCAACGTAACATACACCTTAAATCTGAAATAATAATGTGGTTTTTAGTGCCTAATAAAGAAAAATTTTATGAAAATTAAAGTATAGCATCTTCCTGTACATGGATGTCAATTTATCAAGCTAAATAAGTAATTATAGTAGTCGTACGTTTTCAATCTTCATGATTTTGGCAGCAACGATAGCCAGCGTCAAAACAAAGTGAAGAAACTTTACTATACTAGTGAATTTTTCATAAAATGTTGGACGCTCGACTTCTGCGTCTGTAATGGATATGTTGGCCTCTTTCTCTGGTGGAATGATACATTATATGCGAAAAAAAAGAGTACATTATTTATATGAGTATAAATATTCAATACAAATTTTTTTATCAAGCACTAAAAATATTAATTATTATTTTAGATTTAACGTGTATGTTGCGGCTTAATGGTTATATTGATTCTGCTTTTCAAAATCTTTCTCACACTGTCTTATTCTAACAGTTAAATTAAGTTACATGTATATATGTAAATTAATAATTTTCATAAATATATATATATATATATATATATATATATATATATATATATATATATATATATATATATATAAATATTTATGAAAATTATTAATTTTGCAATGAATATTTCATCAATAGGTATCAGAAAAGAAAATACCCACCTCTAATAGTGAACAAATTCTTAAATGTTAAATCGGTTGTGTAACCTTTATAACCTAGAAACTTTAATAATTAAACATGAATTAAACAAAAAATTTTCATTTCTAGTTTAGGGAAACTTAAAATAAATGTACTCAAAATTTGAGAAATTTAAAACATGAAAATGTTAATTCCAATTTTATCTACATTTTCAACACATGCAACAATCGATTTCTTTAAATTCATGTTTTTTTATCCTCTGAATAAATTTGCAAGTTAGATGCAGTACATACATCTCCAGATCAGAGGGTATATGTATACTCAGAAGGTTATAAATTTATATTTTCAAGGATTTTCGCCATTATGCGTGGGCATTGTCCTGTACTACCAATGATAATCTCATTAACAATAAATACATTTTTAATTTGAAGTTCGTGACTATAATAAATAAAGAAATTTTCAATTTTTAATAATGAACATATTTTATTTCACAAACATTGCGATTATCACTGTTACAGTTGTTAACTCTATCGTCAGTTACCTATTGCACACTTTGCTGATAGAAGTAATTTAAAACTTATATTTCAATTTTTTTCAGAATTGAATAATTCGTTTTCCTATATTATTTTTAAATATTTAATTTTTTTTAAGATAATTCGACTAATACGTATTGAATAAAGAAAATACGTACAAGACTTCTGCGAAAACTAAAAAGACCATCGTTTTACCGTTCTCAATAAAGCCCTCTTTCCAGTGTCCTACATTCCTGTTTAAAGGAGTCTAAGCTTCTTTTTGATATAGGATTCTTACCTCTTTCTAGTTTTCTTGGAAACTTCAATATTATTCAGATTACTAGGGTACAATTGTGAAATAAAAACAAGCATTTTTCGGGAATAGAATTTCGGTTAGACTGTGAGAGGTAGTTTCTGGTGCCCAAAAATAAAGCCTAGCATTCGCAATTTATTCTAGTGAGTCCTTGTTGTCGAGATATGAGGCAATTTATTCACTCCTATATATACTCATATTTTTCCTTTTCCATATTTCCAGAAAATCAAGTTAAGTCCAGTTTTCGTCTTTTCGAGATATTATAGTTTTAATGTTTGTACTAATGTGCTACTTCGTGTTGAATCAGGTATTAAATATAATATCAATCACAATATCAGACTAAGAAAATATTCGCCTTTTAGTCGATAAAATCAACAAAACTTTAGACTAATGTGGAATCGAATTGTTAGTTCAGTATAAGATACGTACGCATCATAACTCCATCGGTAGACGTAGTTAGTTGATTTTTGTATTAAACTAATTAAACAAAAGTTGCATAAAATACATAAAGAACATTAGGTATGAGCGATTTTTAAATAGACTAGAGTCAATTTCCGGACAAAGATTTATAAAAACGAACTTAAGTCGTATAATGCATTATACTCTTATTATTACTCATATGGAGATACTTCGGGTCACTTACTAATTTTATATGAACGGTTTGCCATAAATATAAATATTTTCTATATTTTCCAATAAACTGTTCTAAACTAGTCACAAAATTCACCACAACAAACAGCGAAAAGCGAAATTAAATCTCCTTTATGCGACTCAATCGAGCATAAAGGCACACACATAGCCTATACAATACCTATCGGCTATCGTACCGCGGCCGAAAAGCGACCAGCGCAGACCTTGAACCGGAAAAGCCACCACGTGTACTGCGATTACAATAAAAGGCAACGCGTTGATTTCCCTTATCGCTCTTCGTGCGCTTTCGCCAGCATATACATATATAGCGTCCAGCCAGCGAACGTGCAGTACAACACTTATCGCTTGTCGCACGCTTTTATTTTCAGCATATTGTGTAATCGTTTACCCATATAATTGCATTACACCAAGGAATTGGGTCAGCGCCGCTGTCGATGCGAAAAATCGCGCGACGCTATTATTGCGTGCGAAAAACACAGCAAGAGATAAAAGTAGGAAGAAAAAGAAAGAGGAGTAGGTGGGAGCGAATGCAACGAAATGAGCAATTTCCTCGAGGGAGCTCCTTGGGGAGAATTTCCGCTTATACGTTTCTTGGAGGAGCCTCCGTGCGAATATAACATGAACTTATGAGCATCGAAAACGCCAAGCGCAAGCCGATTATCCGCGTATTGCAGCTGCTGTTATAGGTATACACAGTTGTGTACTCTGTGCGTTATACATTTTCCCGGCTTCTTTTGCGTTTCATTAGAGCGGCGTGTACAGAATTTCACAATGGGAAGCGAGTGTATTGCATTCTTAGATCTGAGATACAGGAGATAGATTTTATGAAGTCCACTGCGCGTACTTATTAAATTCAGCCTATCTAAAATTTGCAGTTACAGAAGATAGGTAATCGAGTAGGTAATTTTATGCTCTGTTTAATGCATTTATACCAAATTGATCATAATATTTCTAACATACCAAAAAACTCGAAAAACTAAAACTCAAAAATTCGAAAATCAAAAAATTGTTAAAAATAGAGACGAGTCGGTGAATCTTTAAATTTGATTTCAATTTAGAATTTTCATAAATCAACGAAAAAATTAACCCTGTTTGGTAAAATATGACTGTGCCATTCTTGAGATATAAGCGACAAAAAAATTTTGAAAAACACATAAGATCAAATATCTTGAAATATTAAGGTCGTTGGGCTTAGAAGTCGATCAAGAGATTCTAAAGAGCTACCGATTTGGAAAGTTTTAGATCAAATGCTGTTGATTTACTCCAGAATTCGCTACTGAATAAACATCAATTTTTTTTACAAAAATATTTTATTTCTCAAAAAAATTTTTTATTCTTATATATCACCGATATAATCGTTTGAAACAGATTGATGATTTAATGAATAATAAAACAAGAGAAATAGCTATTTCAAAATTTCTGGTGGGAAAAGATAGTAATTTTTATGCTCTTTAAATGCATTATCACCCAATCGATGATATTATTTATATGGTATCAAAAAACCCAAAAAACTAAAACTCAAAAAACGAAAAATCACTAAACTGAAAAAAAACGCATCGAAAAGTAAGGAAAATTTATGAGCCGCCGTTCTTAAAGAAAAACAAAAAAATGAGCTCCGAAACATTAATTTTCACCGTGTATATTCAGAGTAATGTTGATCCTCATCCATACATACACACATACACACACACACACACGCACGCACACACACCCATGCACGCACGCAAGTACAGACACACATACATACACATACACACATACACACATACATACACATACACACATACACACACACATCCATACAGACATTTTCTAAAAATAGTTTCTAACATGTCTTTAGCAAAACTTATTTTTTTACTGTCACAAAGCTTCCGCTATGAATAAGCAAAATTTTCTGTGAGGATACGATAAAATAGATTTTGAATACAGGCACACTGCACCTGAACTTTTAGGTCTAAAGATGGGATGTTTATTGGTAAAAATAATACTTCGTACATTGTTATCTATTAGGCTACACATACTTCACATCTTAGGTTCAGAATGATCGGGAGCATACGATAAGGTTAAATCGATGCTACCCTTAATGAGCTTGGAACCAAATGCAATCCTGATTACAACGCGATCTTACATTAATTTTTATTCTAATAATCTTTATTCAAATATGAACTGATTTCACCTTATTCCTAAAAACAGAAAAGATTATTTTGGCACTTAACACGTTTTCGCAAATGATAAGTTAGAAAAGTTTGAAAAATGCGATTGAAATTAGGTGATTGAATTGAACAGCGTGTGCATAAGTAGATACGTTCCAAGAATAGCAAGGCAAGACATATAGTATTAATGTTATCCTGTTATTTAAGGAGGTTCAGGAGTGTCACTGGGTGCGGTGAAGAAAGGGGGTATCCCTTCTTTCCCTTCATTGTTGACTGAGCATTTTTACACGCATCGCACCCTTCTGTTTTTGTGATATGTTCTGTATAAAATATTGAAAAAATTCAGGCAACTTTATGATATTCTAAAAGAATATGATTCTTAATTGCATTACATTCTCTACATTCTTTTGTAACTCGCTGAACCTCCTTAATGAATTTTGCTAATATTTCTTGTAAGTTTAATCTTACTGTGAAACAAGACATCTGTATTGTTTATTATTTTAATTTTTAAAGTTAAAGTTAAAGTTGTATGATTATATATAATTATATATAAATCATTTTTACTCAGGTATATACTATAATGAAAATAGTCTTTCATAATTTACGCCCATTAATGCCTAACGTTAGCCAGTACCGACTATGGAAGTACGAATAGTTTTTTTGCTAATAAAAAATACAGAATCAACGAAACCCTGATAGAATTCTTGCCGGTTTCTAGCTAGGTTATAGTTAGCGTAGCGAAATTGACGTGTTTTTAACCAGTTTCTAGGCAGAAGTCGTTAACTTTCTACCTGGGAATTGTTTAAGCTAAAAGTATTTCTTAAAAGCAAACACCAAGTACTCGTCAAATGCGACTCTTATAGCAAATATTTTTAGTAATATTCAAGCAGCCTGTGAATTGATTCCAGTTAAAAATGTTTAAAATCAAACTCTAATTCGAAACGAGCTCAACTTTGACTTTAAGAAACACTTTTATCAAATAATACCAATCGGTATTCTATAGTCAATTGAGCGCTATTGCATTAAGATATCCAGTCTGGGTGAAATCTTGAGATCATACGTAATATAATAACATTTCAAGAGTATTTTAAAATGTATTAAGATCATCTATCAATTATTTTATTTAAACGCATACGCACTATCCCGTACTGTCCCGTGAACCAAGTTAATTTTAGTAACGATTAATTCTGAGCTATTTAAAAGAAAGAATTGACCTTAATAAATTTTAAAACACTCTTGAAATATCATATAATTTTACCTACCAAAAGACATTTCTATATTCATTCCCAAGATTTCAGGATTTCACCCAGCCTATATAACGAGCCCCTCACATCCCAATAAACTCCAACGCGATCACCGCAGCCATACATAAACAAACTACCAAGCAATACTCAACATGATATTTACGCACGTGCGCGCACAGGTGTGTGCGATGAGTCTGGCGCAGCAGCCATGATCAAAGATGCAGCAGCAGTAGCATCAGCAGCAGCAGCAGCAGCTGTCGGCGCCAACGCGAGCTGCGCAGCCCCGATAGCCGCGCCAGCAGCAGCAGCAGCAGCGCCTCGCGCTGGTACGTCGACGCGCGGACGGTGACACGACTCTCTGTCAGCAGCAGCCCACTGTCGCCGCCGGCCACCAGCGTGCCCGCACGCAGAGACACACCGCAGCAGCAGCAGTCGTCATGGACGTACAGAAGAAGTTCCTGTGCCCCCGGCTGGTCGACTATCTGGCCATCGTCGGGGCCAGGCCGCCACCACCGCCCTCCAGACAGCCTATTCAGGTGAGCTCTTGCTGGATTTGTGCTTTTTTTTCTTTCTTTTCTTTTTCAGTTTTATTTTTCTCCTTTGTGTAGGGTCACTGGGTTTATAGCTAGAATTGAACTTTATAGAAGGCATGCTGTGCGTTTATGATCTCATTGAGAAAAGTGTGTTTATTAAATAATTATTCAACAACAGTTATGATATCACAGAAAGTGAAATTGATTTTATGTACACTTTTTTAAATCAGTTGTGATGATTGAGAACGGCAGTATGTAAATATAAAACTGCTTGAGATTACAGGTAACAAATTATGTACAGATGATTCGAAATATTTCTCGCGAGTAATGATGACAAACGAACAACAATTGAAAAATATAATATACCTTTACGTACCTTTACTATTGATTTAACTTGTGTACCCACTTGCCTACACCATATCTAACTGTACGCCGCTCGTATTTTATCTTTATTTGTTTACCTTGCACGCGAGAGCGCAGATGGTCAACGTACATTTAGAGGTTAGCATTAAAAGCACTTCTGCACGGGTCGCACGACTGCGCGGTCTGTTTCAACTTTAGATTTATACGATAATTCCAAATTTACTTAATTAGCGTGGCTGCGGTGCGTACGGTGATTAATTTACATAAATGTTTCCGGTGTTGTGAATTAATCAGATCTACTAGGAATGAATTATGATAATTCGACAATAAAGTAATTAAATACTGGATTTATGGTGTTTTGTAATATTTTACAGTAATAGCTTATCTACACGTGCATTTAACGACTGTGTACACCACGGTGTGAAGCAAAAATAATATTTCAGCTGCGATAAAAATTAAACTTTGCTGAAACTAAATAACATTTTTATAAAATCAGTCTGAAAAGAAACGGGAATTTAAACATATATGAACGATATAGGTACAAATCCGATTTTAAATTTTGGTTCTTTCCACAATTTCTACTTTATTTCAGAGTGGATGCGTTGGCACAAATTGCTAAACTGTACACGATGTAGAATGAAGTTTAATTTTATAAGATTTAAAATCCAATACGTAACGAGATTATTAACAATATGGCTACAATCGTGAAAGCTAGTCTAGTATATTATAAATGCTGTGAATAATTAAAAAAGATCTCTGGCAAAAAAAAATCGTTGCGCTTTCCATTCCTCTTGAAATCCGTGCTTCTGTATACTATTTCAACCAAGTTGAAAGCAACAACAGTCAATAAAATACCCGTAACTCTTTCATCCTTTGAAAAAACTCTCTGAAAAGTACTCGCTTTGCAAAGGCAACTAAAAATGCCATGACAGCGAGAAACGCGATCCACTCTCACACAAAACTATAACCGTAACCCCCCGTGTGCAACCCGAGAATCTCTGTAAACATAAAAGCAAAAAGAAAATTAATCTCACGCAGGTGCCTGAGCTGCTGCGCAGATACCCGGTCGAGGACCACAAGGACTTTCCCCTTCCCCTGGACATGGTGTACTTCTGCCAGCCGGAGGGCTGCAGCAGCGTCGGCCCGAAGCGCACGGCACTGCGCGAGGCGACCTCCTTCACCTTTACCCTCACCGACAAAGACTCCGGTGAGTACTGTTTTATTGTTATAGGAAAGCTCGCGGGAGATGTAAATTCCTATCTGCGTCGAGCACGCTCTATGTATGTGCGCGCGCGTGCTTGCTTTAGACGTTCTATGCCCTGAGAATTGAAAATTATGTTATTGAACTCTCTTGTACAAAGGAATGGTATTCCGGTTCTTTCTTTTAAGATTTAGCGGTTTTAAGGTACTTCTCGATTTAAGAAATAGATAAAGTGAATTCTCTACAATAGTATACATGTTTTTACAATTATAATGAGACACAATAAATTAATAAATAAAGGACTTAAATCTTATGTAAATAGTAAGTAACTACTTGCGACCGTACATTTAATGATATATAGAATAAGTGCAAATGCAATAGTACCCTATTTCTAATTTTTACAATGCAGTAAAAATAGAAAGGTTAAAGAATAAAGTGTTTGAATTCTCCTAGGTCTCTCTAATATGGACAAATCTTAGAAACTTTTAATATATCAGTATCCCACAAAATTTTCGGTTTTTGAAGGCTAACATTTAGCTTTCTGACTAAGCACATACTTATATCAGAGTTGGAATAATTTATGTAATTTTAATAAGTTTATAGAAAACGTATTAATATGATTGTTACATAGATAAGAATATGTCACTGAAATAAACTAAAGGAACCTAATCTCGGTGATTTTTTATAAATTATAATTATAGTACGATTTTAAAGGTAAATAAGTTACTCAATCTAGTTCAATTATATGCTTCACTAGAAAAGGTACGGATAATATTAAAAAATTCTGTTGTGTGATTTGTCCGTAGGTATGCGTAATAAAATTATTCTTCATTGTATAGAATTCGCAAAATTTGATAAAATACTTTGATGTTAATTTCAGTTTTATAATTTTATATTTTTCACTTTACAAATATGAGCAAAGAATTTTAGCGATTAACTTTCAAACGGAACGGTTTTCAATTAAAGATAAGAAAGGCAGAGAGAAAATACCTTGTTTTTTTATTAATCTGCCTTTTATGGAAACTAAGTACCGACGTTAGGTGCTTCGCTCGATATGACGTAAATAGTAATGAAAATTACAATGTTAAAGGAGAAGTACCACTAAAGTCGGTTTTTAAGATAAAAAATTTCTGTTTAATTATTTTTTTAGTAATAATAGCATTTTTTACTAAAGCGCGTTTAGTTGAAAAATAAATATCTTCCTAAGCTCTTCTCTTACAGCCGATTCATGAATTTTAAAATATACTTTACAATATATCAAATCTTTTTGGAACATTCTAAAGATAAAGGATTGTACAATTTTCCGTATTATTATAAAATATTCTGAAGATAAAGGTCAAAGGGCATGAATGTATGCATACTATCCATGTATAAACTTGGGTACAAGCGTAATATATATGCAGAGTACGTATTGCTTACGTATACATTCATGATCTCCAAAGTTTTGGAGCAACTTGCATTCAATTAGACTAGAATGACCTCATCGAGAAGTACCAATTTTTATAAATTATAACATCTCAATACGAGAAACATCCATATAAAATAGTTATCTTCAGAAGAAAATACGATAGGTCCGTCGAACCTCACTGACACTCATTTCCTTCACTCGTCACTATTTACGCTACATCGGGCAAAGCACCAAGAAACGTCGCTCCTTTCTTACGCGAGCGAGCCATTCCATTCAACGTTGCGAGCGATAGAAATTAATCACCCGGCGAGCTTCAAGCGTATGTACGCGTATTGTCTGACGCTTGTTGCGTGTCTTTTTTTTTCCTTTTCTCTTCCGTCGGCCCCGCGGCAACAGGTAAGACTCGCTACGGGATATGCGTGAACTTCTATCGACCCGTGGAGAGAGCAGGGGGCAACGGAGCCGCCGGAATCGGATTTCGCCGGGACAAGCAGAACACGAACTTTCGCCGGGAGAGCTGGCGAAAGAGCATGGAGAAGAGCTCGGACTCGGCGTTTTCCAGGTTCGTGATTACTCTTCTTGCTTTCTTTTGGGGGGAAAGGGGGGGGGTTGATTCTCAATAACGATGATTGCGTTGTTATCTCTTTGAAGGGAATTTAATTAGACATTCTTCTATGGAATTTGTTAAAATGAAAGTTTAGCTAATCAAATAAATTACTTTACAAAATAGAATTTAATTTGGTTATTCCGTAATTAATCTCATATTACATTTTTTTATAAGTTTTTCTTAAAAGGTTTGCAAAGCGAGGTTTTAACAAAAGCACTTTACTTACGTAAATATAGCATTTACTTATTTCATCAACATAACAAAAAAGCTCGTTGCTTGGTGAATGTTGAAAGCTTATTATTTTTAGACTTGTGTAATAAAAAATGCTATATATACCCAAAGTGCTAAGTAACATAAGAATGAAAAAAATTCCATAATAATAAGAATACTTTTATGAGAAAAGAATCTTCATAATTCCAATTTATTCAATTTATTCAACTGTTTTTAAGGGGGCAGGTCTGGGTTAAACCCAAAAAAGGACTTCTTTTTACGAGTCTAGAAAATTTTTTATGTTTAAAAGCAATCATTCTGATAATTTTTATGCTATCAATACTTATTATTATCTTAAATTTTATCGTTGTAGAACCTAAAAATCTTGAACGTACAAGTCACAATAAATCACTATTTTCAATACCATATTTATTAAAAGAACTCTGTTCCTCACACGATTCTACGTGACATGATAAACGAAATTTTTCTTTTCCACGGTTATTCGACTTCTTTGTATATGTATTACTTGATAAATTGATTGGATCTACGAAAAAGAAGAATAACTTTGAATTTCCAATATTCTCTAACAAAAGCTTATATCGCTTAATAAACCTAAAGGATAAGCTTTAAATCGTGTTTATAAATAATTAATTAATAATTTATAACCAGGATTTTAAAGATATAGTACTATATAAATTCAATAGATTTTATAATTTCAAACAAAAGTCTGTTTTGAATTTAATTTTATAGCAGTTTACTGCATAAATGTATACATTACAAAAATGTTAGTTTCCAAGGTATGATATATGAAACGTGAATAACATTATTTACAGAGTAGAAAAGCATCGGATTGCAAAAATTAAAGTCTATCTGAAGAAAAAGTAAACTAAAAAGTTAATAAAAATGTTGCTTCATACGAAATGAATGAAAGTAGATAAAGGATGAGTTTATTAAAACATACATTTTTAATTCATTTTTTAAGTATCCCTATTATACTAAAAAAGAAAAAATTTTGTTTAATAAATGTTTCTTAGGCTCTGAATTATGATGTAGGTTTCACATTCCTAATTTGGAAACTTAATTTTATCCTTATGTTTTGCTACATGCTGACTACACTAAGTGAGTTAAATAATTACGAATAACTATGAGCCATCACAAAAAAGTTATTTCCAAAATAGAAAAGAAAGGCTGCGGAGAATAAATAAATTATTTATTCATTTATTTATTTTGTTTTATCTAACTCACTTGAATACATCAAAATCTCGTCTACAAGTAATACAAGGCAATTTTCTAGTGCAAACTCCCAGCACCCTTCCAACCCAAGCAACCAACAAATCTGACATTACAATCTTCCCCCTCTCTCGCTCCTCGTTCTCAGCGACTACAGGAGCAGCGCCCTGGGCCCGAGCGACTCGGAGAGGGACTGCCCGAGCAGCCGTCGCGACTCCGACAGCAACAACGCGGCGCCGACGCCCGCGGCCAGCCACGCCCCGAGACTGGGCATTACGGCGCCGAGCGCCGACAGCGAGAGCGGCGGCAGTCACTCGCCCTCGCCCCGCGCCTCCCGACGACGCCAGGTGAGCCGCCGCGCACGCAGCTTTAAACTTTACCCTGCACTTAGCGCGCGAGCCTGTATGTGTGTGTGTATACATGTGTATGTACATCGAGAGCGATGGCCCAGTATGATGGCTTTTAAGAGCGCGGCGAGCGAGGGTAAAAGTGTATATAGTTGAAAGACGCTGCTGGGGGGCTCGCGGGGATCGAGTTAGGTGTATCGGGTGCATAGTTGGAGGCTGCCCGAGGCAAAGTGGCTGTATATACGTATATAGACAAGCTGGCTGGAAGCGTTTTAGAGGTGAATCGAGTTATGTTGGGAGAGGCAGGCCGACGATGGAGCGGGATTGAGTCTACTGTCAATTGCGTTAACTTTCACTGCATTGACGCTGGGAATTTAGTTTGAGAGGAAATGTTTTTGCAGATTCTTCTTTTTTTGTTGTTTCCGGACTTGCTCAAGTTGGAGTCGAATAGATTTATTTTGGAATTTTAAGGGTGAAATCGATTGTTGTTGAGGGCTGTGCTTAGGAAAAAGCTTGATACGTCCAAACTGAGAAAATCGAAGAAAATTGTTTGCTTTTAGAATCGTATTGCCCAATTAATTTTTTATAAAAATATAAACATTCATAAAGAAAAACACTTTTTCTGCTTCTGCAATTAAAAATAATGTTCTTTTTTTAAATAATGGTTACTAGAAAATTAAGTTACGGACTTTTCTTAGTGTAAAAACTTGTAAAGAAGGATTGCGAGTTAGCTTATCTTATAGTCTTTTTCTTTGTAAGTGTATTCTTACTTATTTTATATCATGAAGGTCCTTTCTTTGATGATATGGTAGGAGGAAAAAGCCGAGGTAGAGCATTTTCATGTGTATATTTATGATATATCACACATTTACAATATATTCTTCAGTTATGGCTTATTAATTCACACGATTTTTTTTATTTTTTTTATATTTTATATTTTCACATGTACAAATCATGATGTAAATAGCATAAAATACATTATACCATTTTTTTGTGCATTCAAATGCAGTATTGTTTTATCGATTGATATAAAAAATATATTTTCGTAAAAATATGATACTATTTCCTTAGCAAGGCATCAATATTATTACTATAATTACAATAGGATGGTTAATTAAATTTTTATTCTTCGTACAGTTTACTTAAACTGTTTGAATATACTCTGAAGTTAAATTAAATGACAAAACAATGTAATTAAATAAATGCGCTTGGTCTATTATTAAATTTCTTCTCCTAATCATTTTATTAAAAAGTTACAATACAACAATACTTTTAATTACTTTTAATTATTTTCAATTACTTAATTTATTGCAATCAAAATATTCTTTTCACATTAATCGAGGTTTTATTGGGAAAATTTGTTTTCCTCTTTTTGGCGTCTTAATTGGAAATTTTAAAATAAACTTCAATTTCATAACAGTTCACCAGCAATTTGTATAATTGCTGGTGACAATTTACATTTTCATATCTATTTTATTATTTTAGATTTAATCCTATATTGCAATCAAATAATGTTCGTATATACGTGAACGATAATTTTTATTAACTATTATTTTATACAAATTAGTTTCTAACACGCGAAAATCTAATTAACTGAAAAGATTAATTGAGATACACCGTACTATGTAAGTAAATGTATAGAAAAAATAATCAATATGGAAAAATTGTATTTATTTGCTTACAGAGGATACGAAATCATTCACTTACTTCCCTTTGTATAATCTCCCATCATCCATTCTTTTCCACATTCCGAGAATGCCTTTTCGTCTTGAAGAAACTGATTGACGCATGCAACGAAAGCTCATTACCGCAAAAAGTCGGCGCTTCTAGACAACACAGGTACATCCTATTATCTACTTACTCTGTATTTTATTATACTATATTATACTATTGTATTTTATTTTTTTATTTATACTATACTAATTATTAGTGTCCTATTCTCAAAATTTTATTTCTGAGATTTGAGATAATGGCACCTATAATTTTCAAACTATTATCGCCGTCTTATTCAATCAAAATACGGAGTTAAACAAACATTATATTCATGATTCCCTGAGAAAGTCTAATTTTTCTAACAAGTTGTCTGCTTCATAGTTATTGCGAATAGCAAATAAATACTTTTACCTGGTAAAAACAACTGTTTAGTTGTTAAGTTTCTTAATAACTGCAATTACTGAAGAAACTTGTATTTTTACATTAGTCCATCTGGTACTATTTTAATAACATACATACATTTTATTTTTTCTCAGCCTTACACATACCTCTCGAAATGTACAAAATCATTTTATTAAACTTAAACTAGAATTCATAAAAAATATATAAAAATGTTCCCTACGTCTGACCATACTCGCCTTCTTTCACTTTTCTCTGAAATTTTCTACCCTCTTCTCAACTGTCTGCCCCCACCCCCTCACTCCCTAGGGACACGAACGTGTGGTCGGTCCTGAGCGGCCAGACTTTCGAGGGCGCCTCCTCGATCGTCCTGCACGACGTGCGCGAGATCGAGACCTGGATCCTGCGCCTGCTCAGCGCCCCTGTGCCCGTGCCCGCCAAGACGCGCGTCGAGGTCGAGATACTCTCGCCCAGCGTCCAGCCGCCCCTCTGCTTCGCCCTGCCCGATCACACGCGCTTCACCCTCGTCGACTTCCCGCTGCATCTGCCCCTCGAGCTCCTCGGCGTCGACGTCTGCCTCAAGGTCCTCACCCTCATTCTGCTCGAGCACAAGGTAAGTGAAAGTGACGAAAGTGCTTCTGAATAGGTGAGATTGTTTGCGTTGGCGAGTGGTGACAGTTTATTTGTGGTAAAGGTGTATCGAAGGAGTGACACGTGAGCGTATTCGTTTGCCTTTCTTATGTTTACTGACAATAAGGTGAGATACGTGTCAAGTGTTCAAACATGTTAGCAAAGTATTGAAAGTTCAAAAGAAATTCGCGTTTACTTAATTTTTTTACCATTCTTTTACGTTTTGTTACACTAACTTAAGTGAGTTTTTTCTCTAAAGATAAAGAGTTGAGTGAGTCTGAGTTTATTTTTCGCTTTCATGCCTGAATACTTTTAAAATATTTTTTTATTGAAACAAGAAGTTTAATAAGTTTATAGTAACCAAATAGAAAGTACATCGTTTCTTCTGAAAATTGACTACTGAAAATTTGTTTAAAATGCTTAAATCATTGAATATAACTAAATTATTATTACAAAATTACTCTATACGTTAATTATTTACGAAATTAAGATTGCAGTTGAAAATACGCTATAGACAAAGACTTTTATAATAAACATAAACAGACTTCTTTCAAACTATCGACTGTTTTAAATCTAAACAGAGAGAAATAAGGTGGTGTCGCTTACTAAAGTTGCAATCGATATTTGGCATACAAAAAACGTTTTGTATTTTTTATATGGGAGACTAGGGTATATATCGAGAACTAAAATGAAATGTGCTCTAAACTACGCGAGAAAATGTAATTCAATAAAAAAAAGAAAATTTTCTTTCTGCTCTTTGCTATGTAAAGAAACTTTTCCTACGTTACTGCTAAAATTAATATAATATAATCGTACTTAATAATTATTATCCGAATACATCGAAAATCACGTTGTTCAAACTCATTGAGGAATAATGGAGCGGTAAAATTGGGGTACGTGTGTAACGGTACGTTATAATTACTAGGTCGGTACATAAAGCACATTATTAACTTTATTAATTATTGTTATCATTATAATTTACAGAAACGGCCACCTAAATAAATTATTTTAATAAAATGCCATTTTTAGAAAATTTACTGTTTTTCATGATCGCAAACTACTAACGTTTTATTTTTAAAATTCATTCTGCATGGTAACTTTTGATGAGAACGAGTAACTTAACTCGCATAATCGTTACAAGTAAACTAACATGAGATTATATAAATGACATCACTTCTGAAACAAAGTTATCGCAACTGCTCCGTTACATCCCAGTCTCCCCTCAGTAAAAATTCTCAGTCTCAATTTGTAACGAAAAGTAAAATACAATTTATATATTTATTATCATTTATTTAGTAACGTTGGTCAATAACATATTATAAAGGATACTATAAAAAAACTATAAGATTATTAATAGCTAACAATGTATAATTAAGCTTAAACTTATCATTCCTAAATTATTTTCTAAAAATCGGAATTCGTCTATCAAAAATACATTATCAAACCAATAATTCACTAACAAACGACCGCTACTTAATAAAGTGTGTTCTCCGAACGTACCAGATTGCAACTATACCTGAAATTTTCATAAAAATTATGCAGGATGCTCACAAATGCACTTCATTCTGTATTTGTCGAATGTGCCATATAGCTACAATGGTAATGAACGGGTTAAACCCAAAAAAGTATAATATATAAAAACAAAGTATAAAATAAAGCTCTATCGACCTTCTCATCGTTCTCCTCCTTACAGATACTCCTGCAATCGCGGGACTACAACGCCCTGTCGATGTCGGTGATGGCCTTCGTGACGATGATCTATCCGCTCGAGTACATGTTCCCCGCGATCCCGCTCCTGCCCACCTGCATGAGCTGCGCCGAGCAGCTCCTCCTCGCGCCCACGCCCTTCGTCATCGGCATACCCGCCTCCTTCCTCCTCTACAAGAAGAACTTCCGCATACCCGACGACATCTGGCTCGTCGATCTCGACAGCAACAAGATCAGCCCGCCCACGGGCCTCTGCGACAATCTGCCGCCCCTGCCCGAGCCCGAGGGCTCCATCCTCAAGAATCACCTCAGCCAGGTGAGACTTTCAGCGAGGATTTCTTTTTCCAAGTTATTTTTTCTTTCTCTCTCGCTATATATATATATATATATATATATATATATATATATATATATATATATATATATATATATATATATATATATATATACATACATATATATATATACATATACTTTTATTATATGATCGATATTCGCGGGGATTTTCGAGGGTGACGGGGACGAGGGGATTTAACGATGACATACGTGCGCAGAGGATTGTGTTGCTTGTCTCGACTACTTGTGATAGTATGAAAATTTGCTTTTTGGAATTTTTGGGTGTGAGCACGTTTTTGGATTTATGGGTGGTGGTTTGACTGTGTCTGGCGTAAAATAAATATACGTGTCATTTTTTACTGAAGAAAGTTATGGAGCAATTGAAAAGAAATTTGACACAACAGGGAATAAGATCGATATTCATTGGTATGTAAATTTAGTTTTCTTTTCAAAAGACAAAAATAAATACATGTCAGTTTAGACTTTTTTTTATTCTCTTGCTCCTGTTATATACAGGATGAGTAGTACAGGCACAAAGCTTAAATATATATATATATATATATATATATATATATATATATATATATATATATATATATATATATATATATATATATATATATATATATATAATTTCAAATCCATTTATTTAACTTGTTACTTGATATTTATTTTGTTCTCGATATTCGGTTACTTAAATTGCGACTTTATGTTATTTATTTATTAATTCTTATTATATTTTTTATTATATATTTTTTTTACTATTGATATAAGACAAAAATTCTTAGCACAGAAAAGCAAATTTTCATCAGGTGAACGTGAAATGGTTTTTCTCTAATAAGCTTTGGACCGACGTACTTTTGTTCTTACATCTTTGCGTCAATGTATCTTTCATATAAAATCAATCGCTTATTATAATCCAAATCAACATATATGTCACTAACTGTGTCTTTTTATCTTCTCTCTTCTTTTTACCCACTCGCTTCCACAGGCAATGCAACTGATGGATCAAGCAGGCACTGGTGTAAATATCTTTACTTTATTCTTATTCAATGTTTTTCTGTGATTCTAGATATTCGTGTATAGCATTCGTGTGAATTGCCATTTTGCATGTACTGTGTACTAAACTATATCCTAGTCTTCCAGTAACAACCTTAAATAAATACAACTTATTTTAAAGTAGTGTAGCTGATAAATAAAATTTGTATTTAAAACATTTATTGAAATGTCCATTAAAATAATTGAGTTGTAGTTAAATAGAGTTTTTGAGTAAATATAAAAGTCATTCTAACTATGCGCTGACGTAAGTATGTATTAGTAGTGAAAACTAGTTTTCTGCTAGATAAAGAAAAATAATCAATAAGAAAAGTTAATGAAATGTTTTGAATCGTTCAGGCAATGGGGAGTATGTCGATACCTCAACCTCATTTAGCGATGCCGTCAAACGCGGGATCGCAGCTTCACTCGCCGCAAAGCAGACGAGAAAGCACCACCTCCCATCATTCAACATTAAGGTACTTATCCATTTACTATTTAATAATGTTTCAATCAAGAATCAATCATGAGAAATACAACAGTAAAAAACATTTAAAAAAAAGAAGAAAATTTTATAGGTACGTCCCACTTTCGAAAATATTACTAACATTTTAATTAAAAAAAATCTTTTGATAAACCACTTTGCTTATTTTGTCGAGGAGGATTATTATTACTTAAGAATAAGTTAATAACCATGATTTTTAATATTTTAATTTTCTTGTTTAAAAAAATTTATAATAATATCTAATGGGTAACATTCATTATTTAAATTTAATACAGAATAAATGCAGATAAACTGATTCTTAAAGTATTTGGGATCTTTCGTTAGGAATCTATTGTCGGACTTTCAATTTTTAAAAATAATATTTTCTGTATTAAATAAAGAAGTGCTTTATATGTTTCTCGGACCACTGACCGCTACTATATTTCCCGGTAGTATAAAGAGATTTGATTATAGGTAGTTTATAACAAAATGAAGACATTGATAAACGTAAAGACTTATTACCTAAATTCTTCATAATGTTTCCTGTATAGACGACTGACGTATAGCTATTAGATTTAGTAGGAAATATATTTCTATATAAATCATTTTTTGAATAACAAGTTTTAAAAAATTACTTTTTGCCAATGTTCTTCTAGTAGAAAATCTTTATTTACGAACCTATAAACGATCTCGTCTTTTCCATGTCTGTCAGTCAAAGCCACCCAAAATCATGCAGTTTTAAAAAGCATCTCTCAGCATGCTCCCAAACTCTGGTCCACAGCGTGTCATCCGCCAAGCACCGTCCAAGCATGGACCACACATGTGGCGGCGGCGCCAGCGGCGGCGGTGTCGGTGGCGGCCACAGTCCGCTCCACTCGCCGGGCACATCCTCGCCCCGTCGGCCATCCCTCGCCATCTCGCACATGAGCTCCGCGCCACCCTCTCAAAAAGCCTCGCCCCAGTCCAGCAGCGGCAACCCGGGCGTCTTCAATCCCTTCATCTACGGCAACGACGTGGACTCCGTGGACGTGGCGACGCGCGTCGCCATGGTGCGCTTCTTCAACTCGCAGAACCTCCTGGCCAACTTCACCGAGCACACGCGCACCCTGCGCCTCTATCCCCGGCCGGTCGTCGCCTTCCAGATCAACTCCTTCCTGCGCTCCAGGCCGCGCACCAGTCAGTTCCTGGATCGTTTCGCGCGCACCCAGGCGGTCGAGTTCCTCGCTGAGTGGTCCCTCACGCCGAGCAACGTCGCCTTCCTCCGAGTGCAGACGGGAGTGTACGATCCGGCGCAGATCGGCGACAAGGGAAAGTGGTTCGCGCCCGGCTTGGAGCCCATCAACTTTCCGGTCTGGGACAACGGCAGCTCGCTCGCGAACGCCCTCAAGGCCATGAGGGAGATGGAGAGCCAGCCGACCGACGAGAGCGGATCCGACTCGGAGGGCGCAGAGAGCACCAGCTCGTCCTACTCGTCGCTCAGTGACTTTGTCTCGGAGATGGCCAGCTCGGACTTGTCACCGCGTGAGTTTCTTTTCTATTGCGTTGTTTTCTTTTTTCTTTTTTCTTTTTTCTTTTTTCTTTTTTCTTTTTTCTCGGGCCTTGAATGAGTGGTAGGTAAATTTTGGTTTTGCCGACTGAGGAATATTTCACTAGTATTTTATTAAACTTAATTGAATTTATTTTAAAAGAACCTTTCATTATTTATATTATATAGAATAAAAAATACTTGATATATTAATATTTTCTACTTAAATATATATTTGAGTAAAATGTATCTTAAATTGAATAAGAGGTAGAAAGTATACGGCACGTATATACCTTTTCAATCTTAATTTATTGACTTACTAACTTGGATTGCTCTTTATTTTCTTTCTCTATTGACATAAAGCAATCAAGATTCTTTATTAATTTATAGGTTTCTACAAGCAATAAAATGAATAATATTCACTGAAAAAAAATTTATTAAATCAACAAAGTATTTAATCATAATGTTGCAATGAAATATTTAATTAATTCAATAAATGTTTATTAAATTCAATACTATATTTATTAGGTTCGATTAAATATTTCATTGTAACATTATGATTAAATATTTTGTTGATTCAATAAAAAAAATCTCAGTGTTGGTTGTCTCTAGAGAGCTATATTAAGTATTAAGAATTTTTCAAAATGTGAAACTAATCCGCCCCAAAGCAAAAAAGCTAAAGTCCCGTTGATTTACACCAGTGACGCACCCGGCGCCGATGTCCCTCTCCATCGATGCGAAGAACATCTACAATCCGCCGAGTTCGCTGCAGTATCCGGGCGCCGAGGAGGAGCTGCAGACCCGGGCCGAGAGTCCGCCCAGCAGCTCGTCGAGCCACAGCGACCTGAGCAGTCCGAGCTTCAATCGGGACTCGGAGGTCGAGCTCGCCGCCAAGCTCGCCGAGAACTCCCAGACGGCCAAGAGCGACAACGTGAGTCTAACATCATTGCGCGCGTGCACACCACATGTCGCGTATATTATTATTCTATACGTCTCTCTCTTCATACATAAACATGAATATGTATATTCGATGACTCGTACTACTGTGCACTCCCCTCATCTTGTCTCATGTTAGTACGTCATTCTCACGTCATTTCCAAATTGCGCCGCCGCGGCCCGACGACACGCGTGCGTCGCGTCGACACCACGATCGCGTGCATTGGCTGTACTTACTAGTTGAACATTTTATATGCAGACAAGAAAATTACTATTACTTGTATATCATTCAATTTATCATGTATAGTGGACATATATATATATATATATATATATATATATATATATATATATATATATATATATATATATATATATATATATATATATATATATATATATATATACATTGCACCTTTTCACAATGAAATGTCATTTATATATTCTGCATTTTTTTGGATCTTTCTGATATGACCACTCTCGAACTTTCAAAATCCATTTTAACTACGTGTATCTTGACAAGATTTGCTGGAGGTCAGCAAAATCAATGAAAATCAAAACCAGAATCACTCGTATAATTTACGTATATCATTAATAGTTAAACATTATACTTTTTTAATTATTTGACATTGTAAAACATGGTCTGTTTATCATAAAAGAATAAAGAAAATAGAGTAATATATCGAATATTCGAATACTGTATATTCTAATAACTACTTCAAATGGATCTTGCTAACCTCTTGTCTAATGCATCGTCTGTCTCTATAACACAGACTGCGACTTCTCTATCACGATTTCCTTGTAAATGCACCATTATCGCTTTGATTATTTCTCTCTATCTCTCTCACAATGTATAAACAGATCGTTGACCTTCCAAAAAATAAAGAATAAAATAAAAGAAAACAATCAGTATATTAAAAAAAAAAAAAAAGATAAGCAGAAAAAGTGCAAGTGTACAACGCAACAGGCTAATAAACGCGCAGAGCAAAGACAATGAAAAAAAAGGAGGGTGCCCAGGCAAGCTGAGTGTAAATGTACAAAGCAAAAAAAAAGCAAAGAAAAAAATGAAAAGCAAATCTGATGATGGCCAATCCCCCCTCTAGGATAAGACGGAGGGTGGTAGTTTCGAGTCAGACTCGGCCTCGACGACCACGACACCTCGCACGATCCTCAGCGCACATAACGCTTCCCTAGGCCAGCTCGGGATCGGCCACGGGCCGTCGCTCGGCTCCTCCTCCCTCGGCGTCGTTGAGACGGAGCGACCCTCCACCCCCCATCGGACCTCGCGCCTCTCTAGATCTATCACTCCAGTGAGTCAGCGAGCGAGCGATTTTTTTTTAAAGCGCGTGTCTTGTGTACAAAAATCTAAAGCGTGACTGTGTACCTCTCTCTCTCTCTCTCTCTCTCTCCGCTCTCCATTTGTCTCTTTCTCTCACCTCTCTGACTCTGTCTCTTTTGTTCTGCGTGGCTGCCGATGGCTTTGCGAGCGGAACGACTTTTCCTGACATTTGTTGTTTCTTTAGAATTAATCTTTGTAGTATTCGTATTTTTGTCGATAAATTTATGGATGTGATACATTGAATCTTTTTATCCAGGTACAAATGAATGCGTATCCAGTAAATCTTTAATCCTGAAATTCCCGTTATTACCTTTTATTTTACATGAACTTTTAACATTTTATCTGCTTTCTAAAGTTGTTATAAGTGATAGGCTTTGTTTACAAAATTTTAGTTAATACAAAAATATAGTAACAATATAAAAGATATCTTTGTAGACGAACATTTTTATTTTTTTACATATAAAAATCCTTTTTAATATATATCATAATTAAAAAAGAAGAATACATTTTATATAACAACGTTTTGAGTATCTTGCATACTCTTCATCAGGTTCTAGTAAAAACTCTTTAATGTCCTTAAACTACCTACATTTTATAATCGTTAGTCTTAAGTCTATATTTTAAAGTTCTTATAATAATGTTTTTGAACAACTACATACTTATCAAGGTGTGTCCTGAGATCCATGATATTATTGGAATCCTTGATATTATAGGATACCTATATATCACGATTACTATCAAGGATTCCTATAATTTCAAGGATTCCAATAATATCAAGGATCTCAGGACACGCCTTGATAAGTATAGGTATAGTTGATAAAAAACATTATTTTAAGAACTTTGAAATATACTTTTAAGAATAATGATTATAATATGAAGGTAGTTTAAGGACATTATAGAGTTTTTACTAGAACCTGAACAGTATTATTTTTTTATCATAATTTTCTGTACTTTAAAAATGTATTATTTGCTTTCTTTTTATAGAAATACATTTTAAAAAGAATAATTTGATGTCAAATGGCTAGGATGAGAAATAAGAGTATTTTTATTTATAAGAATATATTTATATTATATATTTATGATGAAATTAAATTAAAGTTTAATGAATCATAAAAGTAAGCCCTGTACGATTTGGTGATTTACTGAAGACGTTAATAGAAAAAGTATTGATTACGAACCCGTCCGTAAAAGAATTCTGCAAATACTAACAAAACTTTTCTATTTTTATTTATATCTGTAAATATTTCTATGTATACATCATGTAACTTTTGTTACTAAGACATATCGATATACACATGAGAATCCATCATATCATCTTTCATTTGAAATAAAGAGGTATTTTAGTATGATATCTTAATTAGGCATTTAATAAAGTTTGAACGTGTTCAGTAGAACAATATAAAATTCAATCAGACGTGCAAAAAAACTGATTTCTATTCATTAAAAATTTAAATTTGGTTTGATATTATCTTAAATTCTTTATGCTAAACGTATAAACATTATAACCTCTATTCAACAAACTTAATTCAAAATTTATTCAGATAATCCGTGGCATTTGCATGATTTGTATACTAATGAGAAAAGTTGTTCCGCTTTAAACTTCGTCGATGAGTGAGCGAATGTGCGGTCAACGCCGATTGTGCCTCTCGCTCTCGCTCTCTCTATATACATATATATCTATCTTTTTCTCACTCTCTTTCTACGTTTGCCTGACGAATGCGTCCCTTGTAACCTGCCTGCGTCATATTTCGTCCCACATTGCACTCATTACATTTAATTCTTGTTTTATGGCTCTTCAAGTTATGAGGCTGTCAAGCAATACAATATTAGAAATTTTCATGGGAAAAGGTACATTTTTACACCTATCATTTTCACAAAAGATATTCAATATCTATACAATAATTAATAATAAATTATAAGGATGTACACGATAATATTGACGAAAAGAAATAAAAAATGTACATATTTCGATGAAAAAATAATAGTTTATAAAACCCCTAATAATTTTTTAACAAGTAGCTTTGTTATTCAGTTGATTTAGATTGAACCCGCTGTAAAGCCTCAGAAAGTTTATTTTCATTTCGAATTTTGTAATACTCTTTTAATTCCATTGCTCAGTATAATTTAGTAAATTCCTATAGCAACAGTTAAGTATCTTAGACAACACGTAGTTAATAATTAAAACAGTTGGAAGAAAAATTACGATCAACGTATACTATGTCTGCCCCCAAGCAAATCAAGCACCGTAGATCATTATTTTCATGCACTGTATAACAATTTTGCCGTCCCTCACTTTTTTTTATACATGAGTTTCTTGCACGAGGTATCAATACAACTATGGAACGAATTTTATATTTTTTCCACCATTCTTTTGTTACTATAATCTATTATTATATATACACACCACAATTATGTAAATCTTTATTTTGTACATATTAATTATAACATTGTCTATAATATAATTTATGCTATTTCTTATATCTATACTATACCTTCTACAGCAAACCATCTTGGCAAAATGTACACATTATACAGAATATATATGGTATCATATGTACGGCACGTAAAGAAAAAAGTATTAAAATAATAATTATTTATAATTATTTAATAAAACTAACCTATAATATGAAGAGTTCAACTAAATTTTACGTTTTTCTCTACGTACTGCTCCTATGAATAAACTTGCTCTGACCATCTTATGAAAGATATATTTTTTTTGACACTTATGCTAAATGCAAATTTTCTATACAATTAAAAATGCAGTTAAATTAATCTTTTAAATAAATGATATAATAATTAAATGTAGCAGCAAACAAATATATCTACCCCAAAAATGCTTACGAAAAAGCACGTGCAGGAAAAGATGGCCAGCGCACGCTTCCCCCAATCTGCACACAAAAGCTATGGGCAAGAGTTGTGCAGTATGGACACCCATAGCTCATTTGGCTGCAACTATCGATTACATAGATGAAAATCCGAAATTTCAAAAGGACCTTTTTGAAATAATAAGTTAGTTTTCGTCGCATTTAATTATATCTGAAATAATTTTTAGTGAAAATTGAAAAATTAAGATTCGGAGTGTTTTAAAAAGTATCGTGTAGTATGGACAACTATAATTTTTAGTAGAGTTTTTTACTTTAAATGTTTAATAATAATCCTTAATCTATAATAAATATATAATTTAAATTGTCGGCTATTTTCGTGGGAGTTTTCAGAGCAGTGAACCTTTGTAACCAATATAGCTGTTGGTTTCACAAAACAACATGAATTTTAAATAGGGGAAACTGAGGTATAATGGGCCACTTAAATGCAATGACCCATACAAATTATAAAAAGCGTAATTAGAGAAAAACTAAAATAGCATTTAGTTCCTATCCAATTGAAGAATGTTATCCTATATTGAGATCAGTGTTTAATGTTTCTTTCGCAATAGTAAATGGCACTTATAAATTGCATCGAAAAAAGCAATTTAAAAAAAAGTGGCCCGTTATGCCCCATTTGCAATAATTAACGTTTCGTATCATAATTTTTTGTAATCTTAAAGGAATAAAAAGTTACAAAAAGCAAAATGAAGCTTGAACATATCATAGAAAAGGAGCATCGTCTGATTTTTTTAATCAATCAAAAACATACACGGTTGGCGATTTGAAAAGTTTTTGTCGTTTTTTATATACTGATTTTTCAATTTAAAACTTCACAGCGATGTAAAAATTTGTTTGCTTGGAAAATTATATCCATACCAAGAAAATTAACTCCCTCTATATGACTACAAGTAGATTAAGACGCGGAACAAAAAATTTCGTGCCTCTTCTACAGCAAATATGGCTAGTGGCCTGTTATACCCCGTGACACGTTATACCCCAGTCTCTCCTATCTAAAATTGTGACCTTAATAACCCAAGAAAACATAGTAAAAAATGCTCTCGAAAATTAAAATGTCGCACTAATAATGAGAAATTGTGGTAGAAAATAGCCACAAGTAATATATTTGCGGGCACTTCTTGCTCCTTTCACTTGAAGGAGAGTATTGCATTTTTTTTTAATTCTGTTATTTTTTTATGATGTTGGGTTATAAAGGTTTCTTCATTCAGGAACTTTAACGCATTTCCGGGAGCATCCTCGTTTGTGATTTTGTATTTAACGTATAATTTAAAAAGCAATCGGCTTACGAACATTTCAGAACATCGTAAGATAGTTGTTCACCTATATTTCATTCAAGCCAAATATACGAAAATTAACTATACCACAAGTGGCTTCAATTCGCCTACCGCGGCGTATCATTACATATCGATCGATGTACCACTATGAAACCCATACATGTCCGCACTAAAACACTGTCCGTACCGCACGACTCTCACCCCCTGTACCCAAATCTCTCCCAAAAGCCCCTCACAAACCTCATACAAGCCAGACAAACAACCAAGCAACAAACAGAGAGCAGGTTAAAAAAACCGCGCGAACATCGCGGCTCCTTTCTCTCCTCGCCTCACATAGGTGCCGCCGATAAGCCCTACGTGCCTGCAGCGCCAGCCTAGTGTGGGCAACGTCCTGGCGCGCACCTCGAGCTTCGGCTCGGCGGTGAATCCGCTGCTTGCCCGACAGGCAGCCTCCGAGGGTGGCGTTGGTGGCGGCTCGCACACTCTGCCGCGCCAGGCCTCGGCCGCAACGACCTCGACTCAGCGACAACAGTCGCAGTCGCAGTCGCAGCAGTCGCAGTCGCCGGTTGCCAGGCAGAACAGCGGGGGCAGCAGCGGCAGTGGCTCGGGCACGGGCAACGGCGTGCTCAGGCAGGGCTCGCAGGGCTCGCTCTTCGAGCAGCTCGCCAGCCAGGCGAAGGACCTAGTTAGAGAGACTACGAGGCAGAGCAGTCAGGACGGCATTCTCGCTCATATGGATAAGGTGTGAATGAAAGCGCACGTGTAAAAACGATCGAGAGGGGGGTTGCTGGTGTTGGTGTTGTTGTTGTTGTTGTGGTACATGCAAGCCCTCTCGTTCGTTCGTTGTTGTTTGTGGAGTCCCCTAGAGAGTTGCTTTCTTTTATTGTGTTTCTTCATGTGGGTTTACGAGGAGCTTGGGAGACGTTTCAGCAGCGAGGTTTTGGAAATCAAGCTGCGTTGGGTGAGGAGTCGCTGGACGTTTAGGATGCGTTTTTTCAATGTTGAGGTAGCCGCATTCGTCGTCTAAGATATGATGAGTAAACGAAGGACAATCGATAAATTGATACGTTATCACAATGTTTCTGAAATCTTTATGTAATACAAGTATAATAATAACTTTATTTAATATTTTAATATGTATTTCATGTAAATATAGCTTTCTTAAATTTAGCAAATATTTACTTTATTCAAAAAAATAACTTCGTTACTACTATAGAAATAAATGTTAACTTTGATCTAAGCAATTATATTCAGTTCAACAATAAATGGACATTGAAAACCACATTGGATATAGAAGAAATATCCCATTCCAGTAGTACCATTTGGATGCTAAACCAAAATGGTACTTCTCTTTTATACCGAAACGATATATTTATTGTATTCTTAGTATTTTTTTTCTTTACTTTACAAATTTTACCGGTAGAGGTTATAAAACATTGTGTTAAAACTTCAAATTCGATTCTTTGAGTGACGACATTTCAACATTTGAGAAACATTTTTGAACGTAATTCAGCTACATGCTTCTTTTTCCAACTTTGCTTGATTTCCAAAAACTCGTTGCTGAAACTTTTCTAAAATATTTCCATCTTTACGGCTTGTGTTATAGTACTAAATTTTGCAGAGTGTCTTTTGTAATTACGTTCTTATCAATTGACTTTTTTATTGTAGAAATAATGTATTACTCCATAAAACTTACGTAGTTAAATTAATATTATAATATTCCACAGTGTAGAACGATAAAGTTTGCTTAACTGTATTATAAAAATTGACATTATAAATTAAACCTTTTCTCAAGACACTTTCTTGAACTTATCTTATAAACACCCGAAATTGAAAAAAAAGAATAACATCTGATTTTTTTTTTTTAAATAGTTTTTATTATGGAAATTTATTTTATCTCCATTCTGTAAAATTTAGTGTCCTCATTTTAGCTTGCTTATTTTAGTTTTGAAGCTTATTATGAAAGAAATCTAGTGTAAATTAAGAGTTATCAAATTAACATAAATAGTTGCTATCAAAATTTTATATATTATGAAATAGCTTAAGAATATATATCTCTTTAAATGTTTTAAAACTACAATTTTGCTTCATAGTTTACTGAATATACTGCTAGAATAGTATGGAGTGGAATAGGAAGCCAGTGAAACAAGATACAAATTCCATTTAATTCGACTAGTATTATATTCACCTTATTTGAATAAAATTTCATTCCTAGAGATTCAAAGAGCAGCCACTACCTTCATGGCAAATACAGAATTGTCCTTTCAAAGTTGCAAAGCATGAAATTGAGTTCCATAACGTAAAGTTAGTTTAATTAAGCTACCTGCGAAATGTTTTCAACTATGAAGTTGATCCTAGCGAAGTGACTTATGATCCAGATAAACTTAGTTGCAAAAGTAAGAAACGCATTTTAGTGTCGACGATGAGAGGATTCGCTGGTATAAAGGCTTCTCCGTTTGTTTTAAATACTCTCTTGCGACGCAGTTTCACTGGCTTTCATAAGAAAGCACGCAGTCACTTTAAGTACTCGGATTATATTCTCTGCTTTATTTATGCACAAGAAATGCAAACTCGTGAGATTCTATTTCATGAAAAAGTTACTATCGTGCAACTTGGGAAATTGGCAAAGAAAAGTTTGCAACACATTCCTTTGATTCTGATTACTTATAAAAAAGGATAATTATACACTAGTTTTTTTTCTGAATTAATATTCGGTAGCATTCATTAAAAATTATAAAATTATTTGATAAAATATTTAGACTATTACTTATATTATGTTTACATTTATAAATAATTTTAATAAATTATTTTGTCACTGTGTAATGCCGTCTCCATATACTAATCAAAAGAGACTAGCTTTAATTTACAATATTAAATAACGTTCGTATGATGATTATATGGCTACTTTGTAGAATACAAAGAATATATATATTTAAGGGAAATTAAGTTTTGTTTGCATAGATAGGATAAGCGTTATTTAATTAAAAAATAAATATGTAGAGAGACTCAATTGATCTGGATATGGAAATATTGTTACATATTTCTGTAATATATAACAGAAACCATATAAATTTGTGACTCAAATATTTTGTTTAACTCATCAACTTATAAACACATTATTAGATCTAGATTTGCTGTAAATAATTTTACTTTGGGTTTTGTATTGTATTAAAATTTTCAATTATTTTTAGACGAGTTAGTACGAGTTTTATTTTAATTTCATAAAATAGAGCTTTATCATGCAGCATTACTTAAAATTTGGGTGAAAAGTTTAAGTGGCATAGATTACATAGTTGCCCTAGAAAATGAATAATTAACCCAAGAATGACGATTACGATTAAGTGCTAGATACAAATCACATTCTTTAATTCTTCAGTAGATTTAATTTTGACGTCAGTTTACGCACCTTATCAAGTTCTTATAAGCACAACTTTAAACTTAATTTGAAACAAAATTATATTATACAAATACAATCTTTTTGTCTGCTTTATTATATTTCTTTTTTGTTTTTAATAAATTTTAAAGCAATTACATAACAACACAATTAATCTCGCAATTAATGCACACTTTATTATTACACATCACAAAATCTTAAATTTTATTTCGAATCGTCATTCAAAGGTAACCCAATCATGATCAAAACTTTAGAGTAGGATCAATGAAGCTCAAATAGAACGATATATAGTTCCAATAGAGGTTGAGTGAGAGTTTTGAAACCACACAACATCATTTCGAGTCCGTATCAGTGTCTCGGCTCTGTCTCTCGTAGAGCTCTTTAACTGCTCTCGCGCTCGACAGGTTCGGCTGCCGAATGTTCTCCGCTTTTGTATCGCTATCCACGACTGTGCACTTCCAGTCATTAAAACTGTGTGCAGTGTAGTACAATCGCGAGGAAAGTGTCACGCATTTCGCTCGACTGATTTTATCAAACTCTGAAAAGAGCAGGCTAAATTATGTCATTTATCTGGTATATTAATCATTCTTACAACTGTGAGCCGTAGTTATGGAGTTTATGAGTAATTCATATTGCACATTATAACATATAAAGATAAAGTAAATTTAATTAAAGGAAAAGGAAACGATGCATCTTATATTAACACAATTGTTGTAAAAGATATCATGGGCTTTACTATTTAAACTAAAGATAAGTATTTCGTATAATCGTTTACATTATTTACAGAAGGCTTTTTAGCTTAGAATCAGAGAAAAAATGAAATATAATTACTTTCATAATTTAGCGCTATACAATACGATTTGAATATTTGATAAACATCGATGCAGCAAAAATGTGATACTTTCGCGATTGACTGGTCGTTGGATAGAGAAACTGAAAGGCGTAAAATTTAATGATGAAACTCAAATTCACTCAACAAAATTTTATTCTCTAATGATTTATATAAATCTTCTTATAGGGACGTCCTGGAGTTCACCAGACGTTGAATTAACTCGATGAGAATATTAAATAGGGCAACCTGACGACTTTACATACATTTATTTAATTTAATAATTTTCAGTTTTAAGTTTAATTGTTTAATTTAATTATTTAATACTAATATATTGTTCAACTGTGTTTTAATGTATTTGTAAGTGTATTCAGCAAATTATTTCAAATATTTCTTAATGCACCTCACAGCTAAAACACCAAGCCAAAGAAAAAATTTCTGAAGCAGGAGAAGACAGCCTCTTTGCACCTCTTGAACAAGTTAGTTTAACTATTGTCACTAAAAGAATTAATATAATTGTTTGAAATTTTGTATTTATTTTAACGAATTAAAAAATGCAGCTAACGCAGCAGACGAAGAAGGCCATGGGCGAAGCAAGCAAATCGGTGCAGGAAGCGTCGAAAAATGCACTCGAGGCGAGCAAAACTGCAGCTGGAGTTAGTAAAAACACTTTGGACGACCTGACCTACGTTGGCAAAAGCACGTTCGGCGACTTGACAAAGAGCGCTAAAGAAGCCGCTGCGAAGAAGGGATTACTCAAGGTAAAATTTGAAAATAATACTCTCATCCTTTAAACAAAACCTATGAATTTGAAAAATTTGTAATACACCTCAATCGTCCTTTGCCAAACCCAGTTAAATTTAACTAAAATACCTGGTCAACCCTGGCTAAATTTAGCTAAAATAATTGATTTCGAACACTTCAAGTTTGGCAACATTTTTAAAGATTGATAAAACTAAGCTTATATTACAAAAATGTATCTATGTCTCTTCTCTAAACTTTGACCAATTTAGCATATCTTTACCAAACTATACTACACTTATTCCAATTTTGGATAACTGTTTTGCCTAACTTTGTAAAGTATATCCGAATTTAACAAGCATAAACATACCTATGCAAAAAACCTTTTCAGTAGGACATACAATTAATTAATCTTATTTTTTTTCATTTCAGAGTCTTGGAGATTCTCAGCAATCGCCGCCGCACTCACCACCCAGCAGTATGCTGCAGCGCAAGGACTCGGGCACGCAGCTGGTCACACCGGACGCGCGCACCGGCAGACGAGAGATCGGTCGCGACTTCTTCAGCAACATCAGCAGCGACCTCAACGGCATAGCCGAGCAGACCAGCAGCATGTTCAGTGGCTTCTTCGGTACGATACAGCGATGATTGATGGGCGATAAAAATTTATTATCACGCTTTTTTATCACGTGCTCTGTACATTTCACGAAATTATTGGTTACTGACGTAAAGAATTTCTATAAAATGATGTACAACGTTTTTGAAATAATAAATTAAGAAGAGCAATCACATTTTTTAGAATGCCACGGTAGTAGCTGATGATTTAAAAGTTAAACGCACATTTCTTACACAAAACCTGCACTATTTTGTAATTCACAGGTAATAAGAGCAATACTAATAGAAACGCAACTGTCCTCCCTCAATCGCAAAAGCCCAAAGAAAAGTCTCAGCTTTTCGGCCCTTTCCCCAAAGGTACACAAAAATGTTCAAGATTATAAGCATGAGTATGTTTACTTATACTAAATCAATATTGATACATCCAAATTCTACTTTCTAATGTCAATGTAGGAAGATCAAGTCTTGTTGAACGGACCTCTTTGATAAAGCACACATCGAACAAAAACAATCAAGAAGAGCTGAGGAGGCAGCAGAATGCTGACAGAACGAACACTAATACGGATAATCAAGCCTTTTTGACTGATGTAATAATACAGATGTTTCAATGAAAGAGTCGACTTTTCGTAATTACGTTGGTTATAATAATTATTTGTTGTTTCAGGTGATTAATCAAGTGATGGCAGGGGAAGGTGTCGGTTGGTTGAAACTGAACAGGCTAAAGAAGCTTATGGAGGATGAAAGTTATCGAGATTTCATGGTAACCAAACTGAACAAGGGCTTGAACAGAAAGATTAGTCCTGATGACCACATTGACGATGTGGTAAGTCTGCAAACTTATCTGGTTCATTAAAAAATATAACAAGAAAATATATTAAAATTAATATAAAACAATATAATAAATAAAAACACTTCACATAACATAAAGACTTGTTTTATTAAGATATTTAGGTTGAACCGCCTAATTACTAACACCTTTTTGCTGTTCCTCAACACCCTGATATTTTTCAATAACAGGTTGAAAATACATTTTATATACACTATCTTTTCATTCACGTAAAATGTCTTTGTGACTTTGTACTGTCAAATACTAGGTTATTATCGAATAGCAGCCGGGTGTTAGTAACTGGACACCTGACTCTATAATTAAAACAAATTATTGTTTAAATAATTTATTTTTGAACATTTAAGTACTGACAATAAAATTAAATGTCTAATCATGAATTTCAGTGCATCACGAAACCCGTCTATAAGGGTATGTTAAAGTGCCTTCAGGCAGTGGCGCACGGTCTGGGTGTCACGTACTCGAATTTTGGCCTGGGTGGTATGGCCTCTGTATTCCAGATGATGGAAATAGCCCACACGCACTATTGGAGCAAGGACCTATCGGAAAGTGGCTTCGACAGTTCCCTTATGTCTCAGGTACTTGACACATTAGCTAATTAGATTTTACCATAAGTTCTATACAAAATGAATGCATCGCAATAATGATTTGTCGTTTTAATCGATGAACAGGCGTCTAGTCCGTTCGGCAGCCGAGAAAACCTAACGTCCCCGCAGTCGCCCAATCATCCCGCGTACGATCCCACTCAGAAATCCTACTCGCAGGAGCCACCGCAAGTTCGATTGGAGCGTCCGCAGTCGCAGACCAGCAGCGACGACAATCAGTCGACGACCGAAATGTTCTTAGACATGTTTACCATGAAAAACAAAAAATTCCTCCTCAGCAAACTTACGTCTTTTGATTCAGAGGTACGTGTGATAAGATTGTAATAAACCGATTATTATTATAGTTCTTTCGTTTTTTTTTATTATTATATAGAGGGTCGAAATAAGATCGGGTAACACAAAATTCAGATAAGAAAGAAAATAAATTTTATTCCTGTCTAAAATTTATTGACAACGCGCCAATCGTTTACAAAACCGAATCAAGATTTTTCATTTTTACCTACAATATCCATTCATACACACACACTGACATTCCTCATTAATATAAATAATTACCTACAGATACACAACTCTATTTGCGAGCATGTCGAAATTATTATGAGTAATATTCACTCAATCGTTCTAATGTTTGATATAAGATCTGCACTCCGTTATAGTAGAAAGTTTAAGACGCCCGCCGCTGGACTTCTCGAATTTGCTCAGGTTCATCCGTATTTTCTTTTTTACAAGCGAGAAACACGTGTACCGTCCTGATACCTCGATATTACAAGGCTGCTTTTCTCGATGTCCACAAATTGCTACAGAACAATATATTAATTAACCTTTGATATCAAATACTCCTGTCTAATAAAAGATATTTACCCCGACTGGGCTGGGAAAGCTTGCTTGATGCACGTGAACGCATGAACCGTAACAACTCGTCCAAGTTAGGCACTGAAATTTACACAATAATTTAAATAACTAATTGCTTATACACGCGTATACAACTATCTCGACCCGATAATGGCTTTTACATAAATACCTTAAAAGAATTCTGGACGTCTCGCAGTCAAGTTTATCGGCACAGCAAAGGCTCAAAGTCGTTCGGCCGCAGCGACAGTGAGTGCGCCTCGACCATACAGGTGAGAGGTCGCAAGTCGAGTAGACCGCGTCGAGTTTCGCGAGCACGTACCTCGCATTTTCGGCTAGGTCACGTGACTCCAGGATCGTAGGCATACAGTAACGTACTTACTATCTAACGGTCCCTTACAAGTTTGAGAAGGCAATACATTATTGTAGTTTCGATGGTTCATTTTCATTTAATTTTTTATGTATAATTTTAGTCGAAAAGTGGAAATGCAGCAGGTAGTAACGAGGCCTTATCGACAGACGGTGGAAGCATCACGACCAATCCCGCCTTTCGACAAACGCACCAGGCATCCTTTCGTAGCACTGTGTCTGACAGCGAGGTCGAACAAGGCAACGTAAGTATCTTTAAATTCAAACTAATAAAAGCCTCTAATTTATTATTCTACTGAACGAAATCAGGTGATGAATTTGGTGAAAAATCCGTTGATAAATCACCTGATGTTTAACATGATGTAACACCTAAAATAATCTCCTGATAATTTATCCCTGATTCAATGAACTAATTGGCCATTTATCGTCTATATAATACGCCGGTCCAATCACCTAATTATATCACACAGATTCAGTTAGTTAATCAATTCTCTGATGGAATAAACCGATTCATCGTCTGATTTTTCATTTCAAATGAAAGTAAATAAATCGGATTCTCATTTTAGGCGACATACCATGTCAAAATATCACATAATATTTCAAATAACAATTTACAACCACTTTTGAGCATCCTACTTATCGCTTCTTTTTTTTGTTTTCAGTTTCCGCGTCAGGTGAAGCAGCGCACAGCCAGCGTCTGGTCGAGCAGCAGGTCATCGCTGAGCAAATTCAGCGCGGCGGGCAATGTTTTTATACCCTCGACGACCAGTCCTAGTCCGGAAACCGCGAGGACATACCTCTTCGAGGGCCTCCTCGGCAAGGAGCGATCCTCGCTCTGGGATCAGATGCAGTTCTGGGAGGACGCGTTCCTGGACGCTGTCTCCCAGGAGCGCGACATGGTCGGCATGGATCAGGGACCCGGCGAAATGATGGAGAGGTGATATTGCGTATACAAGAATTTTTCCTTTGTTCGAAGATAGTCACAAATAATGATATGAGGTTTAGTTTTTGGGTAATGTTTGAACGTATTCGGTTGGGAATTTATAATACTATTTGCTCAATCTATTTCTAATGTATCATGCATCATATAATCACTGAAGACTTCAAGTTTACTATTAGATATTCTTCATAATATAGTTATGTAATAATTTATTTTATTACGTAAGATAAGTTCTAATACAGTGTTCGGAATTTCCAGGTATAAGAGTTTGAGTGACAGCGAACGACGCAGACTGGAACACGACGAGGACAGGCTTCTCTGTACTTTGTTGCATAATCTTACCGCGATACTAGTCATGTTGAACGTAGAGAAAAAGGACTTGAGGCAAAAAGTTCGACGATTGTTAGGCAAAAGCCATATTGGCCTCATTTACAGCCAAGAACTCAATCAACTTCTCGATCAAATAAAAGACCTCGTAAGTATAATATCCCACGAAAGAACCTATTTAAAATTCTTCTCGAAGATTGCGTTGAACGTATACTTGTAATATATATATATATATATATATATATATATATATATATATATATATATATATATATATATATATATATATATATATATTATTCCTGTGTTAATAAATAATAATAAAAATCTACATTTTCCCTGCTCTCATCCGAACCAAACCGAGAGAAAAGCACATTTTAAAAGCCGACAGACCAATGTTAACCCAGTAAAATGAATTAAAAATTATGTTCTTTGAAGCAGAACGGGAACGACATCGACCTGAAGCCCCTGACGTCGCGACAGATGCACCGCCAGTCATTCACGGTGCACGCGGGCACGAACGCCGAGGGCGACCTGCGCTTCCTAGAGGTGCGCCACGACGGTCTGGTGCTGCGCTCGGTCAACGGCGTGATCGTCGAGCGCTGGTGGTACGAGCGCCTCGTCAACATGACCTACAGTCCGCAGACCAAGGTGCTCTGCCTCTGGAGGAGGAACGGCGGTCAAACGCAGCTACACAAGTACTACACCAAAAAGGTGAGATAGTGATGTTTCATTTGACACTTCACGAAACACAAAACTTCAGATGTTGCGAGATACGTGATTTATTACGTGAAATTTCATAAAAGTTTGTATGAACTGTAATAGTACATTATATAACAAGGGCAAAAAGTCGAATATTTTTCCCGCGGGTGAGTTTACTGCCTGAGCGAGCGAAGCGAGGACAGTATCACCCGAGGGAAAAATCGACTTTTTTCTCGAGTTACATATAGTACTTTATACCCATCTCAACTATGGCCACGTTTTGACTTGAAAAGCGGGACTAATGGACTGTTAAAAGACAATATTGTTAAAAGACAATCGAAATTCAGAGGTATTGGTAGAACTTGATGAAATAAAGGAATTTGAAATAGATTCTATTGATGTCACTTTTTTCCCGCTAATCATTTTTGCGGGCAATAAATGTAATTTTGGTCTCGCTTTTCAGGGAAAAAAGTAGTCATTTTCGTTCAGATTGGCATAAAAAAGATTTTTGCACAAATTTTTTGTCTGACATGATATTTTTTTAGGAAATATTGATTAAAGATAAACACAACGATGTTTCAAATTGATTAGATGAGACAGGAATTACAGCTATTTCGTATTAAGTAGTATAAGAAGGGTATGGTAGGACACATGTACAATTTTCATTTGCCGTTCTTAGATCGCGTTTACGGAAATCAATTGAGACCCCTTATTCAAACCACCTTGAGACCTACTGTCACCATAGAATATTTATACTTGCTTCCCTTTTACTTACGCCTTACTTTCTCGTCTTACCTGCAATTCAATTATCTTTAAGCATGATCGTTTAATTTATTCCTTATACTAATTACATTTAAAAAATTGCTAGATATCAATAATTGAAACGACTGCAATTGGACCATTTGCTCTATGTGATAAAAATTCACTGCTATGAAGTTGTGAAGGTACACATGAGCAAAATGATATGCTAAATAGCCAGACAAATTTTAAATGAAGCACTTGTAAAAAGTATTTTATACCAATTGATAGATATTTGAATACTTTAAAATATTTACTTCCATACTCCCAATTTGTATTAACGATTTATAAATGTGACCAGAGTCACCTCAGCAGCCAATATCACCCCATTGTACAGTATCAATTTTTATACAATTAAAATTTATTTTAACTTAAAAATTATTAAATAAAAGATGTTCTTTTGTAAAACAAATGCAAATAAAATTCTGAATAGCGCTTTACAAAATGTACTATACCCCATACAAATTATTTTAACGTAACACTATTTTGTATTATAAATGTACAAAATCATAGTACATAAATATAGCTTCTACCTCTCACCATACTAGCAGAAAATATACCATTGTTCATAAATTGCAAACGATTAGTAAGATCTCTGCTAAACCAGTTAGAAATTAGACAGAGAAAAAGAAAGAAGACTGAAAGACGCGTTTATTGCAGTGCAAAGACCTGTATTACTGTATAAAAGACGCGATGGAGAAGGCCGCGGCCCGTGGCCGCGGTGCCAACATGGACGCCGAGCTCGGCGGTGAGTTCCCCGTTCAGGACATGGTGACCAATCAGGGCGGCCTCCTGCAGGTCTGCATGGAGGGCATCGGCCTCCTCTTCGCCAATAGCAAGGTAATGTACACAGACCCCACTTCTCTCTTATATTATACATATCTCTTTCTCTCTATCTATATCTATCTATCTCTTATCGACTTCTTCTTTTTATGATTATACTCTGGTCCGTTTCAGATCCCCAGAGTCCTATCCTGCCGCAATTTATGCCTCGCCTATATCTCTTTTTATCCTCGTCTTCTTCGTTTTTTTCTGTAAAATGACTGCAGGCAGCTTTTATGTTTCTTTCGATTTATTTTCAAATTAAAGAACTGAAAATAAATTCGAGATTTTTCGACAAGATAAACTATCGAAATTATCGATTTATATCAATGCAAATTTATATGCTTGAAAACAAAAAAAATTTTTTAATCATGCTTGAATACAAAATGAATGAAAAAATTGTGAAAATCTTCTACATTTATATTGTTATGGAAGTGTTATAATAACAATAGCATAAGCAGAAATATTTTGAACGCAATGAATTCAATATTATATTGAATAATTTATTCGAATCAAAATATTCGGTTTATAATAAGCTGCCAAAGTCTAATATAAATGCTCGCAGTAAATTATCTTCTTTGTCTCTTCTCTTCCTATATTTTCTTATACATTATCTTTATCTTATATTTTATATATATATAATATATACGTCTCACCGTTGTACTAGTGTTTCCCTATATTAAGATATAATTTCTTTTTCTCTCACTTTTTCATTTTAAAGCGCTAGTCAAGCTGCGTAATATATTTGAATAGACTGATTAATAAATTTTAGTCCCTTATCCTCCTTTATTTTCACTTAAATCCTATTGTTGTCCCTTATGGTGAGTTCCTTAAATTTTCCTACATAATTATATACAATCTGTCTTTACGTTAAGCGGCGCGCAATGGAGAAATTCAGCTTCAATGTTATGATTTTTACTTTTTATATATATATATATATATATATATATATATAATCAGTGTATACCCTGAGCTGGTGCATACTTGAGGGAATTGTATCTGAACGATTGGAGAATTTATTTAGGAAAAATCGTACGATACGATTTTTTTTTATATAAATATGTATACAAACACATTAATTGATTGAAAGAAAAATATCTGGGAAACGAAAATTGACTTTATTAATGTTTTTTTGTATTATCAGTATTATTTTTATTATTATTTTAATGATTATGACCTTTATATTCTTTAACTCTCTTTACACGTTTATTGATTTAATTATCGAATTTTTCTCTATGTTTTTTTTTCGTTTTAATTGCATTGATGCAAGGACCACTCAATATTATCTCCCATCGCTAAACCACCACGAAACTGCTTAATTATGTATATGTACGTATCTTCTCTCAGTTTTATGTAATGACTCTTCGAAGTGTATTTAACGAAAAAAATGATTATTTGTTGTCTTCAATGAAGAAACGCACACGCTTTGGAAAGAGCGGCGATTAACTTACAAGGAGATGGCACGGAGTCTGGGTCACTGAATTTGATGAAACTTCAGAGATCGTCTTCTAATATCTAAAAATGGGCCTTTGTACAGAAGACGCAGCCTATTTCGTTGACATTGATAGTATATCTATATATATTTTCTTCTAGTATTGCATACATGTGAGCAATACTAATGTTTTTAGCTCTATCTCAGGTATGCAGGATCAATTTGATAAAACTACCGGCATTGGGCTTCATTTTTAGTTATTAGAAGACGATCTCCAAAGTTTCATCTAAATCCGTAACCCGGACTCCGTACACTCTCCTTTTTAGTTACTTACGTTCAAAGCACATCAATTAGAGCATTTTGATACGCCTTAGCAAGGCTGCAAAGCCGAACACCGTCGGTTGACTTTTTATACACATTACACTACTGACAAGTTTCATTATCGCAAAGTAAAATTTCATATGGAAAAATATATAAAACCTAGATAATTAACAAATTATATTCTTATCCATTTATAATGATCACTCAATATATTTGTTATATAATCATTTTTTTATATATATTCTTGATTTTGGAGACAAATTATTTACTATGTCGAATTAAAAAAGTCATACAACTTGAAATATTATATTTAAAGTACATTAAAATAATTAAGAAATAGTTGGAAAAATAATTCGAATTACATTTTTATATCTCAATTGATTACATAGAAATATATATCATAATGTAACTAAATTTTTAATATTTTTATTTAAATATAAAATAATAGGTTTATGATTTAAATAATTTTTATTGTTCATTTTGTTTTAAATGTAGTTGTTAAACTATAAAATATTGAAGCATGTTTCTATGATTTACAATAATTAATTTAAAAGTTGATAATGAACAGTCGATAATTTCTTATTCACGATATCATTCACATAAATAATGTAGGTTGAAAATTCATGATTCGTCGATAATCGTGAAATTCCTCATTTCGTCTCAGTAGTATCGCTCACTGATTTTTTATTTTCCAAAAAAGATCACTCAAACTTAGCTGTTCATGTCAAAGAAACAACGTGCTATATCAGCATTCGAAGCATAAAAAACAAAATTTGGTTGACGCAAAGAGAAAATACTTCGAACGGTCTTTAACTGTGCATATTAAATTCCTATTTCTCTTTATTTTATTTTTTTCTCTATATTTTTATCTCGGTAACAACATTATACACCGATTTTTTATGTTGGGTACATTACGTTTTTTGAGCATTATTCAGTGTTTTTATGCATGGAGCTCGATGTGCAGCTACAGTCACTTTTATCTGTCTTATACATTTTATATTATATAATATTATTATATACATTATACATCACAGTAATCGAATTCTCATATATAATAAAGCGATGTATTATAGTCTTTATATGGCATGTCGTGTCAAATAAAGTTGATACGTCATTTTATTTTACAATTGCATTTTTTAATCGATACTTATGAATTTTATTTTTATTTAATTTTGATTTTATATTTGTACTTACTATATGATAAGTACTGGACTTTATATTATATTGAAAGATGATTGAAATTTGTGATTTTTCGCTCCCTTTTTTCTCTTTTTTCTGTCTATATCTCTGTCTCTCATTACTACTTTTTTCCATTGTTCTGTCCATTATTATATATTTTCATTTTATATACGATAATTCATTCTTGAAATATACTGTGATACACATGAATATAATGTTTTTTTTTAATCTTGTATACTGAATGCTGGATGCGATAAACGACTTCTTTATGTCGTGGTTATGTATGAGGAAAGTTTATTCACCGGTTCATATAATAAACATTAAAGTCAACTTCACTTAAAACACGATCGCATTGTAAACTTATTCCCTAACATTATACATATCTATATTATTGATATTTGAAAATTACACACAATTCACTGGCATTTTGTGTAACACACAAACACATTGTTTTGATAAATAAGCATCTCAACTGAACAATCTAATACATTTATTGTAAAAAAGAGTATGTTTTTTGGTCAATAGACTTTTCTCTCGGCTTGGGGAACTTTTGAGATGGTCCTTGAACAATGAACGAAAAATCCAACGTCATGAAAATTCGCGATTTGATGCTGTTTTTATAGAATATCTATAGAATATCGCGTTGCATTAGATTATATCTTCTATAATAAACTATTTTAGCGCCGTTCAAGTACAGAAAATCATTCTTCTTGATACTCTCTGGAAGAATTCAGATTAAACGCAACTGTACCACACATTTTTTTAACCGTTTACGTTATCAAAAAGTGACTATTATATTATAAATTGATTAGCCCTCTATTTTTTACACTAGCAGTAGACATTTATATTAAGCCGAACAAAAGTAAAGAATTACTAAAATTTATGTAACATCTACCTATGTCTTTCTCTACATCTCTTTCTATCGTTTTTCCTGCTTTTTCTTCTAATCCCAAAATCCTTATCCGTGACTCTTTGACTCCCCTGTTTTAATGTAAAATAAAAATAAAACGGTGTACCGAACCGTTCTTTTAATCGTGATTATTGACTGGTTTATGGATTTAATTTGAATCTTCTTTTGTTCTGTCTTCTTGACCCGTCCGTGCGTCGGATCAATTGCCCTTGGCTGTGTTTGGGCAAGCAGGATTTCGAGGTACTATTAAAAATCTACTTTTTTTAATTGACACGCATTATTATACCATTGTATTACTTTTTTAAGTACAGCAAATTATCACTATGTTTGTTAGTTATTATATTGACTATATGATCACACCGACATAATTTTTTTTTCTATACTACGTTTTTTTAATTTTTGTTTTGTACACATTATGATTGATCGCCTACCATTGGTTATATAGTATATAAATATCATTTGTTAATGTTGGCCGTGTTTCGGAAATGCTTTTATTGATTATTATTCTCGACTTCTATTTCCCTGTTACTTACTTAGACACACACTTCACAAACACACTTGACGTTTTCTTTTTTGTCCAATTACAAAAGAAAGCCGCTCTTTAAGAAAATTTGGTTGCAGAAGATCCAATTAACTTTATTTGTTAATTTCGAAACGCATGAATGTTGTTTTGAATGTTTATTTTATTTAGCGAAAATCGAATAAAATTCAAAATACATTTGCACGTATCCAAGTCAAATTTTTAAGGGATAAACTGCAATTGATTTTCCACCGTGTATAAGCGGACATTGACAAAGAAGTATTTTTTGAGATAGAATAATATGCTTTTTTAAAGGTCCGTTGATGCTTAGAAATACTAATTTTTTTATTAAAACATGTATTGCTTCTATAATTGTTTGATTCTGAACTTTTAAGAAATGCTTTTTTGCCTACATCTGTATTAAATGAATAATAACAATTGGCATATGCATACTTTTATTTTGCATTTTATAGAACACATGGCAATGAATAAATAGTAGAAAATTACATTATTATTACACAAAATATAACACGTTTTACTACAAAATTAATTGGCTTTTTTGTTTTCTTTTGAAAAATGAAACACTCGTTTATACGAAAACAGTTACTTATTATATATAAGCCAGTATTTTGTATTACTATCCACACCGAAAAATTGCATCGACATTAGTTGATCTGCTCTGTCCACATGACTGTATTTATCCTACCATATAATGATTGGTGTTAGCTGTGATATAAATGTTATACTCGATATGTCGTTCAGCTGATTCTCTTACCAGCAATTTTTAGTCATTCCTTATTTTCTTTTCAAACATTTGCAAAATAAAAGATTATAAAAAAATAGTAGTGCACGCATTAAAAATAAAAAAATACGAAATTGCATACTAAATTGTTGCTGGTATTTGAGTAGGCAAAGTGACTTGTTAGAAAGGCTGTACTTACGTGCGTAAAATATAGAAAACGACGTGTCTCTTAGTCGTTTAAAGCTTAAATATATATATATATATATTTTATACGAATCCAACAAGGACACACGAGTTAACGATGCCTTTATTTTGTACGTTTATTCTCTTTCTTTTAATAGACAACTTTGACGTATATTTAAGTGCATTTTCCAGACCTTGAGCCCTAGATTATAACTTTTTCTACATACATATTAAAACACTAAATATTATAATCGTGTAGCTTGACACTCTGTCATTCTCGTAGTGCCTCGCACACACTCGATTCTTATCAAATACATATGATAATTAACTCTCGCATATATCAATCTTACATATAAACCTATTCTATCTCTCTTTTCTTTCTTTCTATCTCTTTGTTTCCTCTTACTTCTACTGTATACGTCTATCCAGCATTTTGATAATCGAAGGATAAATCTGATTAGGCGAATTTTCGGCAAGGTCACTTACTTAAAATAAGATAAATATTTTAATTACGATCAGTTACAGAGCTACAAAAACTATATGTAAAAATGATGTCTAAAATTCGCTGTTTTAACAAAAATATTGGAAAAAATTTGTACTTGTACTTATTAAATTTCATAATTTGCAAAATTAATAACACTGCTGTTCTATTTTAATAATTATAATTCTGACAACAGCAAAACTCGAGTCGTGATTTTATGATTACTATAGTTACAAGTATTTTCTGAGTACATAATGATCAGATTCCAATCTTTCAAGCCTGCTATACAAGCCTCGTTGTATACATTATCTGCCCTGCAGAGTGCAATGGTATATTATACTGAATGAGCTTCTGCCAATTTTAGTGTTTAGGACAAATAACACATTAGCATTCCCTGATTTAAAATAAAATAGACGCATGATATTAAATACGCGAAAGTAATAGTATTATAACTATTTGCAACACTGTTCAAAATTACAAATTCTCAAATCGCTGGCTATCTCTGCATAATTTGTATACAATATTGGCAGTATTTTCGCACAATAAATTAAAGGTTTGACGAAAATTATTACTCATCATTAACAGAATAACAAATTTTCGAATTATTGCGGAAAACAGAGGACAGTTAAAAGCAGACTTTTTTCATAAAAGAGAAGAAGAAAATGCTTGCTCGTTACTGACTTCAAAAGAATAAAAACCGTAAATTCACGCATATACCAAACATTATTATCTATAACCAAGGCAAAAGAGAAGCCGGAAAACGAGTCACGAGTGCAAGCATGGTAGTTTTCTTTTTTACCCTATTAAGTATATAGAATAATTCATTCTCAAACAACTGGTCCCACGAACCGCCCCCCCCCCCATATACCATCATTCTCACAATATGTAATCTGCATTTCGCGTCCCCCGACGCACCACCGCCGATCCGCGCGAAAACTCCCGCAACTCACATACGTCCGACGATTTTCTCTCTCCTTTTTTTTACGAGCACAGAATCCGAGCATTCATGAATTCAGACCAACCACACACTTGCTACTGAAACCAAGTGCACATTTTAGAGCTGTATGAGTCCGTTGACACGCGGGTATAGCAATATATATATTGTTTCTACGATCGACACCGCCAGCGTGTGTAAGATGAGTTTAGGCCATCTCCAGAGTTGTCTGCCAGCCTGCCTTGCCTTGCCTGCCTGTCGCTGCTTCGCCAAACTCCTATTATCGCTTTCACCCCCTCTCACCCCCTCTCACCCCCTCTATACCGATGCATATATCTACACTTCATCCACGTCCAATCTCTCCCGTCTGCTTTCACTTGTCCAGCTGTCCTCCGACGAGCTCCTATACTCTGCCGCATGTCGCCGCATGTTACATAATGTGTATCGCGCGAATCATCGTGAGATTGTTATTATGATATACTCGATGTGTACGATTTTATTCGCTTTTTTTTTCGTTCGAGGTTTCCTTTTTGGGTCTTGAGTGCACGATGTCGGTGAGCTTTGATGCATGAAATGGAGAGTCCAAATAAGAAAAGAATTTTTATACAAGTTTAAGATAATAAGTAACATTGACTTCAAGATAGCTCCGAAACTTGAACGATACCAAAATAAATTAACAAATTTTGTAAAAAGCGGTCCAATAGGCAGTTTTTAAAAGATTCGCGACAAAGTATACATATGAATATACTTGAACATTAAAATCTTCTAAATATGTACATTTGTATTTATGAATAAGATATTGAGTTTATAAAAATGTTAAATATTATTTGGGCTTTTAATACGCATCGTCAGAATGCAAATTCACGAAACTTTTATACACACAAGCCCGAAAATGCATATCATATTCGCATTCAGCTTGTTGACTGGTAAATGTTTACTTATTTGTAAACGCATGGCTGAACCACAGCGTAATACTTTTAGACATTTATTTTTCTAATAACAAGAGTTAAATACAAAAAAATGATACCAACACACACTCGACGTTCTCTCTATATATTTGTTTGAGATCTTGTCGAACGGCGAGGTTCTCACACATTGTACACCACACGAGTTCTTTGCCAACGAGTTCATACATATACATATATATTCGTTCCGTAGTTTGCGTGTGTGCTGAACAAAAGTTTAGACAAAGTAGTGTACTTTTTTTTAATACTTGCACGCATCGCTTAGGATAAACGGATGGCATCCAATCATTTCTCGACCCGACTAATGGCAATCGATGTTGATTTCAGTTTTTTGTAAGACTCGAGCATATCCGCAAGTGCTTTACTCAGAAGGGTGGAATCTTCATTTTGGAAGAGTTCAGTGAGTGTCCAATATGATTCTAAAACTTAAACAAGGAATTTATTCTTAGGGATGAAAGAAAATTTTTAGAAAAGAAAAGTATTTTATTGTAGCGAATCAATGATTTAACGATTGAAATTCGTATAAATATGTTACATTTGTACTATTACAAAAATGTAATAGATAATGAAAGTTTCTTTCATATTACCTAGATTCGAAATATAATAATTTTTTGAAACATTTATAAACCATTTTTTACTTCTCTTTTTGCAGATCCTAAGACTAGACAAATAATTCAACGTAAATATAAGTCTCAAATGGTGAGTAAACAAAAATTACTAATGTGTTAAATAGAATATAAATCTGTTAGTTGATGTTGTTCATACCATAGCGTATTATTAGACCATTAGTGGTGTAACTCTTCTTTTTACTATAAAGTTTAACTATTGGTCAAGTTAAACATTATTTTGTTGACGAAGTCGCAGTCAAAACAAAAACAAACAAAACCTTGGTTTTTTTCGCACGCAACAGGCCGGCGAAGCAGTTCGTTGCATGCACAGAATCTTCTCGGTTGCGTTAGCCATGCAACTATCAGCGGAGGCTCGCCTTGTAGAACAGTCCGATAGCAAAAGTACTGCATGACGTCACTGTTTTCTTTTCCTTTACTTTTGCGCCGTTGCGCTGTGTAAGTTTTCTTTTATTTCTCTCTCTCTCTCTCTCTCTCTCTCTCTCTCTCTCTCCCTCTCTCTCTCTCTCTCTCTCTCTCCCTCTCTCTCTCTCTCTCTCTCCCTCTCTCTCTCTCTCTCTCTCTCCCTCTCTCTCTCTCCCTCTCTCTCTCTCTCTCTCTCCCTCTCTCTCTCTCTCTCTCTCTCTCCCTCTCTCTCTCTCCCTCTCTCTCTCTCGCTCTCTCTCTCCCTCTCTCTCTCTCTCTCTCTCTCCCTCTCTCTCTCCCTCTCTCTCGCTCTCTCCCTCTCTCTCTCTCTCTCTCTCTCTCTCCCTCTCTCTCTCCCTCTCTCTCGCTCTCCCTCTCTCTCTCTCTCTCTCTCTCCCTCTCTCTTTCTCTCTCTCTCTCTTTCTTTCTCTCTCTCTCTCTCTCTCAATTATCCCTTTACTTAATTTCTATATATTTTATACTTTCTTATACTATATGTTCAGATCGAAATCTGTTATACAGCATATGTACATAGTATTATGTGTAACAATTGTATATAATTGCATGTCTTAAATTAGTATCATAAATACAACTATGCAATTTTTATAATAACTCTTAAATTTATATTATTTAATCAAATCAAGACAAATTCAAATAGTTTTCTGAGATGCATAAGAAAAATGAAATAAAAAATTGCAATTAGTAAATTATTGTTACTTAATAATTAACGTAAGACTAGTCTTAATTTCAAATAAAACTACTAAATATTCTAAAATTTATAGTTCGTCAATTTTTATATTCAGTTGCAGTTTTGTTAAAACAAGAAAAAATCTCTTAACAGTACTTGTCTTATATATTCGATTTTATTAATCATGAATTAATACCTATAATATATTAGAATGACATGTTACACTTATTTGAAATTTTAGCTTTGATTATAATTTTTGTTAATGTTTTATTTACACATTGATAGAATTTAGTTTATTTTTATTTGTACACGTGTTTTATTAGTCTTTTAAAAGTGAATAAATTTCCAAGAATTAAGTAAGTACAAAAACATATTTGTACATTAGAGACTCCATATTTGTGCCAAATTTGTAGAGAATGATAAAATTAATATTTTTTAATAATAGTTAATTATTTAAAAATTAAACTCATTAACTTGTGAATGACAAAATATTACATAGAATTCTTCAAACATTTATCCACTTAAAGAAAAGTTGTTTTACTAGATTTATTAGGAGCTTGAAGTCTGGTCGACTCTGATCATCTCAGATTATCGAGGAAGCACATCTCAGGATTTGGGATCAAAAAATAAAAAACACAATCCATGCGAGATTAAGGATGGGACCCAGTCGAGAATCTATTTTCTATTCATTAACACTAAACCTTTTGGAAATTTAGCAGCATATATTATATACAAAAACTAAGAAAAAGAGATATACCTCAAAATTCGTTAAAAATGGTCTAAAAAATGAAGATTTTCAAAAAGTTCAGGCGATGAAGGATTTGATGGTAACAATTTCCCATGGATATTTCAATTATAATATACGTAATAAAAAAATTTGTGGTGTGGAATTGCTTTAGATGAATGATAACAATAGTTACACGTGTTAGAACGTACTACATTTAAAAAAGCCCATTTTATCATATACATATATATATATATATATATATATATATATATATATATATATATATATATATATATATATATATATATATATATATATATATATATATATATAGTTACGTGCGTAAAATAATATATATGATTAATATATATGATGGCGTAACTGTGTAAACAAGGCTATGGACTACACTACGGATAGCTAGTCCCAATAAATAGTTATGATAACTATAGTGATGATGCAAGCACGTCTACAGCCGACACAAAGACTATGTAATAGCTGTTGCCCTGCAGACACCGTTGCTGCTTACCATTACTACTTGGCCTTTGTAATGATAATAATAATTATTATAAATATATATACAATCGATATATAGCAAAATTTAAAAATAAATTTTTTCATAGTTTTCGATAATTCTCGAGTGGGCCACATCCTTAAATGTTCTTCGACAGATTGTGAATTGCTTAGACTTGATCAAAGTCAATCTACTTTGAACCCCGAATAAACTTACTATTTTATTTATGTTATCATCTAAAATAAATATAAATATATAACTACAGAGCTAATAAAACAAATAAAAAGATATATAGATCACTATAAATTAACACATCAATAAACATAAAAAATTAAAGTACAAGCACACGATTAAAAAGTTATCAACTAATAACTGCATTAAAATACCAAGCTGAACTAACAATGCATCCGACAAACAAGCGAATGAAAATCCCCGAGTGAAAAATCAACAAAGCCTCGATCTCACTTTTCCAGGCGGATCAAATCTGCTACTCCGTGCTCTGTTTATTCTCATACGTGGCGACGGGCTCCGACCAATCCAGGCATCATCACCATCACCCACAGCAGCAGCAGCAGCAGCAGCAGCAGCAGCAGCAGCAGCAGCAACAACAACATCCACAGCAACATCAGCAGCAACATCAGCAGCATCACCCACAGCATCATCCGCAGCAGTCGACAAGTCCACGGCCATCGACCGTAGGTCTACCCGGTCAGCATCCCGCGCCGCAGCCGCCCCGTCGAGGCTCCCAGGTCGAACCCTACCCCCGACACCACTGACACAGAGGCAGGCACTCTCTACCCTTCGTGCACAACTACGAGGGCTGTGCACCTTACGCTTGTTTACCCTGGGTGTGATGATGATCGACCCGGAGATGAAGAGTATTCTAAGTAATTCCTCTCTCCACCCGCCCCCAGCCTTTCCCATTACATGCTTTTCCGTAAAAAATAAAAAAAATGCACTCGTTACACGCGCGATTTTTAATTGTTTCTGCTCGCATCGAGTGTCGTGGCGTTTTCGTTGTGATATAGGTATACATAGGAATTTTTATTTTTCTATGGGGAGATTGACATACAATGAGTTTGGATGGGAATCTTTTAGAAATTGATTATACTGAAGGGAAATTTGTGTTTCTTGATTTATACCTAAGAAGATACTAAACGTCATCATTGTGCATTATTTTACTAGTGAATATGGATCATTTAGGTGAATAGAAATAAAAAAAAAATTATAAAACAATTTATATTAAACTCAAATAAATTAGCATTCTTTACTAAAAAAAATTAATATAAATTTATTATTAAAAATTAAATAAGAAAAAATGACTAAACATCTTATACTCTCACTGTATGTCAAATTTCTCATGGTTATTTATTAATGCTCGACTAGTTTTATTATTTTTGTTAATTATCGATAGAGTTTAATAAAATATCAGATGCTAAAATAATTATGTATAAAGGCAATTAAAAACATAGACTGTTGTAATTAAGAGAATATTATTGTAAAAAGATTCATTTGAGTATATTAATTATCTCAATTACTATGCTGTAGTAGATTCTTCTAGTACATCGCGCGCATCACACACGATGTAAAAAAATGAAAATAACCTAAGAGCAATGTTACTTTAAATAAAAAATTATCCTTGAACTGAGAACTAGTGAATCAAGAGTGAGAATGCAAAATATTCCTAACTTAAATATAAGTGTCATTTAGAAATGACTAAAATTAAAAAAACGATGGAAAAGAAAGATAAGTCAAAAGGCTCTTGCTTCATTCGTTCCAAAAATTTATGTCATAAACTATTAGGCAGTGTAAATGTTAATAATTCGCAGTTGTCGCAAAGCGTCTAACTGTATTTACGAGTATGGCATAAAGGAAAATTATAAGATTTGGGAAAAATTCACATGCGCACTTGCAAACACTCATGTATACACGCTTATGATTGCGTAAAACTTTTTATTTCCTCCGAACTTTTATTGAAAATAAATCCAATTAAAGTAACAAGTAGTGAAAACATAAGTCAAGACAATACAACTTTGATAGAAACAATTTTTTGGTATAATGCTAAAAACAAATGTTTGTTTCACACGCATAATTCTTTTAGAAAGAAGTGCAAATCATTCTCATGCCGTAAAACGGAAAATATAAAAAAATTAGATTGATTAAAAAAATAAAAACGCAAAAAAATTTTGTTGGCATGCACCCGTTAATTGTACTTTTAAAAAAGAAATAAAAATTGTGCTGGGAACAAAAAAAACTATTCTTCATTGAAAATTTGCATTTGTAATTATGGAGATGGAAAAAGCGCGACGTGATCGATTAAATACTTCTGATTTTTATTTTAATTTATTATTTGAAGAATCAATTGATGCAACATAAAAGAATTAAAATATGTAAATTGTCTTAAGGATAATACTTATTTATTTTATTATGTTATGAGTATCTTAAAAAGCGAGATAAAACTTTCCATTTATTATGTAAACATTTTTTTGTGTAGCGTGGAAAGAAGCTTAAGAAATTTTGTACTTTTTTTGAATATAGTTTATTACAGAAAGGCAAAATGTATTGTAAATAGCTGAGAATGATCAGTTTGATAAGCGTGGCTAATCAATGAAAACAAGTCTTAAAAAAATGAAGAAACCAAAGCAATACCGTTTAATGCGATAGCTTTATATGCGTGACTATATATTTAACGTTATTGTTTCCGTTAGTGGACTCAGCATTTCGAATTATTTCCTATATTTCAATTAAAATTTTTTATTATTTCAGCTTTTCATTTTATACACCACCAAAAACAAACTGAATTAAATCTAATTTCCATTAATCAGATTTTAATTGTATAAACTGTTTGATTTTAAAGCTATATAATATAAAAATATTAATAAATATGAGACTATATTTCTATGAATATAAAAGTAAAATATTTTATGCGAATACCCAATAAGTTCACCTATACTGAAAATAAATATAATTTATAATATCGCATACTTTTAGAATGCAAACATTGAATATAAATATGAAAATCCGCGAATTTAGGAATTGTTTGAGTAAAAACATAAAGTTGCACAGTATTTACAATAAAACAAAAATACAAGCGGATGTTTTTTCTGTAAATTATATAAATTGGAGTGGTTCGAGTGCTAAGTCCAACATGGCGTAAATGCGTCCACGTATTTGTAAAAAAGATGGAAAAAAGAAGCTAACAGAGCATATGGCATCACTAGAATGTTTGTAAATATGTATATTTTTAGTAAGGTGCATACACTCACGTTCCAGACTCTCTTCGTGCGTTGATTGTTCGATTCCTAATGCAAATAAAATTCATATCCCCCGAATGAGAGATCAAAAATCCTAGTGTGTACAATATATCATTATGCTACCGGGATCGAAAGTCATAGAAAAATAGAAAAATACAAAATATGCATATGTGTTTTTTATTCCACGATATCACTATTCCTAATATAATCTCAATTTAATACATTTTATATTTAACTTTTATTTTTTAAACAGTTTATTGTTTTTAAACAGTACTAGCATCTCCCGATATTGCGAAACTATACACCAGCTATTTGTGGACTTTAAGAAAGCGTACGACTCTGTCAAACGAAGCAAAATGTATGAAATCCTAGTGCTCCTTGGCGTACCAAAAAAACTCGTAAAATTAATTCAAATATGTCTGAACGGAAGCACTGGAAAGGTCCGAGTAGGCGGTAATGTATCCGAATCGTTCATGATACGCGACGGTTTGAAGCAAGGTGACGGGCTTTCAACGGTACTCTTTAACCTGACGCTAGAGCATGTTGTTAGAAAAATGCAGGCTAGCGAGCTAGGCGCAACACTCAACGGAACAACGCAAATTTTAGGCTATGCGGATGACTTGGATATACTTGGAGATAATGGTGAAACGGTGGCGAGAAATGCGGAAATCCTTATAAATGCGGCTAAAAACACGGGGCTAGAAGTGAGCGAATCGAAAACGAAATATATGATCATGGAGAAACTGGGCATTCGTGAAGCAGAGGGGGATCTCAGAGTCGGAAATTTCACTTTTGAAAAGGTTAGAGAATTCAGATATTTAGGTACAACTATAAATGATCGAAACGAAATTAAAGCCGAGATTAATAAGAGACTTCATTCGGGTAATGCCTGCTTCTACGCTGTGAACAGATTACTTAAGTCAAAGCTACTGTCGAAAAATGTCAAAATAAGGATATATAGGACTATAATAATGCCGGTAATCTTGTATGGGTGCGAAACCTGGGCGCTCACTAAAGCGGAAGAAAATCGTTTTAGGGTATTTGAAAATAAGGTTCTGTGGAAAATATACGGGCCAAAGAAAGATGAGGAAACTGGGGAGTGGAGGAAACTGCACAATGACGAGCTACATAATTTGTACGCGTCACCAAATATTAACAGAATAATAAAATCACGGAGACTAAGATGGGCAGGGCACGTGGCAAGAATGGGCGATGATCGTACAGCAGCGCGCATAATGAAAGGAAAACCGAAAGCAACGCGACCTCTTGGTAGACCTAGACGCAGATGGGAGGATAACGTAAAATCAGACATAACTGAAATTGGGCGGGAAGGCGCGAAATGGATGGGGTTGGCACAAAATAGGGAAACGTGGAAGGCTTGCGTAGATGAGGCGATGAACTTTCGAGTTCGAAATGCCATTTAAAAAAAAAAAAAAAAACTAGCATCTCCCGTCGCGTCATTGCCCACGATTTTTACAAAGTATCATATCAAGACTGAACTTTCGTATATATGCAGTCCAAATTTCAAGTTGTTAACATCCCGCGTCGCGTTTATGAGTCGATCAGTCAGCCAGTCAGTCAGTCAGTCAGGGCATGTTCTTTAATATATAAATAGATAGGAGTTGAAAACCGTTAAAATGATAAAAAAAGCCGGTATCTCATCTAGCCGTGAAAATTTTGAATAAGTCCGAAAAATCCTATTTTGCCATTTTTTACCAATTTAGGTTTCGAAATTTAAATAATTATGTTATAAAAATTAGTATTAGAAAACTATTTAAACGATAATATAGCCCATATATTACCGGGTCTTGGAGATTTTGAAAAAAATTCAGTTCCGTAAAATCTTATTTTGCCACTTTTAATGTTAGGACTCGGAATTTGAAAAATTCACCCACTTAGCGGTCGATTAAGGAACAACCCAGAAATTACTTTCTAGAAATTAGTATTGTAAAACCTTTAAAATGATAAAACCAAGTTGATATCTCATTAGCCTTGGAGATTTTAAATGATACCCCCTAAAAATTAAAATTTATAAAATTTACCCCCTTAGGGTTTGATTTCCATAAAATCCTTTCTTATTCGTTGTCTACAATATAAGAACAATACACCATCCAAATTTCAAGTTGCTAGGTTTAATGCTGTTGGCTCGGCGTTGATGAGTCAGTCAGTCAGTCTGTCAGTCAGGGCATATTCTTTTATATAATATAGATAGATATACATTTTATTTTATTAAATTATAGATTATTTTACTATTAAGCATTAATTATTCATATTAAAATATTAAGAGCATAGTTTATAGGTTATTTATATGGGTGATTCTCTGGGAAATAAAAAACAAAAAACAAACTTTTTTTTTGGAACTTTAGCAAAAATGTTCCAATTGGTGTGTAGAATGCTCATGTATTTTTTCAGATTTTTTAAAATTCTTAGGTTTTAAGTTGTTCAAGGTTTTATATGAACATATTGACAAATGCATTTTAAAAGTTTTTTAATCAATATTTCACATTATTAGGATTTTTTCATACAAATATTGTTCTTTGCCAATTTGGCAGCCATGGCAGTTACTTTTGTACTGAGAAAAACTACCTTCATGAATTACTAGTGTGATGGTTCGAGTGATTAAAACCAGTTTTTCAAGAATTTTAAGGTTTTGAATGGGCCTAATTAATCCAAAAGTGCCTTAAATTATCTTAATACCATCAGAAAATTTGCTAAAAAATCTTTTTTTGTTATTTTTTAAAAAGATTTAAATTTGCTGAATAAATAGGAGTTGAAATTTTCTAAAAAATGTAAGAAATGACTACATGCTCATATTCAGCCTTGAACAACTGAAATCCTAATGGTTTGAAAAAATCTGAAAACATTCCTGATCATTCTATTCACCAATTGGAACTTTTTTATATTGATTTCCAAGAGATTCACTCGTATACCTATTATCAACCGTATCGATTGTTAGCACTAACCACAAAGACTAACACTTTTCATGGTTCCCTCCGAAGACTAGCACTTTCCTTGAGTTCTCCACGAAGACTAACACTTTTCACAACTTTCAAAAACTAGTACTATTTGCATAGAATATATAAATTAAATTGCGTTGATATCCTCTGATGAGGTTGAATGGGGTTATTTTTCGAGTTCGGATTGGATACCCAACTCTTTTGGGACTCAAAAAATGATCGGTTTACCCGAGAAAATCAGGCTACCCGAATAGTTCAAGTAGACCAGAAAAGTCAGGCGAGGGAAATCGCGAAATGTGCTACTTACAAGGAGGTGTTATACTTTTGGGAAATAAATTTTGATGAGGATTTGGGAGATATTTTCTTGAACCTAGAAATGAAGCCTGTAGTTTGTGCCAGTGGACCCTTATGTTCGTGATATGCCTAAGCTATTTTGCTTAAAATATACGTTATTTTAGTGGAAAAAAGGTACCTCTTCTTGTGTTAATAACTGTGCATGTATTAACAATGGATACAATGACCCGAATGATAATAAAAGTAGGCGAAAAGAGCTTTATTTTAAGCTTTGTTTCATTTAATAGTACATTATGTAACAAGGGTAAAAAGTCGAATATTTTTCCCGCGGGTGAGTTTACTGTGCACTATCATCCGAGGGAAAAATCGACTTTTTTCTCGAGTTACGTATAGTACTTTATGCCCATCTCAACTGTGGCCACTTTTTGACTTAGAAAGCGGGACTAATGGACTGACGTAGAATGTTTGAATACGCGGTTGGTGCGCGGTCTGGACGGCGCTGCTCTACTCTCTAAGTAATAGGGGAGGATGGGGTATTGCCGGTCACCTAAGCAAACGTGCTTGTTATTTCCACTTTCAAATGGTTTCTTTTAACTTTAAATAATTATTATGTTAGTTCAAACCATTGACTATAAATATTTATTATTGGTTTAACATAAAAATGTAAGATATCGAAGCTATAAGTCGAAATAAAAAAAAGCATTTTGACCGAATTTACTCCACATCAAAGGGTAATACCGGTCAGCCTTGGTACAATTCCGATCACTATTGGAAAGTTACTTTTATAGGTGAAAAATTTCTTTAAATCAATTATATGAACTTTCATATGATCCGTCGCATTATTATTCGCACTTACATAGTTAAACATATAATAACATAACCACTGTTCAATCAAAAACACTTAAGCAAAGTTACCCTGCGTGAGAGCGCAGCGGAACGTTTTCTTAGCCTCACTTTCGGGAGCGTCATATAAATAATATTGTGACCGGGATTACCCCCATTCTGCTTAGTAATTTAAATTGAAATGACAAAAAAGTAATAGATTTATACTCTTTTTTCTTCACTACTTCGTATTCTTAGATTGTTCAAATTAATAAATATGCAAAAAATAACTGCATAAAGCAACAAATAATATGCATAAAAGCTTATTTTATAGACCAGATTTTTTATAAGAAATGTAGGCCTACACTTTGATTGTGTATAATTCCTTAATAAAACCGAATAGAAGGTTGTTTGAACATTAGATTAATTGCATTTTATGTTGCGTTTAATATACTATTCGAATTATTACCTAAAAATGTTTAGTTGATTGAAAATAAGGGTGACCGGAATTAGCCAGTGGCCGGCATTACCCCGTTCTCCCCTAGTTTTTCGTATTAAATGTTGAACATTCTAACAAATTTTGAATATATGTCTGTTTTAATTTTATTTTAGTGTTAATGTATGCATTGTTATTTAGCACAAGAAGAGGTATCTTTTCTCACTAAAATATAGTATATTCTAAGTAATATAGCTCTTATCTCAAATATCAAGGCTCATTGGCACTAACTACAAGTCTCTACCCTGTTTAAAAAAGTTACGTAACTTTATGATGTAACTTTATTACATCACGTTGTACACATTTATGTACCTTCTTTATGTACACTCGACGTGGAAAATATCTGATTTGAACTATTTGAATTTACTTGTAATCCTTCAATGAGGTTAGTTAAAACGTGCATTCGAACCAATGAAATTGCAGTATTTCGAGAAATTCAAATCGCTCGAATCAGATATTTTCCACGTCGAGTGTACTTTGTGATGTAACTATTTGGCACTTTTTGTTAAAATGAAAATATCAAAGCTTAGTCCCTCAGTTTGAGTGTTATCATTCGAATGAAACTTCCAAAAATGTCACTAGACCTATGGGGACTGCCGCCTTTTAGTTTCCCAACGACTTAAAAGTGTAAAAGTTCATAGATTGCCAAATTGTTACTTCACAAAGTACATAAAAAAGATACATAAATGATGTAACAAACTGATGTAATACAGTTACATCACAAAGTAAGGTACGTAACTTTATTCAACAGGGTAGGCTTCATTTCTATATGTACCACAAAACATCTCCCAAAGCCTCATCAAAATTCGTTTCCCAAAGGTATCAGTGTATCACACTCTCCTTGTTAGTCTTCGTGCGATACACATGAGAAGTGCTAGTCTTCGTGATGAATATCCAAATATATTAATATTTGTGGTAAACACAAAAAACGTGCTAGTCTTCGTAAGGGCCATCAATATAATGATGCGATAAAATCATATCTAATTATATATTATGATCATATAGAATTAGAAATAATACTTATTATTTTTAGTGCTTGTTAAACAAATTTAACCTGTTCTTACGCATAAAATGTATGTACTATTTCACTAAGGGAAACGTCGAATTATCGATTACAGTACCAGAAGTCGAGCGTCTAACTTTTAATGAAAAATTCTCTGATATACTCCAGTGGTCGTAAAGTATAGCATCTTCGTGTAAGCGGATGTCAATTTTTCAAGTTTTTTTCACTTGTTTTGACACTGGCTACCCTCGGTACCAAAATCTCGAAGATTGAACAATACAACTACTATAATCACTCATTTAAACGCAGAACACCATTACATTTTTATTATTTATAAGCATTAAAATTGAATATACCACTAGAAAGTATCTTAGAATCAGTATTTCTTCAAGATTTTGGTACTGCACGTAGCCAGTGTCAAAGCAAAGTAAAAAAAGCTTGAAAAATTGACAATTGAACTATATCAGTGAATTTTCCATGAAAAGATTTAAAAAATAGTTAGACATTTTATAGAGTTCTGGGCTACCATACTCGGTGGTGACGCCTTAGCAAGGGAATTTGGTTTATGTTGAGATTCTATTTTAATATAATCTGCATCCGGTATTTTAATTTATGGCTACCAAAGTTATCGCGCAAATAACTGATTTGCAAATTTTACGCGAGTCAGAAGTTATTTTTGGAAGTTTAAAATCGTCATTTTTGTATTTTAGTATTTTGCCCATTAAATTTAAACTTAAACAATTTTTTTCTTCAGAGAGGGCCATTCAAAGAATAAATCCTTTTTCGAAAAATCAATGTTCTTTGCTCTAATCAAAAGTTGTAGTTAAAATAGGCTATTGGCTTGTACACTAAACGTTACTTCTTAAAATCGCCACTTGCATTTTCATAGATAAATAATTTTCCCAATTATATTAGACCTCAGACATTTCTTTCTTTTAAAAGGACCCTAAAAGAATAAATCCTTTATTGGAAAATCAATTTTAGTTGTTTTAATGAAAAGTTACAGCCAAAATAGCTATAGGTGTTGATACTGTAAGCTCCTTCCCCTATACCTGCATTTGCGCGTTTATAGAGAAGTGTACGCGTATTATTTGTGAACGTTTTTTTAAATGTTACAATATCCAATATCCATTCATATACATAATGGAGTTTTTCAATAAGTATTTTTATAGAGCAAATTCTGTGTATTAAATAATATGATTTATATATATCATATTAGTAAAGCACACCTAAAAATCACATATTTTTTAATTTTTTTTCTTCGAAGAAAGCTTTTGTATAAAACCATTTCAGAAATAACATAAGCTGCAGTAACGTAGTATGATATTATTCTTCGATTTATACTCTTTTAATTGATTTTCTCATTTGTCAGTTGACTGGCTAGTATAATACCGTTTACATTCTTCAAGGTTCACGCACTTACTCATATACTTGCACGCACACCAATTTACACGCAACCGAAATATTACCCACCTCTTTTCGCAAAAGATCTATTTATAGTCACGCGCTCCATCAAATAATACGCTTTCTTTTCAATCATACATAGCTACTATACTAATATACTTACACCTATATACAATACATTGACACTTATTGTGAATTCCCGCGGTTTTCGGGAACCGACGCTTCTCGCTCGCAATTTCTCACCAGAGACTCGGCAACCATCGTGACTTTAACATCATTCAGAATAAGTATTGTCAAATCGCATCAAATGTGATCACAGATCAAATCCGCTATATATAAAGAGCTCAATTATCACTGTTCAAAAAAGGGTTCTTATACGTTACTAGAAGAAACCATCCGGCGAGTCCAACCGTAATAACTACGATCACGACCTTGTTTCTTAAAATGTGCAGGGCGTTCTTGTAAGGTGCGTATTTTTCATCCATAAAATTGTTTTAAATCGCTGTGAATAATATCTTATTCATATTTTCGTAAGTATAATAGAATGTATATATAATTTTTTCTCGCTACAAATCAGTGTATTAAAACTAGCTTGTAGAAAAATGTTCTAAAAATATCAATTTAATTTGCGTATAATCGTTGATAATATTAATTTACGCATGTTAATTATATAGAATTCTGTATTTGCTTTATCACTAATAAAAGCTAAATTTTATCATTATTATGCCGTTAAAATTAGTTAAATTTAAAATTATTTGAAAACTTTTTAATTTAACATTTTAATGATATTCACATTTTTTGAGGCGATTCTTCGCTATTTATTGATTTGAAATGTTATTGATATTAGCTGCTATACAAGGACGACGTGCTTTAATCAGGAACACCATTTTGTATTTCTCTTCGGCCATGTCATCGATACGAATCCTGACGCTTTACTGTGCATTCTTGGTGGCCCACGTGTCTTGTGCTATTGTGAAAAACAACTACCTACGTGAGTTTTATATTTCACTTTATTATCAACATTTATATGTTAGATTGACTATAAATTTTAAATTTTAAAGTGTTTTTTGTTGTCTATTAACAATTAAAGAAATTTCTGATAAAGATATATTAACTTATTTATTATTATTTTTATTTATTTATTTTATTTATTACCTGCATTTTTTAAGATTTTAAGACAATAAATCAATATTTTTCAAATATTCACACTCATTTCACTTAAAAAAAAATTATTTTTCAGTTATAGATAAATTATAAAAATAAAATGAAAATAGATACACGGCGAGTCTTGTAAGACATGTATTTAAAATGTATTTTTTAGGGACCATTCACGCATTACATTAACGCTTTGAGAGAGAATAAGGTCCTTAGTAGTGTTCCTGTACTAGTAAAAACATGGGAATATTAGTGAAAATACGTTAACATGATAGACTTTTCCTCCTCCTTGATTTCTATATATATATATATATATATATATATATATATATATATATATATATATATATATATATATATATATATATAATGCTACGCAGTTTTTGCTAATTTGAGAATCAAGGAGGAGGAAAAGTCTATCATGTTAACGTATTTTCACTAATTTTCTCATATACTAGAAGCCATTCATATATATATATATATATATATATATATATATATATATATATATATATATATATATATATATATATATATATATATATATATATATATATATGAATGGCCTTTAGTAAGGTGGTTATTTTCTTGTAATTTTATGTTTTTTATACTCTATATCGCACCCCCAGAATAAAACTATAAGTACCCAAAATATTTCAACCTGATTTTTGTATACAAAATAGCTTATACAAAAACATAAATTCTCCATACACTTCAAAAAATTAATTAATAAAGTTGAGAAAATATAATACAATAATTAAATTCAACTAACATTTTTTTTAAACTGTTATTTGCTTGGTTTTACGAATAGTATTAAAAATGTAAAATTTTGAATTGTCATAGTTTTGTTCTAGGAGTACGATATCATGACATGCGTACATGTTCATCTGAAAAGTTCAATGTTTTATTTATACCATATTTCTATACTTTTTTATGTTATCTCGAAAGACTATAGTGGGCACTGTAGTATTTCACGTAAATGTTATACCCAGTAGGCGCTATAGTACACACTATAATGCGCGTTAATACACCATATAGTGCGCACTATAGTATAGGAATCTTTTGTACAGGAATAAAATATAATTTCACTTTTTTTTATAAGGTGTAATTTCTTATGTTAACTGACATAGTATAACCCATTAAAAATAGTTCAATGCTTTAAAAATGAGCTTATATATATTTATGAATTGAAATGCATTTATTGTTTTAGCAGCGTCGACCGTGAAAGTTTGCAAGCAAGACGACAGTAATTACACCTCCTGCCTTACGAATGCCATTCAAGACTCATGGATGATATTTGTGCAAGGTAATTCATCTCTTACTATATCGAAAACCGCTTATGATTTTTAATTCAATTTCAGTTTGAGGAATTATAAAAGAGTATATTTAAATTTAGTTTTGTTTACCACTTTCTAGAAAATATGCATGATTTTTGTGAACTTTAAAAAGTTTGCTTATATTATAACTATTCGAACCTTAACGAAATGTATAACTATTTGTACAAGATATTTTTACAATTTATGTTTGTTTTACTTTAAAAGTTTACTGATTTAATTTCATATTATATTTAATTAACAATTATAAATTCTTATTACGAAAAAGATTAAGAAATTTAACTATAAAAATCTCAATTTGATGTAAAAAAGATTTTTAAGCCTTTTTTATTAAATTTTTATTTGTATTTTATACAGGCGTTCCTAAGCTCAATATGCCCGTTCTTGACCCCTTGGAGATGGAAGTAATGGAGAGCAACACAATAAAAACCGAGCACTATGTTGGCTCCATAATACTGCATAATCTGAAGACTTACGGTTTAGCAAAAACTAAATTCTTGTCGGTGAGACCACAATTCAAAGGCAACCGCATCAACTTGGACATGGACATTGAAATACCAAAGATCTTCATCGAGGGCGATTACAAGAGCGATGGATCAATTGATCAATCATTTAATATCGGCGGAAAAGGTATATTATATAAAATTGTATAAATCCTCCTAAAAATGTCTCTATGAAAATACCCATTTAGAATATAGGACAGATATAATTTTAAAAGTTTTCCGCAGGAAATTTTAACATCAGTATGATAGACTGGACAGCAACTTGGAGCTTAGAGGGTCGCGTCGAGGACGACAAATGGATTGTCGAGCACTTCTTCATCGATCCGGAAGTTAAAGGAATGAAGCTGTATTTCAGTGATCTCGTGAATGGCAACGAAATTCTTAGTAAGTACTTTTTGTATATTTTACTCTTTTTTATTTATTCTGTAATAAACATTAACATTAAATAAAAAAAATTAAAATTCTTGTTTCAGATGAAGCAATTTTGGAAATCGCAAATCAACATTGGTCCTTGATCTTCACAGAATTTAAACCAATTATTCGGAATTTTATGGATCCTTATTCGACATATTTGACCAATTTAGTGTTTTCTAAAGTTGCTGTTTCTCAAATATTCTCTTAAAAATCTTTTGTATCTCTTTTATATCCTTGACAGAGGAAAAATGTTAGTCACGACCTAGAACCCTACAAGTATATAATACGACCAAGTGAAAAATGTATTTATTAATAAAGTTTAAGTTTTATACCTAGATATTATCCGTTTAGATTTTTTATTTAATTATTTAGTTTAGAATCGTACGTTTATAGAAAAAATTGTCATAACGTTCTGATACCTTACCAGGGTTACTTTGACCCTGTTTATTTTTCAATATCGTGATATTTTTATAGACACAAGAATGTAAGTATATCAGTTAGACCAAGAGGGGCGAAAAGAGCGAAGAAGTCGAGCAAGACACATCTCAAAGTGTAGAATCACATACTCTCGTAAGGTATTATTAGTGTAATAGATCGTGACTTTTAGAATATTTGAAAATGGATTAACATTTTTATAAAATAGTGTTGTTGTAATGTATATTCACAAAACAATTCTGTTTGCCATAGTGCATTCTATTGACTATCCAATCACCTCCATTTTATCTTATAAAGACCTAAGGAAAGTCGCCAGCATCAGCAATTTTTGAGAACGTAATTGAAAACTTCCGTTGCACTACATAAATTATTGTTGAAGGAAAAATGAAAAGTACTATAATGCAGTTTGAAATGGGTTTAATGAACATTAAAAATTAAAATGGAATCGTATAGTTTTTTCTATAAAAAAATTAATAAAATGTTTTTTCAACGCCTCGCAGTAGAATATCCCATAAAATATTAAGTCATTTCCTTTGTTATATATATTTTTATATACATTTTCTTTTCAATAAGTTCAGTATAAAAATGTATACATATATTGATTATTTAAAATAATTCAGTATTTATTGAAAATACCAATAATAACATTATATAATTTCTACAATTTTACATATAAAAAAATCACTGTCTATATTGTAACTTAGCTTCTGAAAACTAAATTTTTTGTTCTAGAGTATTTTTTAAACTTAATATTGAGTGATTTAAAATACAGCTTCAGTTTCTATTGAGATGTTATTGATTTAGAATGTCACCTTGATTGTTTCCCTAGTTATACCTAGTCAGTGTATCTGTATAATATGTTGTGTTTATAGATATACTTACTGGGTATAACTAAAGAGGCAATCAAGGGAGACTTTCTAAATCATACATACCAAAAAGTAGGCTGAAAGAGCTTATCCAAAGTTATTTACAATTATTGAAGATGGAGTTTAAGAGTGCATGCAAAATTAACGAATATAAAACAATTAAATTTCCTGGAATATTCATGCAATTTCAAACTCTTTCTTATACCACCGTTACAACACCGGTTCCTGATGGACATTTATTTTACTAAAATAAATATACTAAATTATTTTGAGTAAAATTTGTGAAATTTTTTTACGTTATGGATAAAATGCTTATAGATTAAATTTAATATTAATAAATTAAAACAACAATTTACAATTTATATAAAAAGAGATTAAGAATTAAATTGTTACAAGGAACCAGTGCCATTATAAAAATCAATTACTGTAAAACGAGTTAGGGTAGATTGGGGTAAAATGATACACGGGTTATAATGAGATAATTGCAATAACTATAGTGTCTGAAGTGGTACCACCTTTCTGGCTGCTGTTTAATTTATTCTTATATGACTTACGAAGTAATTTACGCCTTATATTTAACATATTATAGCTTGAAACTCGTGTCAAAAATGAATAATGAAGTCCATGAAGCTAATTTTTGGACTATTTTCTAAGATATAAAATTCAAGATATCATCTTTTTTCAAATCTGTTAGTAATTATATATGTTTATTTATTGTCGAAATCAGAATAGGCTGTGTTTTTAGCTTATTGTTTAACTTTATTTTTCTTTTTGAAAAAATTAATTTGATCGAGTTTAAACGAATCTATAACACATATAGTATAAGTATGTGTCTCGCTATACCCCAAACATTTTTAGAAACTGCTATTTTCGGGGTAGGTAATTACAGATTTTTATTGTTTTAACCCCAAAATTAATACATGGTAGTATTCTTTGGATAGTTATAAAAAGTAATTCTATATCTTTTTAAGATATCCCTCTTATTATATAAAAATACTGGAGTCTATTTAATTTTACTTTCTCATTATACCCCAGTCTACTCCTGGTGGAAAAAACTTGTTGGGCCAAATCGTGCTAAATCGTGCACAACTGTGCCAAATTGTGCTAAATTGTGTCAAATTGTGCTATACTATGCTAGAGCTGTGCCATTTCGGACATTTCGCACAGTTTGGCACAGTTTGGCACAGTTATTTCGTAGATAATCAGGTAGTTCATGTATTATAATGTAGATAGGCCAAATAGATATTTTTGAACAATCCGATGCCAGGCAACCATCGGTATTTATCGTATAAGAGAAATTAAACTTATTGCCTAAGAGATCATATTTTTCTGCACAATTTTTATAAATGTTTCCATCATAAATACTTCTAATGCATCTTCATTTTGTTTTTTTCTATGAAATCTGTGAAAAATATTTTTCTATACATTTTCATTTAAAAAGAGACTTTCTAATTGTTTACGAATGTCTAGTTCAATGAAAAAAGATGCAGCTTGTCCTAAATCCTGATTAGCGCCACACTTGCATATAGAGTTTGGTGTTTTGTCAATACGTCTATTACATTTAGTACATAACAAATGATAAGTAACTAAATCGTTGTTAACATCCAATAACTTTTTTACCATATACTTTGTTACTGGTAGAACGTTTGAGTCAAAAGCACAGTTGAGCATTTCAAAGATATCAAGTATTGTATTCCACGCCAATGCGTGTTTTCTTGCAATTTTTAGAGTCATTAGAAGCAGTTCTGCAACATTAACATTTCCACAAGCACAAACAGGTTTACAAAGTTGGTCGTTGTGCTGTTTATTATGACTGGATACATCATTCACCACAAAATATAAAATAAAATTATAATAAATATATATACTATAATAATGTAGTTGTATAGTTACATATTCATTGGACATTGGACATATTCACATTTTATATAATATTTTAATAATAAACTTTACCTTGACAGGCTGGTCTTCAATAGTTTTTTGACTATCGCTACTTTTAAGATAGTTATTACATAGTGTATATAAAGGACTTTTTTGTAAAGAACATTTGAAAATAGTATATTGTGTAGCTCGGGGAGATCGGAAAAGTATTAGGCTTTTTTCGCCCGCGTGAGAGGTTTGCAATATGAGTCGTAGGTATAGGCGAGCAAGCACGAGCCGAAGGCGAGTGCGCATTGCGAGCTGAACAGGGTTGATGAAGACGAGTATTGCAAACACACAGGGGCGAAAAAAGCCTCTCCCCCATCTTGCACACCGTATTTTTTGTCACACATGTCTGGATAACGTCTTTTTTTATGTCTATAAAGCGGAATTAAATTTGGCTGTCCTTCGACACGGTGCAAACACACGCTTGGTAGACTTCAAATAATCAAACTATAATAATGTCACGGTTACTAAACATGTTATATCATCCGGATGATACCACGTGTCTTGGTGGGCTTACACTCTAGTAGGCTGATTTTTGAAAATAACTTCTAAAAGGGTTTAGGCCCACCTAAACATATGGTATCATCCGGATTCTATTAGGGCTTATTTTTGAAAATTTACTTTACCGGCGGAAAATGGCTACTATAATTGGCCTAGCTTGTTATTCCCACTATACGGGCATGGAAAATCGCGCTTTCGTGCAAGTTTGACAATAAAGAATTTTTCATGTACACAATTTGTAATAACTATTTCAAAAAGTCACCCCACAAGCCATTATAGTCATATTAGTCACCCCGTTCTATAATACTTGAAAAAAAATTGAATTATTTAGAAATTATTAAAAATTTTCTTCAATATATTGCTTTGGTGATTACTATAAAATCCTATCACCGTAAAGATTATTAAAAATATTTGTATGTACATGTATTAATTGTAACAGAAATTTTAAATCTCGCGCAATTTATTGGCACTCATTTGACCTGTGTATTCTCACACGCTCGAGAGATTTTGACTGGCGTAGTAGCAGAGAACCCGCGCGAGTGACGTCCTTCGATCCGCTGCGGGCTGCCCCTTCTCCAGGCTCTTTCGTTTCGACGTTGCGTGACAAGCACAATGGTGAGTTTTCGTGCGGCTTACAAAATCTTAAAAAATCATCGCCATCCTTTATATTTAGACATATTACTTTGCAGAATCATTTTCCATAAGTACTAATTTAATATTATTTGTGTTTCAGTCGGCCCACAAGACGTTTATTATCAAGCGCAAGCTTGCTAAAAAGCTGAAGCAAAATAGACCCATTCCACAATGGGTTAGAATGAGGACAGGAAACACCATCCGGTAAATATTGTTTTTATTTACCAGTTTTCCTAAATTATAATATAGATATATTGGATTATGGGCGCTTTTGTTACCGTACAAATTAGATTGTAAAGTTTTTAGTAATGGAAGACTGACGTGTTAAAGATTAATAATTGTGTATGTATTTTTAGGTTACGTTTCTACTCAAAATTAAAAGTAAAAGAAAAATACATATTACTTGATATATATATATAAATTACTTAAAAATCGACTAAGATAAAGTATTTTAAACATTTAAAAAATTATATTCATTTATTTTAATTTATTTAATGACTAATATTAAAATACTTCTGACCACTTTTGGTTTTAACAGTGAAGTAAATTATGTTTCTTAAGTTTTCAATATTTACATTAGAATAACTATTTTTCCTTAAGTATCAAAAACTAAAGTGGTTGACTTACAGAGGCTAGTTAACAATCGTTAATGTATCAATAAATTTACACTTTTATTTTTAAATATATAATTAAGATTTATAATGATGAATTTCATGAACTAAAAATAATAATAGAAAATAACTAGTGTAAAATTTTGTACAAATTTTTGACATTTGTTGTCACTTGAAAACTTTGCAAAGTTAGTCAAAATTTGGGAAGAATGATTTTTTACAAAAATATGCTAAATTTATTACTCTTTTTTATTTAGTAGTTTGAGATAGACATGAAAGTTTGGACAAAGTTTAGTAAAAGTTTGTCAAGAATTAGATTTATGTAACTTATTGTGCAATATTATCAAATAACTAAATAAACCAAAAAATGAGCATGACATTTCTTAATAGATTATTATTCTTTCTTAACATTGTCAAACCTTGCTAAATCTTACCACTCTTACTAAACTTTGTAATGTCTGAAATATACCAAAATTGGGCATGTTTAAACAAGACTTCACATCAGTGGAAATAAGAATTTTATTTCTGTGGCTTCAAGGCATAAAAACTTAGATTTACTTTTTTTTTTAATTGTGTTTATAGTAATTTTGGTATCTGTGAATAGTGTATTATCATATAAAAAATTTAAAAGTTGCCAAAGTCCATTTAATATTATGCTTTTTTTCATAATGTATGGTTTTCTTATACATAGATTTAAATGACAATTTAAAAATTCAAATCTTAATATCTCAACATTTCAAAAAAATTGATTAAATGGTTGTACCTTTTCACCACAGATTTTAAAATATTGTAGATGTATTAATAATTTTACAAATATTATTTCCATTTCAGATACAACGCTAAGAGGCGTCACTGGAGGAGAACTAAGCTAAAGCTGTAAACACTGTCATCTACGTTGTACGTGTTATGCTGGGCGAAATAAATTTTCATTAAAAATTTAATTGTTTAATTCATTTTTTACAAAACCATGCAACAAATATTATACAATAATTTTTAAATATAAAATTAAATAAACAAAAGATTAGATAACAATGTTTTATTTTCTTATAAAATATAAATTATAAAGAGTTATAAACTTTGCGTTTTCGCATTTGTGACTTCCAACTTTCTAATAACTCATCAGCAGATTTTGGAGCAAGTTTATAGTAGTCTTTAGGTGGTTGTCCCTCTTCAAGACGAACAAAATAATGACTAAAAGTATATCTTACTTCTCCAGTCCTTCCTTTAGCATGTCTTCTTACTCCTTTAATAACATAACTTTTTGAACAAAAGGACTCTGCTACAAGAACAAGATTGACATAGATTATAAATAAATTATATTTAAATTTTCCTTTTTTTAATTTATTTTATAACTTAATTTTCTTATACTTTAACTCGGAGAATGGCACGTAGAAACGGCATATTAAAAAAATCAAGTTATATTTTAATAAATTAAAAAATTTTCAATCTTGCCTTCATAGAAATAAATTTGTCAAAAACTATTCATTCTTGTGGGAAAATATGTAAAATTGTATATATTTCTTAAAAAATCTTAAGATCAGTCAATTATTGTTTAAATTTGTTCTAAACACCACCAATTTTGGACCATTAAACATACAAATTTAATTATTTGCTACATAGATTAAAAATGTTTAAAATTAGAAATACTATTCTACAGATTTTAACATTTTCTAACAATTCACATTCATTTGAAATATTTTGTTAAATCTGAAACTATTTTTAATAATTCTTAATAGATTTGTTATGGATTTAACAAATTTTAACAATTTTTTACTGTTAATTACGTTAGTATGGAATTACATTTTAATAAAAAATTTAATGAATTCAGAAATTTTCTGTTTAATTGTAGGAGGTAAAAAAGTAATGTCAAGTCTTGACATTTCTGTATTTTTTTTTAACATTTTTAAACAATCTTAAATCATTTTAAAATTTTTTGCACCAGATTCTTTTCAATTCGAATTATGATTTGACGTTTATTTTTGTGCGAAATTGTCTACGTTTGTTTACCGAAATATATTATATGCTAAAAAAACGTTTTCTACAGCAGTCTTCAATGTTTACAAATATTTAGTGACAGTTATCAACAATTTAAAAAAAAAATTTTTTACGTTATAAACGAATTTTAACAAATTTTCTCAAATATTAATAGTTCTTGATAAAAATGTTTCACCAGGAAGTTAAAACTAAAAAAAATTATTACTCACCAACCCACAAATTACTTTTAAATTCTACATTGTGTTTTTCAACAGCTAATTTTTGAGCTTCTAATATTGTCTCTTTAACAATTGCTCCACCTTTCTTCAAAACAAAACTTAATTGTTTTATTGCTTCGTCAACTGACATTCCTCGTACTAACCAAGCCACGTATAACATTTTCTTGGGTGTATATCTTATATTACATTTTTGATGACATACATACTAAAAAAAAGTTAATATTTTTGTTATCAAGAAATATTAAGTAAATAAAATTAAATTATTTTAAAATAAATAACTCACCGCAGGTCTTCTTTCTTCATCACGATCTTGTATGGGATAGAATTTCTTATTGTGAGAGAGAAAATGCCTAGGATCACCATGTCTCAAGTTATTTATTGTAAATGTTGTGTGTAAACTATTTTGTTGAATATACTGTGTTTGTTGTACATGTTGTACAGTTCCAAACACTCCAGTAATGGATTTATTATTCAATGTCAATCGTTGTAAATAAGTAGCAAGATTTTTAATCATTGTAAATACTGTAAAAATAAATCACAATACATAATTAGTGCTCTATACATGAACATGTTATGGTATAACTTTGAGTCAACAAATTTTACATAAAATATGAATTTTTAACTACAAATACAAAACTCACCTGAAATCAGTTTTATTTTGCGAAATTTAAAGCAATAATAACATAATTTAATTATATATTATATATTGGAGTTATTTCAAGATAACCTCCAAATGTTGATTTTGAAACAATATAGTATATGCAGTCTTTAAAAAAAAAGAAGTGCCTATCCAGTTTAATTTTTTGTTAAATGAAATATATTTATAAAACAATTCAATTATCCTTTTAAATCAAATTACAAGTCTTATTTAGAAGTTATAAATGTTAAATAGAAAAACTTTATCTTTCGGCGGACAGCTTATATACACACACACACACACGTTGTTACTTGTGAGAGCACTAGCAGACGAGAGTGTGCGTGTAGGCTCCAAAACTTAACATGGCATCTCTCGTAAATTTTTCTCGTCTTTTAAGAATTGGAGCTCGAACTTGTACAAAAAACGTTGGATCCGAATTACTAACAAAACAAACAACTACAGGTAAATAATTATTAATTTCAATTTTTACATGTTAATACTTTGTAAGGGAAATTGTCGGCAAAAACGTGAACATAACCTTTTTGGTTTGGTGAATCACAATATTCAAAATGTTAAAATTGTATAAAAAATAAGTTTTAATGGATGATATAAGTTAGAAAAAATAATTTTGTAAAGTATCAATAATATTTAAATGTATGATAATAAATTCATTTGGTAGTTCAAAATTTATGGGACACTCAAACACGGACTTACAGAAAATTAAAAGGAATACCCAGAAGTGTCCCATGGATTCCTCGCATTCCTGATTATCAAACTGAAGTGACAGATCCAACTATAGAAGAGGATAAGCTTGTCACAGGTACGTTTGATGCACAAGTTTTAATTGTTTTAATCAATTTATGTTATAGCTAAATAAATTAACATTCTCTCTTAGATGTATCAAAGGAAATAAACAAACAAATCGCTGAAGACAAGACTGGTCGATTATTCGCTGTTATTTTCCTTGCTGGCAAACAATACAAAATCACAGAAAGCGATATTATTATTGTTCGAGGATATTGGCCTCCAAATCCTGGTGATCAACTTAAATTAGAAAAAGTGTTACTGGTTGGAAGCACAGATTTTAGTTTAGTTGGCAGGCCGATACTTAACCGGGAATTGGTGTCTATAGATGCTACAGTAATTGATAAAACCTTTTCGTCTACAATAACCCACTTTAGATTCAGGAAAAGGAAACAATATCGCAGAATACATTGTAAGTATATTTTTTATTACTAAAATAAGAAATTCACAAAAAATACTAGCTTTATCCTAAGATTAAATCTTCTAAAAACTTGCTTTATACAAAATCAAGTCAAAACAAAGTTTCTTTCATATTAAAACTGTTTCTACTATACATTTATTATTTTGTCTTTATTTTCAACAATGATAAATAAAAATTGTATGTTTTTCAATTTTTTTTTCAGTTTATAGGATACAACACACAATGTTGAGAATTAACTCGATTACTTTGAATGGAAAAGTTGATAAAAAATTAGAAGTTGAAGGACTAGATAGAATTTATTGATTGCAAAATAAAATGAATAGGATTAATATGGAAAGTGGATTTTTTACAATTAAGTGATAATTTATACTTAATTACTTAGTAATAAAAGTAAAGAAACCACTTGATGTGAAAAACATTTATTCAGCAACAATGTGTAAATAAAGAAATTTTTTGTGTAAGTTGATTAACTTAAAATAATAAATTTTGAAGATTGAAAGACAATCTTTTTACATATACCATATGCATATTTTGAAAAAAAATAATAGACTTTAAATAATACAATCTCTATATAAGTATATTCAATTCATTGTCAATAGGTTATGCAAAAATAACCCATTTTTTAGTACATAAATGCATCAAATATAATTACAAAAACAATTATTACGATATAACAGTATCGTTTGCTTTTTTACTATATTTATAACTAAATCTGAAATAAATTTTTTGATTTCATAATTTTTAACAGTCTAAGCCTTTAAGCCGAGAGATCTAACAAAAAGAAATGCTTTGGTAATACAAAAGCGACTTAACTTGCACTTAAATCTAGCCTGCTGCCATATAACATTAATAAATATATTTTAATTTTATATATATTTATATATAAAATACTATATATATATAAAACGTATGACTGATGGTCATGAAAATTCTTTTCTGCAATATTACATACAACTGAAATGTGCAAAGTATGCACATTAGTACATACTTCATCATGAATAAATGATACATAAATCTATAAAAAGTCTCTATATATACATAATTTTTTCATTATTATAAACATTAGTACTTGTCTATGTCGGTAGACACGATTATATAAAAAAGAAGGCACAACCTTTAAGTTAAGTTTGTCAGCAAACGTTCTCAGTCACTATTACTTATTTTTTTCGTTACTATCACTTTTGCGCTCAATTGGTACTAATTGAAAAGTGTTGCCTACTTTTATAGCTTTAAAAGTATCACCCGGAGAAATTTTCTTATTTGGAAACTGCGTCAGAATAGCGATATTTGGTTTTTGCGTAGAGTTCGGCGTTTGATTGACGGAGGACAACTTGATCCTGATGTCCTCCTTCGAAACGGGCACCAATTTCTTCATGTCGAAATTAGTCAGTTTGACGAATCTGGGAGTGCCGCCGCGCTGCTGCATCGTGAACGGCGCGATTTTCACTTCCAGCGGTACGTTTATTCGCACCGTGCGAATTGGCGTGACAAGTTTGTGCGATTCATTGACTAGATTCTCCTTACTAACTACTGGAAGAACGATCGATGAGTCAGACGAGGAGTTGGCCTCCTCCAACGAAGTCGATGCCTCGTCCTGCGACTCTGCACTCGTCAAGTTAACGTCCACTTTTAAAGGAGGAATGCACGAGTCCGAATTGTGCCTTGGAAAGAGCTTGGTACAGACTTTTGGCTTGTGCTCGCTCGACTTCATTCGTTTCAGCTCCATTTCTGCCACTTGTAAAATTGAATCGTCCAGGCGATCCGAACTGCGTGTCTTTGCTGAGCTTAGACACGGCGAACTTTGAGTTCGCTCAAATTTATTATCTGTAATTGGAATTTTTTATTATAATAAATGGAAATAAAATTTAGCAAATGAAATTCTATCAATGTTTACAGAAATATTTCAAGAAAACCTAGAAATCACGAATTTTTTTATTAAATTAATTTATTCCTTTCCTTTATTAATTTATTCCTAATTTACTCCTATTTTTTTTTTTTTTTTTTTCAACTAACACTTTTGCAGCGGCGGAAAAAATAGTCTTTTTAACAAGCCTTTTATATTATTAAAGAAAAATTGATAAACGTTTATAAAAGCTCCAAAAATATATTTCATATTTTTCTTTATATAATAGTTAACAGGTTCAGTGCTGACAATGTATAAGAGTTTGCTAGCTTACTGTGGAAGCTTATAATTAAATTCTGAACATTTTTGTTTCATTGCTATTGTAAATACAATTTTTTTTTGTCATATCGCAGTTTTTATAAATATAATATATTTTAAATAATATAATATAATAATATAATATAATTTAATATATTACATAATTATATAATATAATATATAATACATTTTTATTGGGATCATGAAGGACATATACATTAACTAAAATTTTGAAATAACAACTATTACCTGAATCAAATAGTTTCCTTTTTTTTGTTTCACGTTTACTTGCAACTGGGGTACTCGAATATAATCGTGAAATTCTACTTAAAGTACGAAAACTAAAAGTGTCAGAGGCCTTTTTATTTGGTGTAGTCATACCAACCAGTGATTTACTTCCGTGTTCTGTTGATGGAGTTTCTGTGCAAAAGTAAAATAATTAGTAAACTGACTAAAGCAAAAATATTAATATATATAATAAATAGATGATAAAAAAATTACCTGCATCAAAATTTATACAATCAACACTTGGTCCTGTATACTTAAAAATAGGCTTTCTAATTACGCAATTATACAAATCAACCTTCTTTATTAAACCAATAGCAGATAAAACATTGGCAATGTCATAAAGTCTTCTAACTTTTGTTTTATATCGTGATTGTGCAGTACTACTTTTTACATCTGAAGAATTATCTTGTTCATTAATTAAAACTTTAGCTGCTATATCCAAATTTATAACACCATTCTAAAAAAATTATTCTTATAAATACATTGTCTATTCTAAAAAAAACATTTAAATATAACATGTATTGTAAAAAAATGTAAAATTTTCTTTCTTTTTAAATTTTCATATTTAATGAAAATTAAATTAGTGTTGCAAATTTAATTGTATGTAAAAATTATATTTTAGCATAAAGAAATATGTTCAAATTATTGAAATATGAGCTAATAATTAATTTATTATTTAATAGTTACCTTCAAAGAAACAAGGAATAACATAACAAACTTTCGGCACATAACACCTAAGCTTTTGTCTTCCTTTGTAGAACCATCTGGAAAACAATAATCCACAACCGGACTCTGAGGAACCATTAGTGCTGTTGAAGAATTACTGCAAGAACGACAAGAATCTTCTATATATGCCCTATTGAATTTCTGTATTTCTTGAATATGCTTTTCCAGACCAAGTTCAATGGCTGACATTTTTAATTTGGCAAGAGTCATAGGTAAACGTGAATGACCATGCCAATAATATTGATTCTTGCCTGCTTTTGAAGCCATTTCTAAGCTTTCTAAAACATTAATTATGTCATATATTCTTCTCTTTTCAGTACCAAGAGCTTGAGCAGTTGTATTAAGAGAAATTTCTTTTAGATCATTCTCTTGTATATCCAAAGGAAACAAATTTAAGAACCTGAAAGTTTTTAGTAAATTATTAGTTTGTTGTATGAATCAATTTTATTTTTTTTTTAAGGTGATGCTAAAGCCATCTGTCACCGACAATTACGAGGAACTACTTTTCTCATTTAATTTTCAATTTTTAGCAAATATCTTTATGAAACGTTATTGTTCTAATCAAAAAACAACTTTCCAGAGATATTTTCTCAAAATTGAAAATTGAATGAAATAAGTGGTTCCTTGTATTTGACAGTGACAGGGGGTTTAGCACCATTTTAATCCATATAGTTATAACAAAAATTCTACTTATATAAAGTTACTTTGAAAACAGTACAATATATTTATGAAAAAACTACTGCAGTTTGAATTACATAAAGCAAAATAAGACTTACTTATTGCACAAAAGACTAAGGGACTTCTCCTTTCTGGGCAGAAGTTTTATGCAACTGGAATCCTGCGCAGGCACCAGTTGCACTGACCCGTTAGAACTCGAGCTTCCCTGACATGGACTGTCTGTGGCACTTTTCAAGCTGGACGCCAAAGTTGTAAGCAATCTTAGATTGGCAGTGGGTGAATCCGGATTGGAGTTGCCCAACTCCCCGAGGACTCTGCGTTCTGGAGTCGATCTGGATTCATTTTGCCCCGACATATCTGAATCTAACATCAATACAGGCAATTAGATCCATGCATTATGATGCATTTCCCTGCGTACTTCACCAAAAGTACCTTCAACATCAAAGCTCACAAGGAGACAAAATTGAAAAGAAAAAAACTCGGAGTTCATAAATGTACGCAGAGATAAGCGAGAAGACACTCCTTCGATTGGAGAGGAGTATTCGCGAGGGTCTCGTTCGTACCAATGATTGTATATACGAACGTAGCAGCGCGTGGCTCTTTAAAAAAATGTTCAACCAAACGCTATTATAAGAGAAGCACACCTACCCTCATTCATGAAAGTGCACCCTCGAACGCGCGAATCGAATCTCCACAGCACACACACACACGCGCACACCTCGATCTCGCGCTTTTCAACTCATAACTCGCGACATACCGTACACCTTTTTTCTCTTTAACCAATGCCCTCGTATAATAGGCGCACTGCACCGCACACCACCGTGTAAAAAGCCACGCGCGCGAGAGCGCCTACGTCCTACGTTGTTGCCGTGTTGTTCGTCGACTCGCGCTCTCCGCGCTCTCCGAATGGGCATGTTAATAAAACATATTTTTACCGGGAGTAAGTATGTGTAAGAGACGGGAGTCAAATTGAATACCTGTTATCAGTAAAGAACGTGGAAAATTGGGGAAAGAGATGTTTACAAAGACGATGAAAAGTAGTAAGTTATTCTCATGATTTCAATTAAATGACGTTTCTTGTTGCAACGCTTGGATGGACATTTTGACGTACTAATGACATTTATGAAAATTCCGATTGAAATAGTTTTAAAATATGTTTGTATTAACTATTTTATATTACGTGTATGCAATAATTTACAAGTTACTCGGAGTACGCGTAGAATACATCGGATTTTAGCGCGCGAGCAGCCGGCGCCAAAAAATCTCAGAATAGGTTAGGGCGCTGTCTGGCACGCCATCTTTAAATGTCCTAAGATGGCGAAGACGACGAACAACGATGATGAAATTACTCGCATGTGAGGTGGTGTTTTTGTGGGCTTTTTAAAGCCTTTGCGCTCTGATTTCGGGGTAGCAAATTTATTCTTTTTCTCCCGTGTTTTGTAAAATATCGACTATACATCAGGGGAGACGACGAAACGTTTATCAAGTGCGCGTCGACGTAATATGAACCGGTTTGATGATCCGAATGTTCTAAGAGGAAGAAAACCATTTATCGGCATGAACGGTAAATAAATATACTAAATATAATATTATACTCCCTTAGAATGTTTATTTTACTTGTTTTTATTGAGATCCTTTCATTCAAAACAAAAATGCGCAATTTTACTATGGACTAGATCATTGATAGAAAAACTAACCTAAAAAATTGTTTATTTTCTTGTAAACAACATTATATTACTTTTTTTACTTATTCCTAACCATACTAATTAATTAATAATAATAAATATACTATCTTATTTTATTTTATTTCAATTCTCCTTTATTTTATAGGAGTACCAGAGACTGATGACCAGCAACGCATGCGATTCCAAGTTGAGTTGGAATTCGTTCAGTGCCTAGCAAATCCAAATTATTTGAACTGTAAGTTTATTAAAAATATGTATTAATTATTATAATAACAAGATGGAATCCTACTTGCAAATCATACTTTAGAAATCTAAAATTTAGAATTTCTTATCAGATAACCTGTTTCTCTGATTTAAATTGATAATTGAATAAAAATATTCTACTCCAAATAATATAAAAGATAAATATTTGTACTCATACGGAAGAAGGTCTCAAGTATACAACATTCAAATTAAGTTGAGTGTTCAAAATCACACTCAACTTGAGTGTTTTTCTGTGTGGGTTGTAAGATTCTGTTCTTATTATTTTAGAATAAAAAATTAGTTTGGATAACTCAAAATATTATATTTCGTATTTTAGTTTTAGCTCAACGAGGTTATTTTAAAGACTCAACTTTTATTAACTACTTAAAGTATTTGCTATATTGGAAAGAACCAGAATATGCAAAATACCTGAAGTATCCCATGTGTCTTTATTTTCTTGATCTCTTGCAATACGAACACTTTAGACGAGAAGTAGTTAATTCGCAGTGCACTAAGTTTATTGATGATCAACAAATTCTTTTGTGGCAACATTATACAAGACGACGCACGAGGCTACTGCAAACTGCTGCTGAACAAGTACAGCATAATCCTCAACAAAACAATGGAATTGCACAGCCGAAAGTGCTGTGAGAGTATTATCAATAAAACTTAATGGATGTGATTTTTGTTTATTCGGTATGGTGGATTCAAATAACAATGAAGAGCAACAATAATTTTAAGATTAAAATTACTTTGTTCCTAAGAATCAGTGACTAATTATGGTCATTAGGTTCTTCTGTGATAACGCATTAAATAAAGCAGTTTTTATATTTATTAAACAGTATAGAATCTTTTTATTATATCTTTTAACCCTCCTGAGGGCATAGCCGAGATATCTTGTCCAAAGTATGTACACATCTTCTCGTATACATTTTACATCACAAATTTGAATCTGTACATCCCCTTAATATTTACAACCTGTCAAATTAAAGCTAAATAGTTCAGCTTCAATTTAGATCAAATCCAAATGTGCGAAAATAAATTAGTGTGCAGGAGGGTTAAAACGCGTTACAAAATTCTTAAAATAAAAAAATTATTATTTTATAAAGAGCAATTTCTTCTATTAGTGTTAATAAAATAAAACAATTTTGATTAAAATTGATGTCAGAAATTTATTTCTTACATTTTATCTACAAAGTATTGTGTGTACAGCTATTTTAAGATTTCTCAGTGACAATGTTTTGCTTAAAAAATGTTGTGGTATGATTTCATTCAATTTAATTAAATTGTATTATTTTAATAATATGGCGTTATTTTGATAATTAATATAGTAATTCTAATCAAATAAACTTATTAAGATTTTGAACTGTTCATTAACTATAACTTAAATACTATTACATAGCTATATCTTAATCTTATGTCTCATCACTTTGCAAAATATACATTCAGTTAAAATATTAGAGAGATTTTTTGGAAAAACGAGAAAAGTATAAAATGACGAATTTACTAATTATATTAATAAACTTATTCTACTTACCTATAATAATAAAAAGATTTTCTTATCAATTCATGATGTATACGAACAATGTTTATAATGTAAGAATAATAAAGCAATCCGTCATTTTCCGTCCAATTTATTTTTAGTACATATTTTTCGGAAGGACGCTTCATCAATCTCTTATATATTCTGTAAAGATTCTTTTAAAAATTTCTAGAGGATTTTATTAATAATTTTGATTGTATGCATACGCTCTTACAATATAGGGTGTATTTGAATCCTTTCATAAATTATTATTCTTAATGCAATTTTTGTAAATAATATTGCTAATTTCTGTACACAACTGAAAGTAACATTTTCTTACAAGACATACTTATTGAAAAAAATATTATATTACACGTTTTTCTTAACCACACACACACTTTGGTTTCTCAGACGCATTGCTTATGGGTATATTTACATTTATGAGAAGTCTTTGAGTGTCGATAAGAATAATTCATGAAATTGCGTGAATAAAATCACGCTGTTCCAAAATTCTTCCATTATACAAAAAATAATCGCCGTTATATTTCTTTCAGTCAATAATCTTATTGATTCATTCTGGATTCTTCTTATCTGTAAAATTAACAATTATGCCGTTTCCAGCGTCAACCCAATCTTCGGAAAAAAGTTTTTCACGTAAAACTTCCGGATTTTCGTTTTCATTATTACGATGTTTGCCCGTCTGCCCCAAATTCTTGGCGTCGTCAGCGGAGTCCGGCAAAATATCGTGCGAAGTTTCGGGGATCATCAAAGTCAAAAAGCCCGTACAGATACAGGAAGCGCCTATTATAAAGCGTGCAAGCTCCTGTAATAAAATATAATTATCAAAAACAATTTTTTTTTCAGACAAATCTCTACTGAAAATGGTTGGTAAGAACTTACGTCTGAACTTACGTGAGAACTTACGTACGAATTTCAACGAAGATATTACGTCCGTACTTACGTAAGTTCCTACGTAAGTTCTTACTTGCGATTTTAAATTGAATTAGCCAACTAAACAATAAATTAAAGAAATTAATTTGATACCTATTGAGATACCCACTATGGGAAGTATCCGGATGGTACTTCGGAAATTGGTACTTTTGGGGCATAAAAAATTATTTTTAGTAATTTTTAAATAAGCTGCTTGTGTAAGAACTTGCGTAAGAACTTACGAAAGAACTTAGATAATAACTTACGTAAGAACTCATGTATGAACTTACGTAATTTCTTACCTAAGTTCTTACATAAGTTATTACACAAGTTCTTACACAGGCAGCTTAAACAAATTTCAAAATTACTAAAAATAATGTTTAATGCTTCAAAAGTACCAAATTCCGAAGTACCATCCAGATGGTACTTCCCATAATGGGTATTTCAATAGTTGTCAAATTAATTAGTTTAATTTATTGTTTAGTTGGTTAATTCAATTTAAAATCGCAAGTAAGAACTTACGTAAGAACTTACGTAAGATCTTCGTTGAAATCTGAACGTAAGTTCGTATGTAAGATCCTCCGTAAGTTCATACGTAAGTTCTTATGAACCATTTTCAGTAGGGATAAGTTTTTAGGGTAAAATTTGCATTATTACAAATTATTTTTCTTAAACTTCTATTATTCAGATGAGTATTTTTTTATTTAATAAATTATAAATCTAATAACTTTTTATTTCTTTCCCTGCATTTTCACTCACCGGCACGTAACTATTTAACATTAAAATGTAAGGCATAAGTAGGCCTCCAATCATCTCTGCACTGATGCATAATCCAAGTCCAGTTCCACGCGAAATCGTTGGAAACAGTTCGATCACCACAAGTCGCAGAATAAAAAAGGTAGCGATGTTTGTGATTCTTCCGAGAGTGACGACTGCTGTTTTAAGATGTACTGAAAAATATACGTTTTTTTTAATTCTTATATAAATGTTGTATATAATACATATTATATATACTTTGAAGTAATAGAATGTAAGTTCGCGATCTTGCATCTTATAATTATAAACCCACATAATACTAAATCTTCTGAGCATCGGACTACCCCGGCCAATAAAAATATACGTAATGATCTTTTGTTTATAAAATAAAACTCAAGTTAAGTGTTATTTTCTACCCTAAACAGGGTCATTATTGTTATTTTTTCGTGGAAAGCAGCACAGCAAAAACTTTCACAGCAATCGGTATTGCTCTAGGAGCTATACCGATTATCAAGATAATGAACGAAAGTATATTCAGGGTTATAATTGTAGGAAATCGATTTTTTTTCAGTGTGGCCAATAAATAATAGTTAAAAAGTATTTTTATTAAGAATATAATATACTTTAGCATTCGTTAGAAACAAAATAATCAATATTCTTATTCTCTTTGTGATACTTCCTCGTTTATTTTACCTTGTATTCAATTTTAGACAATTTGCTGCTCAAAAAATACAAAGGAAAACTCCAGAGTATCTTACAATATAATTTAAGTTCTAATAGGTTAAAAAGTTTAATTACGAAAAATATATATAATAATATATGGGCGGTATTAGGCATAAGTTGTGCGCACTGTACTATATAGGCAAGAAATTCATTTTACCAATTTAGATAGTACTGCGCGAGGGCAAGGAATTATTGTTTTTTTCCGATGCTTTTTTTCGCAGATAAAGGTTTAAATATCATGTATAAATATAGCTACAAAGACATAGATTTATTGGCACAATAAGTACTTAGCTGTTAAAATTAACCTTTGACGCTTTTAAAGAAATGCCCTTATGAAAAAAACCTGCAGGAAATCCTGGAGGAATCCCTGCAGGGAATTCTGCAGGAAACTCTGCAGGAGACCTGGAGGATTCCCTGGAGGATTCCCTGCAGGATTTCCTACATGGTTTTCGCACTGTTTTCCTGCAGAAATTCCTCCAGGATTTCCTACAGGAATTTTTCTAGAATGAAAAATTGTTTATAAAATTGTTGAAAACAATAAAATAAGTGAAAAATGTACCTTATACTTTAGGTGTTACCAGCCAGATAATAATAACAAAACTCAGGGACTAAGCTTCTTAATGTTTATTTATCAAATTGTTAAATAAACAAATTATCATTAATTTTGGATATTAATAATCTGGATGGTAATAATACGAAAACCATGCAGGAAATCCTGCAGGGAATCCTCCAGATCTCCTGCAGAGTTTCCTGCAGGAATTCCTGCAGGATTTTTTCATAAGGGTGATCTCGGAGTATGTTTAGTAGAATAATATAAATTAAAATAACGTTATTCTCTTTCAAAAGGATTTATATAATATGATGCATCCGATAATCCGATTATTATTTGTTTTTAAATGATAGCAAATATTTACAAATAATCTTAAAAATAACTACTACAAATTTTGTATAGTCAAAGATTTCTACTACAATATATACCTTTATACAAATGAATCACGAATGAAAGCTAAAAAAGTAGTGAAATCAATTAATATGCTGTCAAGTATATTGTTGAATTTTTATTTCTAAATTAGTTTCCTTAAACATACATAGTATAAATGTACATAGTATAAAAATATACGCATAATAATAATATTATTATCTCTAACGTTTAAAATGTTTATATGTAAATATATGATTATCAAAAATAAGTCTTAGTTAATCACAGATTAATATATTGACTGTATCTTTCATTTTGAAAAATAACTATCGTCAACAATATTTTAAGTAAACTCGATCTTCAAATGATTAACAACACTTCTCATATAGTTAATAATTTTAATATATTCACACTTTTTAATTACACAATTATGTTTTTATGCACATATCACTGTTCACTTTAGTTTTTATTATTATAATCACTTCCTTTTCCTAACAGCATATCACAACAAACCTGAACCAACAAAGATTATATATATAATCTAAGTTCATGTTGGGCCATTGGGCGCACTTCCACTTTTGATCTTAGTACCCACAATTTTATTGCATATGCTACTAGGATATATAGTGTGTCATTGTATTGTTAGTATAACTATACATATAATATTTTTAACATTGTGTATACGAGTAATGTTAATGTTTTTAGTTGTATCTCGGGTTCTATTGCATATGAGATCAAAATACGGGTTCTAGGCTTCATTATTAGGTATCAAAAGATATTTCCCAAAGTCTCATCAAAACCCACGACCCAGAGTTATGATCTTTTCCTTGTGAGATTATTTAGGATTATTTCCAGTTTGATATTCGAACATCATCATATTTATATGTGCTACTTGGCACAAAAATTATGTCGAACTTAACACAATAGCTTTGCATTGTATTGATGATGATCCAGCTGAAAATATGAATATTATCAGTTTCCATTACAGAATAAACATTACAGTTATTAAGTTACAATACATTTTGATTATTTATACGATAAAAAAGTGTGCCTTACGTAAATAGCTTCAAAATTATTTTGTACTCTTATGATATGACAAATAACCGAACGAAACTTAGAATATTGTTTATGTTCATTGAAAATTTAGAAAACTGGAATACATAACGTGAGCATTGACGATATTTTAAGTAAACTTTAGTTGTTTGACAAATGTGGACACATTTATATACTAAAGAAAGATAATAATATTTATATTGCACCATTATACAATGTTGACACATTATCTTAAACTTAGAACAGAATTTAAATGATCTATTCTATTATTAATTATACATCTTAATTTATCTTTATGTTTACATTGGTCAATAATTTGTCAAACGGGAATAAATCCTTAGACAAAGGTCAGCGTCAACAATATTTTAAGTAAACATTTTAAATGATTAAGAACACTTCTCACATATTTTATACTTTTAATATATTCACACTTTTTAATTACACAATTATTTATTTTATGTACACATCACTGTTTATTGTATAATTCACTTCAGTTTTTAATATTATAATCACTTCCACTTTCATAATAGCAAATCACAAACCTGAACAAAACACAAGATTATATGTATAACGGAAGAGAAATGAACGGAAGTGCGGAGAAGAAATAGAATGAAAAAAAAACGAGCAAATATTCACTCTGCTTTATTTCCTTAAAAAGATGATTCTTTTTTACAGAAACTTTTTTATGTGAGACTGAATTATTATCTCTTAAACAAGTACCAATAGATTGCACCTAAATTAATCAGCGCTCAGATATTAATATTTGAAAATTTTAAGGACGTTAGATAAGCAAAAATCGACGTATATATAAGGAACGACGGTGCGCCCCTCGGCTTTGTTTCGTATAAGCGTAGTTACTTATACTTGCCATCAGGCGCCGCCGCGCCCCTTGATAGCATTATAATATGCAACAAATTACCGTACCTAAAAGCTTCCAACTATCAGTGGAAGAGCGAAACGGCTAGTGGGCGGTACTAGGCAAGTCTCCCCTATCATGCCCGCCATAGCATCAGCCCTAATAGGATTTTTACGCTCTTCTCTAAGCCCTTCTAAACAAAACTTCCCAATAAACAGAAAAGCCCGAAAGAAGAAAGCGCAAATCATCACGATAAGCGAAGACACATACACATCCGCAGATCGACTTACCGAGCCAGGCGACGCTTGCGACCGGTTGCTGGACGACGGCAAAAACGGCGATCGCTAGGCAGGAGGTGCCGACGAGCAGCTGGGCGGCGCAGAGCGGTCCGCGGCGGCCGCAACGCGTCGAGACCAGCAGGTAGGTGATCACGAACGAGACGACCTCCATGCCGGCGGCTAGAGTCAGGGACACGTGACGCTCACCGCTCAGCCTGTGGGGCAGGCTCACCAGCGCGTGGAACGCCGTCGACGAGCTGAACCTGCAAGCCGCTCGATTGTGTGAGCGTTATAACGTTATGTCTTTTTTTGCACGGGATGTGGGATCTGGCTGAGGAGATATATGAGATAGTGTGGGTAGCGTGCAGACATCATTGCTGCTGTCAAAATGGGATTATAAATGATTATCCTTATCTTCAGGCTATTGTATAACATTGTAGAAATTTGGTATAGGAGGAGATCCTACAGTTTGAATGCCCGTAGTTATTTTGGCTGTAACTTTTGATTGAATGGACCAAAATGTTTGTACTCAAATTTAATTAGGAAAATTAATTAGTTGTTAATTATAAAAGGTATGACTATGGACTTTGTAAAAAATGTTGTTCGTTATGAACTATCGTGATTTTTAGTCACTTTTTCAGTTCCATATAATTATTTATTGTAGTTGTAATTCTTACAAAAATTAGTTTATTTAACAGGAATCTCGGCCAGAAATGTACTGCCGATTTCATTTTTTATACAATGCTGCACTTATCACGGGTTACTCAGAAATAAAGAACTCAGTTTCAAAAGAATAAGGTTTGACACGAAAAATCAATTTATTCCCGACTCAACCGTAATGGTCACTTTATTGACCTGAAAAGTGGGACAATAGTACATTTCGACACGGGTTCGGAAGTAAACTATTTGCCTCATGTGCCGTTTTCGCTTGAGCGAAGCGAGAGTGAAAAGTCACATGAGGTAAATAATCTACTTACGCACTAGTCTCAAACCGTATTTTATACCAGGAGCGCCAAAAAATCATATCAAAGTTGTGATTTTGAGGTTAGAGTGGTATAAAAGTAGCATATGATTCCCGTAAATCTACTTTTTTCCCGCAAATGCAAAAGGCATTTTTAAATTTAAGAAATATTTACTTTAACCAAGTAAATAATTATGTTACTACAGTAGATTAAAAGATATTTACTTTTTTAGTTTTCAGAAAAGTAGAACAAATCATGTTTAAAATAAAATGAAAAACTGAGTAGTTATAGAAAATCTACAAATTGGCCGCACTATATCTAGACTAATACTACTTAAGCGCGTACTTACTGTAATAAAAATTCTTAACATTTTCCAAGTTTAATATTTTTAAAGATCGAGAAGTCGTGTTATTACAATACAAGGAAAAATTAAGATTTTACTCATAATTACCATATTCATGTCAAATAGTTCTTAGTCTTAATAGCTTTTCCGTGTATTATTGTAAGATAAACATTTACAAGATGCAATAATCCTATTTTCCTTATTCTTTTGTCGGAACTGATCTTTTATGCAAAAACTAAATAAATAAAATCATCAATCAATTCTAGTTTTCCCTATTATAGGTTTATTAATACAACTTTTGGTATTTAGGTATACCTGGTTTCTACGAACTCTTCCAGCGGAGAGGGCGGTGGCTCCCAATACATTGTCAAGTTATTGCTTTAACAGTTACTAAAGTATTTACTTTATAAATAACTCAACATTTATTTGATATAAGTTATTACTTTAGTAATTACTAAAATAATTACTATTTTTCACATTCTTTCTTAAGCAAGAATTTAGTAATAACTTTAGTAATTATTAATGTAGTTACTGACGTTTTTATTGCTAAAAATGTTATTTTCTTTTTTTCTTTCATTTTGAAAAATTGTATTGCTCAGGTGAAATTTCAGCCAAATGATAGTTAAATGACCGGAGGGTGAATAAAAAACTTTTTAACGTAGTTTTTCACGACAAATCAAATGGTACATTTAAAAAAAATATAAATTTTGTTCGCCATTTAGAAAGTTTTCCTTTTCATTTTGTGCCGAATATGTTCAAAACCGTATAATAAGATTAAATTTTAGGGGCGGTCAGCCGGTATAATGCGCCGGTCAGGCTCGCTCGAGCGCTCGGCTTTGTCTTACGATCTGCACGCTGCTTTTTACAATCATTTACGTATCATGGGTTAAGTATCACTATTTTCACTGAAAATATAATTTTCTTCATTTTGTTAAAAATCAATTATGAAAATAAATTTCTCTAATAAGAAAAGAATAAAAGATGCAGTATCGATTTTGGAACTTTTTTTAGCATAATCAGCTGCAGATTGCTGATGTGAGTAGTTGTATTTAAAATTATACAACAAATGCAGATCATAAAACACAGCCGATCGCACGACCTAGCACGCAGGGCACTGCGCGTGGTCCAACTAGCGCAGGGAATGTCGGAGCTAAAAACCCGTTTTTCCTTTTACTTAATAACATTTGAAATATAAAATTCAAAGAACAACTGGAAGAAGAGCCGTGTAGATTATAAGCAATCAAAGATGCACATAAAAATCATGCTTAGATCGTCCGAAACTGACTGCATCTCAGCTCCGATATCCCCTTAAGGTCTTGGTATAGGATACTTGTGTGCGCAGCGCGACGCAACACGGGCACCAATGTAGAAAGATCAGGCGCGTAAAATGCGCGTAACTCCTTTAGTAATTACTAACGTTAATACTTTTTTCTATTTAAAAAAAAAGCATTGCTAAAGTAATTACTAAATTCTTGCTCAAGAATGAATTTGAAAAATAGTTATTACTTTAGTAATTACTAAATCAATAACTTATGTCAAATAAATGTTGAGTTATTTCTAAAGTAATTACTTTAGTAATTGCTAAAACAATAACTTGATAACGTATTAGAGCCACCACCCTCTCCACGAGGAGAGCTCGTGAAACCCCAGTATGATTATAATTCTGGAATAGAATATTCCGCCTGGGTATTAAAATGTGATAATCTTCCTGTCAATGTTGCCTGATATCTAATAATAAAACCAGACATGGCCGGTATTTTAATTAGAGCTGGTTGAATTACCTTGAACCTATTATGGTCAAACTATTTTCAAAACACTTAACGAATGTAAAGAGGATACTCTTAAATTTAAAACCTTTTATGCCCATCTGAATGAAAATGGCCACTTTTTTCCCTGAAAAGCGAGACCAAAATTACACTTTTTTCCCGCAAATCACTTTTTTCCCTAGGGAAAGAAGTGACTTCACTAGAAAATAGTCAAAATTCCTTTATTTCATCAAGTTCTACCAATAACCCTGATTTTTGATTGTCTTTTAACTGTTCATTAGTCCCGCTTTCCAAGTCAAAAAGTGGCCACAGTTGAGATGGGCATAAAGTACTATATGTAACTCGAGAAAAAAGTCGACTTTTGAATATTCGACTTTTTGCCCTTTTTACATAATGTACTATTAAATCCAAACTTACGCGACAGGGCTTGATGACAAATATGAAGTTTGTTCGGGGCTTGGAGTTTACAGACACTTATTAACTCACAATCCGACAAAGAACATTTGTTTTATGTATAGTATTCGCATTTAAGAAAAATCTGATTCCAAATCCTAAGCTACGATCAATCAACAGTCGCTATTTTGGAAGTCAGAGTTGACCAGAATCTATCAGATTTTTAGCCCTAAACATACCTAATGGTTACGATTTAAATCTAAAGATATGGATTTTTAATGATTTTAAATATATAATAAGAACTCAAATATGGCCGAATCTTATTTAAAGAAATTACTTATGTTTTATTGCTGCATTCTATTGTTTTATTCTATAATGACTTCTGTCTTAAATATAATGCGTCTTCTTCTATTATAGATTTAAATTATCAGCCAAATTAAAAATACTTAATTTTAATTACTCACCATAAGCACATTTGAATGATGCATATGCGACCAATAAACTTGGATTCCAAAAACCCTAAGAAACCTCTTTTAGTAATTTTCGTGTCCTTTCCCTTTTGATTTCCATTATCTGAAAGCGCTTCCCTTGATACCAATAGATAGGATGGGCCAGTTGCTTCTTCGCTTTTGTCATTCAAAGCACTTTTCTCATCGGTCACAACCAATAAAGATGCTTTAGTGATTTCATCCATATTCATGTTTATGATTTCTTCTACATTCTTTTCTTCTGTACTAGCTGAAACAATATTTTATTATAAAGAATATTTTTTTCTGCGCATCACGTAATTTTTATTTATATGTATTTTTTTTATCTACATAAATGCTTGAATCCTAGAATTTTAAATTTGTATATTATTAATTATGACTATTGTTATTGTTATTGTAACTTCGGTTATCATGTAAGGATTGAAAATCATTTAATAAAAGAAACAAACAAGTATTTTTAAATCTATAAATTCAGGAGCGCAATGAAGAAAAACGTAGAAAATCTCGTCTCCTCGCAAGTACTAAGGATAATAAGTACCCTCAATGAGACATTACGAAACCCATACGTAAATGGACTGAACAATTTCCTAATACATAATTTCGCAGCATGAAGAATAGCCGATAAAAATTACCGTGAGCTCTGGGCGACTCATCTTGCTCCGCAGAGGGCAACAGAATCTCGGATTCCTCAAGTGATTTCTCAACGTCCGACGTCTCCGTGGACTTTAGATCGGCGGCGCTCGGCGGTGTTTTCCTTTTCGGCTTTTGCGGCTTTTCGCGATCGCCTGCTGATGCGTCGCCGCCGCTGTGCTGCTGCACTTTCTCGGGATCCTCATTTTTCTTGCTCAACCCGCAGAGCCCATTATAATGGGCGATTCTCTCCAGCAGCATCTCGGCCTCGGTCAATTTTCCTTTTGCCAGCAACCAGCGCGGCGATTCTGGTATCATCCTGAAAAGATTATCGTTGTTTGTACGCAGAATCATTTTCTCTTATGGTCATAGTGTGAAGTAGTTAGTTAGTTAGTTACTGCATAAATTATGAATATAATAAAGAGTATTTTACCCATATATAATAATAATTTATTCATTTTTTGTAATAAAAATAACATTATTCCGGAAAAACTCTATTTAATTAACATTTTCTTGAGAAGTATTAAGTTATTAATTAGGAAGGTATTTATTAATTCGCACGTAAGTATAATGCAAATTACGAATAAAAAATTTAAATACTATTTATTAAAATATTACCATATATATAAAACTGTAACTGCAGTTGGTACAGAGACGACGAGCTGTAGTATTCTCCAATCTGGAATAGTGTAGCTGAGACCGGCAAGCAAAGCCAAACCAAAGGATCGCATTGACAGTATTATCAATGCTATGAGAGTTCGGAATTTAGCAGGGAAAAGCTCCATACATAATATAAAAGTACAACTCTCAAGACCCTGAATGAAAAAGCCCTGCAATCCTCGGAAAACCAAAAACAATTGGTATTCCTGCAAATGAAAATTCTTGTTTAAAATGTATTTAGTTAGAATTTTAGAAATATCTTATAATTATACATTTTACTTCACTCTTCATTGAGAAGTTTATTATGACATATTTTACAAAATATACCTAAACTAAATATTTGTTTCTTTTTTCATAAGTTTTTTACTTTTAAGATAGATAGATAAAATATTTATTTTGTTCGAGTCAATAATTCTGTACAATCATATATACATAAAGATTAGCCCGTTCTTGGTAATCATTTTCTTAATTCAATATATCGCAGAATTACCTCTTTCGTAGCAGGTACAGTTGAGTCGCGGGGACTGAAATACCGAGGATAAAAATTATGCGGGAACTGCAACGCTTTAAGGTGATGCTAAACACTCCTGTTAATTTCAATTTTGATAAAATATCTCTCTGGACAGTTTTTGTTTTTGATTGAACAACAACATTCCAGAGAGATATTTACTTAGAATTAAAAAATAAGTGAAAAAAAGTGGGTCCTCGTAATTGTTGGTAGAGAGTGGGTGCATCACCTTAAGAATTTATCGTGGACTGAAAGGCCCCTGTACCAAATACACATTGCATTCCCAAGAAGTTTGGTCGGAATCCTGTTTAGTCTCCGCGACTCTACTGTATTTTTTATAATAGATGCCTTAGCAATTATTATAATAACTTAAACTTACAAGGAGATACAATGCCCTTGTAATAAATGTATTATATTCTTTGTAATAACAGGCTTTATGAGACAATTTCTAGTAAACAAAAATGAAACCCAACACTCATTGTTCGAGCAAATAAGCTCTTGGTTTTAGATATTTTCTATTTTGTCTAATGATCAAGACACAAAATGTGTCTTTATTATGTATCTGTAGAAGTATGTTTCACAATCAAAAACAAATAAGTCGTTAAAAAATTCACAGCGCATAAAATTTTCCAAGGCTATAATTATACGTCAGTTCTTTTATATAAGTATATAATTTGTACGATTTTATTAGTCCTGAATAAACATATTTTATTTTATTTATTAATAATCTAAATGTTATATTTGGATATAATAAACATATTTGTTTATAACTATACATTTACTATGAGAAATGTACGTTGTAGTTATGTGCAGTCCAACAGATGCATCTTTATCATCTACATCAAATCTCAATACATTTTATTAATACATATATATTTTGTATAGAAATAGAAGCAGGCATTTAAAATTTATTCTCCATTTTAATACCGTTATAAAGTTGGGTAACTTTCAGCCGGTAGTATAACTTTGTACTATAGTTTTACTTAATTATTCAGCCCTCCTGAAAAATCTTAGGTGTGATTTCACCTGAGATCTCATGCCAATAATATCTCGTATGTGATTAAAAAATTAATAAAATGTTGAAATTGGTTCAAAATGAACCTTTACTGTTCTTTTATGAGTCTAATAGTTTCTGTTGTCTTATACAATACACCGTAAAACGTATAACGTACCGTATTATAGACGAGTTTTTGGTTTGGAAAATTCTATATGAATACTTGCAAACTTTTGAAATGAGATCACAAGTAAGATTATGATTAAAAATTGCTTAAAAATACTTTATATTTTACGGTTCTCAATGCATCATATGAGAGAATATAAGCTTAAAGTCTATTCAAAAGACTATAGAGGTCAATTTTTAACAGATTTTTCGCTGATTTTAATTCACATGAGATTTTGGCATGAGATCTCGCCTGAAATCTCACCTGAGATTTTAAGGTAGGGAGTTCTATATATCATAAATTTTTTCAAAATGCTCAAACATCTTGTATTTGTTAAAAAATGATTTTACAAATATTTTCTTTAAAAATAGATTTTTATTAAGCTGTTTATAAGTTCATTATTAAATAAAACCATTATATCTAAAACCGTTTTTCAAATAATTGTTTAAAATAGAGGACTCCATAATACAGATCCTTGTAAAAAGAAATTCGATCTTTCAAAAAAACGGTGTACTATGCCCTTCGAAATTGTATCAGCATATGATTAAAGAAGGATGTATAAAAGGTGCCAAATTTTGCCCCATTTTGAGAAAGCATGTTTATTGTAATTTCTCATTATATTTATCTAGTAATATTACATTTCGTAAACTACATTTCCATGCAGATTATGGCAACATATTTAGATTAGTTGAATAGCCTTTTTAACTAGCTTTCTGTAACACATGCACGATTTTCGCGTTATTCGTGCCTATAAAGCGGACCAGATGGCGCCGTTTACCGATCGGCGACGAAAAAGTTACTTTACCGCCCGCTCAAGCCAGAGCAAAAGTTACCTTCTCAAAAGACGTAAGAATTGCTTCAATAATCAACTTTTCTTTCAATAACGTTGATGAAATTATTTTATCTTTCTTTTATATATGTGCATGTATGTACATCTCTATGTGTGTATATGTATATGTGTGTGTATATATATGTGTGTGTGTGTGCGTGCGTGCGTGCGCGCGTGTGTGTGTGTGTGAGTGTGTGTTTGTGTGTGTGCGTATGTGCGTGCGTGCGTGCGCGTGTATGTTTGTGTGTACAAAATACCAAATAAAGCATAATCGATCGCAACTCAATCGACGCCACCACGCAGCTCTCTAAATCCCCCTATAAAATACAAAAATAAATACTTGCAAAAAAGCCATCCATCATCCGATTCAGTCTGATTCTCACCTGGACAACGTTGAGAGCGACGGCCATGGTGCCCTGGGCGTACAGGCAGATCGCCAGCACGGGCAGCCTGCCGATCCTATCGGCCACGACGCCGGCCACCAGGCCACCCAGCACGAGTCCCGCGTAGTAGACGTCGCCACCGGCGCGCAGCAGGGCCTCCCGCTCGCAGACCAACTGCCACTCCATGGCGACGGTGCGCTCGTGCTCACTGCCCGCCGCGAACAGGTATTGGCCCGGACAGCCGAACACGCCGGCGCCGCCGTCGCGCGGACGCTCGCAGCCGTACGTGCGGTTCCTCGCGTGAAGCTCCGGGCTCGCCGGCGTCGTCGATGATGCGCTGCTTGTCTCCTGCTTGAAACGGGTGGGTACATATTGCGCGTTAGTATTGGGAGTGTGTATAGTGCGTTTTGCGGGAGAAAGGGGAATACAAAGTGAAAAGTTTTGGGGATATTGGGTGGAGATTGGGTTTTTGGGGTAATGTGGGGAAGTGGAGAGGATATGGTATTGAAGATACGATTTATGCAGACGCGCGTAAAAACAGATAAGGACATTTAATTTAAAGATGCCATGAACCGCCAGAACGCCGAAATTGTATTAGATTCAAATTTTTAATTTCTAAAATAATTCAAAGTGCGTGCATTCGCATTATACTGAACTGTGTTATGAATTTGGCGTTCTTGCAGTTTACTACATTGCTGAGGGTGCCAATACGCGAATTTTCATTATCTTAATAAGTGCAGTGATTGAAGCGATAATTCATAGATTTAAAAAAAGCAATATATTTTCGAAATTCAAGTAAAGTGCATCTCAAGATTTATGTTCATTGTTTAGACATGTGCTCTTACAGTATGTACACTCGACGTACAAAACATCTGATTCGAACGATTTGAATTTTTGAAATATTAGAACATCATTGGATTTAATTGAATCGAATGCACGGTTTTGCTAACCATATTTAGCTTTTTACGTCTGCCGTCACGACCACACATGACCGAACGGCGAGTATTAAAAAATATGCCAAAAATACTTCTTTTTCTAAACTACATAAGTGATATTAAGCACTCTTAATTGTATACCTAAAAATATTGTTTATTTATGATCAAAGCATGTTCGGTCAAAAACCGTTACTGTATAATTGCGATTAAATTAGTTAGAATATGATTCAATTGTAATTGAATAATGGTGAAATATACTAACGAATTTAGTATTCAATATTGTATAGATGATATAGTGTTAACAATGCTCGCACAAAGAAAATAGACGAATTCTTTCTGAAGATGAGGTTTTATTTAATCAAGAAATTATTTAAATTATTTATGTCCGATCGCTATGACGTCTAAACGAAGACTGACATTTTATTAAAATTTTCTCGCTCAACTGTTTTTCTGTACTACCTGAAATTAACATATTAAAAAATATTATCGTCACTTGTCTGCCTATAGCTGTGAGCAGAACGCTTCTGTGGCTACCCGTCCACGAGAGGGTGCTAATCCTCCCCCTCGCCCCGTACTTTCCACCTTTTATCACTTACTCATGTAGGTGGTGGTGGAAGGTAAAGCGGCCCCGACGATCCTGCTTGATCGCCGTGCTCAAGTACCATCTGGATGATACTTCCAAATTTGGTAATATTTGTAGCATCAAATTCTATTTCAATAATTTTTTTCGATGTATTCTATGCTAGTTTTTTTCAAACCATTTTTAAACGTTTTAATCCAAACGTTTTAAAAACGTTTTTAAATCGTTTAAATTTTTACCATTCAACAGACCTTGGAGAGTTTTTTAAACGTTTCCAAACGTTTTTACAACGTCTTATGTGGAACGAATCTCCGGACATTGAGACGTTTTACCAACGTTTTTCAGACGTATTTATAACTTTTCTTTTTAACGTTTGAACGTTTTAATTCAAACATTTTAAAAACGTTCGAATAACGTTCTGTGTTATCAGGGGAATCAAGTATGCTTAGCATTCATTAGGTGGCTTAGCAAAAGAGGCATTTTTGGCATATTTTTTGATACTCAGAAATGATTGCGCTGATTTTATATTAATAAAAAGAAATCAGCGCAATTTTGAATGTTGTACTCCCAGCGATCGGTCACGTGAGGTCGTGACGTCAGACGTGAAAATGCCTAATGGGAGTATTACAAGAAAGTACAAATATATAAACTAAAATAACAAATATATATATATATATATATATATAACATATATATATATATATATATATATATATATATATATATATATATATATATATATACATTTTTCTACTCTTTTATGCTTTCTTTTAAAAAATTGTAAAATAATGCTGCAAAAGCATATTTATTTAATTCGCAAAAAGTGGGCATTGTACAACGTTTTGTACAACGTATAAGTTGCCCGCATCACGTGTAATAATTAGGCTGCATAAATAAACGATTTATATACTATCTTGAAAACATACCGATCTATCAGATACGTGTATAGTAATTAATTAGCATAAGTATCGATAAGTAGAAGATTCGATCTGAATTAACCAAATGTATAGAATATCATTTTCTAAATGTCCTAGCAGTGATACTCGTAAATTATATAGACATTATAATTAAGTTATTTAGTGCTAAACATGTAATAGAGATGTGGGCACAATCAATGAGATTCTAAATAACAACACAAATAACTTTATCTTGGATTATAAAATAGGATAGTTATGTTGCATCAAAATATTTTATATTATTATTGATAAAAATTCTCTCCGTAAATATATCACTTTTTATTCTTTTTATTTATTTATTCTTATTATTTAAAATCAACAAATATTTCATTATAAGCATAAAATCAAACGATATTACATAGTCTACTGTTTTTACAAGCTCAACGACGTCCCATAGTAAATACTTCATTGCTGGAATTACAATTAGGCGCGTAGAACGAAACTAAGCTACAAGAATTTTAATAGCAGAATTTGAATTTTTGTAAGAGTTCAACGATTTTCTATAACAAAAGCTTTAGCGTTCGAATTTCTATTTGACATGTAGAACCAAGCGAAGCATTAAGAATCTTAATCGTAACAAGAATTTGGAAAAAATACAGTATTGTAAATCTTGTCACATTTGCCAAGGAATTTAACATGCATGCTTTCTAGTCTAAAAATTACATATTACATTCGTTCTATACTGATGACTAAAGTTGTAAGAATTGCAAAGCAATATTTAATTGACTAAGAGATAATTATAACATGTTAATTTATTTATATAAAAATATAGATATTTAAATAAACTGAAATATAAAAATTGAAAAAATAAGGTTTATAAAAATTGCTAATTGATAATAAAACATGTCTCGACGTTTTACTGAGTATTAGCTATTAGCACTGATTAAGCAATATTTAATTTATTGATCCAAGAAAAAGTACATATTTTAATTAAAGAATGTAAAAAACTAATTTGCAACTTTTCCTATATCACATGTGTTATGTAAAAGTCATAAAATTGCGTTAAGATTGCAATAAATCTTTGCAATTCTTATATTGCAGTTTTAGAATTCAAAAGAAGTAAACGTAAATGCGATAAAATAACACTATTATACACCTATGTAAAACCAGCCGCAAAACGGGTCACCAAGGATGAATCAATCGTCACATTTTTATTAAACTGACTAAACAAGCAAGTACAATTTATTTAAACTTTTTTTTATATATTTTTACGGAGAAAACTACTTAATAGCTATTGTCTACAGATTAGCAAAAAATATGGTTGAAACAGCTATTAATTACTGTTAAAGTCGGAATAGCTTAAAAAGTACCTGTTTATTCGAAAATGTTATTAGTGTAGCCAATAATTTACTTATCTGTTAAAAAATGTACCTAATTATGAATTCTTATTTTGGAGTATAAACAAATGAATATAATTAGCACTAAGATTCATGAAAAACGCACCTGACAGTAAAATTTCGGCGTGTACTTGTAAAATATGGTGAGGGCATGGCTCATCGCCACAATGATAAGGTTGACCGACAAGAGCAGCAGCGTGAGAATCTGGTATCCCCCCACTTTTACCTCTTCCGCGTTCATTTTCAACGACATCGCAATTTTCTCTCCTCAGCGAACCGAGTCACGACACAGCCTGCGCACTATATACACACACGATTCCCAACTATTCGCTTGAATTATTATTCTGCCACCTCCGTCGTACCGAGCATTCGCGCACAGAACGTTGCAACTTTCAGTTTCCGATCGAGCATCAAAACCATTTGAGGCTCACCGGCGTATCACCAAAAATCCGCTAAGATCCTTTTTTCTTTTAATTCTATTTTACTTGCTCTCCATGCTACCGCACACTTTCTTTAAAACAAAAGAGGAAAGCGAAGAAAAAAAAATCGAAACCGATTGTCGGAGCGACGATGTGCGCGCGCGCGCGCTATCTCTCCTGACCGGTATAGAAAAAAAAAGAGCTAAGTGTCTCTCTCGGCTGCTGCACACTGCACTGCACCACACTTCAGTGTGTATAATGCTCGGCGATCGCGGACACAATGGTGAGATGCACGTTCGTCCCCCGTGGGAGTGAGCCAGGCACTGCGAGCTGCTGCGCTGGCGCCAAGTCCGAGGTACAGAGCGATCGCGCGCGCACAACATGAGCCTCTGCAGAGTGTCGCGTGTGTCGCCGGCAATATCAAGACACCACGGTGATCCTCTCCCGCGCGCGTAAGGACGATCGCAACACAATGGCCAGCGGTATAGGTAGTTGATACGTATGTAACTACCTATATAGAACCGATTTTTTCTTTTTGCTCGTGCGTATACGCAATTGGCCTCGCGGCACGTTTGAATCTCACGCGCGCGCTTCTTTCGTCACTCGTGTGTACCTATTGGCATTTCTTATATGCCGATCGTCCACAGCGACACACGCGCTCCAACTTTGGATGTTAATGCGAGAATTCATGCGCGCGCCGCGCGTCTTGTAGGCTGCAGCTGCGTGGCGCACCGAGATAGCCGGAAAACATATCCGACGCGATCGTGAATGACGCGTGTGATCGGTGGCCGGTGATGTATGGGGAATTGTGCGCTGAAGTTTTGGAGTGCGGCGTTGATTTTATAATTTTCTTTTGCGAGTAGCTTTTGAGAAGGTTATGAGAACTTATAGAACTATACTACCTGTATTAACTTTCATTTTTGTAGTCTCATTCATAGGTGGGGTTAGAATGTAACCCCTTACTATACTTACCTCCTTTATTATAGTGAATCATAAAAAATGACCTATATTTTCTAATAATATTTAATTATTTTTATTGATATTTGAATAGATTTAACTCTGATTTTGTATGTGCTAAGGTGTATAGTTTAAGGAATAAAGAACCCTAAAAAAATGCAATCAAATTAATTTTGTTAATCATAAATGCGAAATAAATAATCGAAACTTGCAAAATGGTACTTTTTCATATAAAAAAGGAATTATTTGATACCCATTAAAATTAAATTAGGTAATGTATACAAAAATTAACTCTTTCAGAAATTTCATTTTGTAGATTAAAATATGTACATAGATTAAAAGAATCTGCTACCAATTAGGTAATCTGTGTACTTTATCTAAAATTATATCTTCAATTATATCTTTAAATTATTGAGTTTATGGTTTTTGGGTTAGTGGGTTTTGGATTTGTGGGTTTTGGGTTTGGGTTTGTGGGTTTTGGATTAGTAGGATTGCAAGTTTTGGGTTGTGGGTTAGTAGGTTTAGGGTTTGTGAGTTTTGAGGGTTTGGGTTTTTTTGGGGGTTATGAATTTATGGGTTTTCGGTTTGTGGGATTGCAAGTTTTGGGTTGTGGGTTTGTAGATATAGGATTTTGAGGTTTTGTGGGTTTTGGATGTATGGGTTTTTTGTTTGAGGGGTTTGAGTTTAGGGGTTTTTAGTTTGTTGGTTAGGATTTGTGGATTTTGGGTGTGTGAAATTTTACTAAGTGGATTTTCAATTTGTGGGTTTTAGGTATACAGGTTATGGATTTGTGGGTTATGGTTTTGCGGGATTTGGCTTTGTAGGTTTCGGCTTTGTGCGTTTTGGCTATTTTGGTTTTGGCTTTGTGGATTTTGGGTTTGTGGGTTTTGAGGTTTGTGGGTTTTGGGTTTGTGGATTAGAGAGTTTTGCATTTGTGGGTTTTGAGTTTGCGGGTATTGAGTTTGTGCTTCTTAGGGTTGTGGGTTTTGGGTTTATGGGATTGCAAGTTTTGGGTTTGTGAAATTGCAAGTTTTGGGTTATGGGTTTGTAGGTTTAGGGTTTGTGGGTTTTGAAATTTTGTGGAGTTTGGGTTTGTGGGTTTAGGGTTTGTGGGTTTTGGATTTGTGGGTTTGGGGGTTTGTGAGGCTTATATTTGTGGGTTTTGGGTGTAAGGGTTTGGAGTTTCTGGGTTTATGAATTTGTGGATTTTGGATTTGTGAGTTTTGGATAAGTGGGTTTGGGTTTGTGGGCTTTGTGTTTTTATTTAGGATTTGTGTGTTTTGGGTTTACGGATTTTAGGTATACGGGTTTATCGGTTTTGGATTTTTGAGTTTACGCGTTTTGTTTTTATGGGCTTAAAGTCTATGGGTTTTAGGTCTATGGGTTTTGAGTTTATGTGTTTTGGGTTTCCGTGTTTTGGGTTTGTGGGTTTTGAGTTTGTAGGTTTGTGGGTTTTGAGTTTGTAGGTTTGTGGGGTTTTTGTTTGTGAGTTTTGGGTTAGTGAGTTCTGGATTTCTAGGTTTTAAGTTTGTGGGTTATGGGTTTGTGGGTTTTGGGTTTATGGGTATTGGGCTTGTGGGTTAATGAGTTGTTAAAGAGCTGCCCTAAGTTCATAGGGGGCTGCTGAATTTCACCCATTGCCTGCGCCCATATTTAGACTACGTCCGGCCCTGCCGCAAATTTGAAAACAGCTATTATCGTTCTTTTACAATATATTATATAGTCGGGTGGACGATTTCGGAAACGTTGGTCAGAGGTCAGCATGGTCGTATGAGACTCTATCTAATCATAAGCGGCAATACCTATGCGCTCTGATTAGTTGAAACCGATCTACACACACACACACACACGAGCGCACGCACACACACGCACATACACACATACATACGCACACACGCACATACACACGCACGAACACACACGCACACACGCACACACGCACACTCACACACACACACAGTCAGTCAGACGTGTTTCAAAAACCTATTTTTCTGACTCTATATTCTGAAAATATTACTTCTGTATAAAGCATTCTCTTTGAGAAAGCAAAAGGGGATGGGAGGGTCGTTCAGACGGCGATGTAAAGCGTGTTTTCATCAAATTTTGTTGTTCCTGTATAATTAAATTACCAATTATGAGGAACATAGTGTGGATTTAGAACACAATTAGTGTATAAAATAATGATATTATTGTGACAAAAGTATATTGAATGAAAGCATGCATTTATATGATGATTATTTCATATTATTAAAATTAGTATACAGTCATCCTTTTCTTAAGATATTGAGTTGTCAACCTCTTTACAATACTTAAGCTCCATTACAATAGGTGCCCTATAAATTCTCGTTTGCAACTGGGTATACATATTTATGCATATAATAAATGTAAACGGATTCTGCACGTCGGCGCAACACAATTCGATCCTACGCGCGTGCGTGTATGAGCGCGGTGACACGCGCAGCGAGGTGCCAACGCACGAGTACTCGAAAAGGCCCACGTCCGTGTGTAGGAGCAGCGGCGCCGTAGTTTGTGTAAAAAGCTGCCCACTATTATATACCACAAAGCTCGCTCGATCAAGCAAGATATCACGCGAGTACGACTCTCGCTCAACTTTTTCATCTGCACAAAGGAGCTCGGCTCGCAAAAGGAGGCGTCGGCGATAACTGCATGAGCAGCGATCCTTCGCCCATATAACATTACACACGCATGAAAGCGATAAGTTCCGCGAGCGCGTGCGTTTTGCGGATAAAAGCACGGGTGAACGCCATTCTTACGCGTGCGTACGCACGTAGATATGTAATAGTCATATATAACGTCACTGTACGCGGCGAGGAAAGGGTCTATGAACTCTTGGGCCTACGTATACACGTCGCCATCAGAGCTATAGGTACACAGAGAGAATTTTCTAATAAAAATTATAACGAAATTCAGGGTAAAAATTACCGTAAATAACTATAAAGCTGGGACACTCCTACTTTCTGGCACTTTTTACTGATATTTTACTAAAAACTTTACCTCATTGACTACAAATTTTACTGCACAGACTATAAATTTGACCGCACTGAATGGTAAAATTTGCCTGATTTGAGAAAAAGAAGACAGCTGATAAAGGAAACAACTGAGCGTGTACACATTTTAGGTTAACTCAAATATAAATGTGTATAATGTACTACTTATTTAAGTATTAATGATACTGCTACAACAATTGGAAGAAAATCCAGATTTTTAAAAAATATTTCGTACAAATATTACCACAAATTTTGGCTTTCTCTAAGATTCGTACGGGGAACTTTTACTCTGCGGCAGGCAACTTTTACCCTTCCGTACGGTAACATTTATCGTAAATATCAATAAAAAATGCCGGAAAGTTAGAGTGTCCCAGCTTTATAGTCATTCACGGTAATTTTTACTGCGAATTTCGTCATAATTTTTATTAGAAAATTCTCTCCCTGTAGTTTAGTTTATCTGGTAATAAACGGTTGCACTAGAAAACTTAAACCTCGGTTAAATTATTAACATTAAATATATATTCATAGACATGGGGCCATCGTAGCGCAGTTGGCTAAGACGCACGCCGGTGGGAGCAGATCGAGGATTTTTTCTCTCTGTGTCCTGCCGGAAAAAGAACTCAGACTGCGCACTGGTCCTGGCGGAAGTTTTTCCTACGGGTTTTCCTTCGTTATAGGTTATCGGCATAGGTAGAAATCTGCAATGTCGGTAACTTGGGCGAATGCGGGATCAGTGTGGGGAATTAAGGTGGGGTGTTAGGATCAAATACCTCCACACAGAGATGGTAGAGGTATCCTGTAAAAACCCGAAAGGGTATACGGGTAAGAAGGACATAATAAAAAAAATATATATATTTATAGATATGTGTTTACAAGTACACTACTAGATTTTCAATAAATTTTAGCGAACTTCAATAGTCGACCAGGGCTGGTTGATAAGCCAGGATCCAAATCACTTTCAACTGTAATGATGGTTACAATTAATTAATATTTAATTACATTTATTTATAAACGTGAAGCATTGAACTAATATAAAGCGTCAAAAATGTTTATAAAAAATGTTGTTATGCCTTAAATTATCCTGGTCGTCTACTAACGATCATACGATCGAGTAGTAGACTCTATAATAGCGTTCGACTACTTTATAACATGTTTTAAAACATATATTATATACTTATACTGCAATTTTTGTGAGCAAGAATAAACATTCTGTAAAAAAAGTAAATAAAGGGAGTGCAGGTAATGTATCCACCTTAAGGATATATATATATATATATATATATATATATATATATATATATATATATATATATATATATATATATATATATATATCCTCCATAATATCGGGTTTTAGAGCTTCAGAAATTATTGAGATATGTTATTTGAACTTTTGACTCTAATATCTTATGAGTTTTTCTTTCAAAAAAGTCAAAACTGATTTCTTAGCAGTGCATGCAGGTGAAAAAATGCTTTTGTCAGTGTAATCCGTGCGAAAAAAAACATATGGCACATGCAATTGTAGCTTTTTTACGTACTTTGAGATGTATGCATTAGTTTTTGCCATAGACTGCATTTTCCATGGGAAATATGCAATTTTCGTTGACGTTTATCGGTTGATACAGTAGCCAAACGTATGCATTAACGGCAATAGAAAGTGAGTGAGTGAGTGAGCGTTTATGAGCCAGATAGTGACTGAATGCGTGCGTGCATGAGTAAGTGAGCAAGTAAGTGAGAGAGTGCATGCATATACGAGTATGAGTCAGTGAATGAGTAAGTAAGTAAGTAAGTAAGTAAGTAAGTAAGTAAGTAAGTAAGTAAGTAAGTAAGTCAGTAAGTAAGTAAGTAAGTAAGTCAGTAAGTAAGTCAGTAAGTAAGTAAGTGGGTGAGTGCGTAAGTTATTACGTGAGCGAATGAGTAAGTCCGTGAGTAAGTGCGCAAGTGAGTGAGAAGAGAGTGTGAGTGGATGGGTGAGTGAGTGGCTATGAGCGACTTAGTGAGTAAGTCAGTGAGTGAGTGCGTCTGTAAGTACGTAAGAAAATTAGTGAGTGTACTACTTAAGTTAAAACTATATAAAAACATCAACAATCATTTGTTTCGTGTTGCAAGAAACGCGCGAAATAGTGTCGCGCGTAGCGCTCTTGTAATTTCTAGTATAGTTAAATAGCACAGAAAGGAAGTCTCTGCTAGGTTAGTCTTGACTTTCTGAAGCACTTACCTACTGTACGACTTTGTCATTTAAACAGATAGATGGCCATTTTACTAACACTGTTGATAAAGTGAACAATTTTTAACTGTTAAGAACTTTTTCAATTACCTACAATTCAAAATGAATTATTTTTGCAAAAAAGTTCATGAGGTATTAGAGTTAATGGTCCAAATAATTAGTCCCAATAGTTTCAGAAGCTCCAAAACCCGATATATATTTACTGGAAACCGAAAGTTCCCTAAGATGTGAGTGTCACATTACCTGCAACCACCTAATACATATATTTTGTATACATATATACGGGCATTACTACCCTTACCAAGTTAGCTGGTTGCAGGCCTGATCAACGCACGGAAAAGTTCGGAAAAACATTTTCTTTAAATGTCCCCGAAAATTACGGACTGACAGGGATTTGAACCCATGCCCCTTGATATTTGAAATAATAGAGAAAAAACAAAAAGAAATTTAAGTAAATGGCTGAGAATTATCGTTTTATTAAGTATATTATTCTACTACTAGAATAATGTTCTGCTTATATTTGCATTAATTATTATTATTATATTACATTTTTTTAATATGCATTTTAAGATATTTTAAGATTATATTTTTTATCGAAAAGGAATTAACATATTTTCTGATTAGCAAAATCCTGTTCAAAGTCATGTACTATTGAAATTTGCTAATTTATCGACATGCAATTCTTCCTATGCACAATGTGTTAATTAAAATAAATAACGTACCTTTATACACGAGTATATATAGCAATCGAAGCATGATATTCAAGTCATTGTTAACATCAATTAAACATGTATTTCCCTCCTACAAAGGAACTAACCGCTGAAAAAACAATTAAGAAACGGCGATGGAAAAGCAAGAATGACCGGAAGATAATCCTCGTGCGATGCTTCATTGATACATAGCCGCGCTTGCTCACTTATGCGCGGGGGAGGCAAAAATGAAAATCGGATACACCACGCGGCAGGGGGACACCAAGTGCGCAAGCGAATGCGCGAGCGCGTGAGCCCGATGTGACTGCAAGGTATGTATTTCCTTCGTTTCTGGAACTGCTTGGCTATTCAAGGGACATCGCGTCCGGTACCGCGCTTATATCCTGTCCCCGGTAGCTCGCGCGCGCGCGCGCACGGATACTTTTACGGCATTACGAATCTTAAACCATTGCGCGCGTATCGTTTCGAACCTTCGATATCTATAGCGACTCTTGGTGACGTATTTTTATAGCAAGCGAGCTCCGCTCTGCAGCGAGTGTTTTGCGATTCATCCGCAACTGCAGGTGGCCCCTATATTAATGTTAATCAACGCGGAGCTGTTGATTTGTGTCATGAAATTTTATGATTGTTAATTTTATTTTTATCTTTTGCGACGCATAGTAATAGTGGTTGAGGAAGGTGAAACAAGACGCAATATACGAGATTCATATACATCATTTGTATTTGAAGGAAAATTGATGCTTTTTAGTTTCAGTAAAATTAGAAAAATTAATTAAAATCGCATGACACAAACATATGAAGCGGTTTATAAAATTGAAAAATTTCATGTCATTTTCTTAAGAAATATACGTTTAATATAAAACTATATAATATACATTCAGGAATTCCCGTGTAGAAACTTCACAGGGACGTCCCTGGCTATTCACTAGATTTCGACAGTTCTCCGGGTCTAATCTCTATGTAAGGATATCATCCAACATATATATTATTGTGCAATAAAAATCTTGAATCCGCCATCTAGGAATTCTTTTTTTTTTATTTTGACTTCAGATTTGATGCAACTTGCACTTCTCATTAATGCAAATCTCTATTCACTAACTATAAAAAAATATTCATTTATCTGTATAGAATGATCTGCGAATTAACAGTGAATGCACGAAACTGGGCTCAAATGAATTCTTGTTTTAGAGTATATTCTCCATTATGCTACAGCGGAAAACATACTTTCTTCGGTTTGACTGTTCTTCTTCAAGAACGTCCATAATAGCTTATGAAACATAATCTCTGTTTCAATATCTGAAACCGCCTGTAAATGTATTTACTTTATTTTATTATTTTTTCTAATTGGATGTTACTTTTGATGTTTTAATTGATGAATAAACAGTGAAGATGATGAAGAGGATGAACAGAAGAAATTTTTCCCATTGAATGCGGAGAATTTGCATTAAATACGATGTATTCACTATTAAGTCACGGAAAATTGATTGACTGGTTGCATTTGATTCAAAACAAATCTTTCGTCAGTAAAGTACATTAATAAATTCTTTTGCAACATCTTTTTCTTCTTAGTACTTTAGTTTTATTTATGGGGGTTCAGTTTTTTGTAGGAGTTTTCATTTTCTATTAATAATCATTTTTTCAAAGTAGGTTGTACACATCAAAATAAAACAAACTGAAAGCGACTGTACCAAAAGCTGTTCATATTCTCAACACATCTCAGTAGTTTACACAAACATTCTACCGACTGACTTTTCTCACAGCAATACGAAAATTTAAGTAAAACGTTTTCGACCTCAGAAACATGTCGAAATTATCATATCTCGTACACTTACTCCATTTTAAACGAAATCCCATTTTTTATAATCCTTTATACATTAATACTTAAATGTGTCACATAATTTCAAATTGCTCTATTTACGTTCCAAACAGTATACCCAACTAATTTTTATATTTTTAAAATCAATAATTGATTTTAAACTATGTAGGTAACCGTTTTTTACTAAAATATGTTGTTTCATAGAATTTTATGATAGATCGTATATTTCGATTGAGAGATCTTACTTCTCACCGTAGTTAAGGTTACAAGGACGAGCTTATTAAGTGTGAAGTAATGAAAATACATTCGGAAACATCTTTAACCAGGCGATTATTATTATTTTTTGCGTATAATTGTTGCAACTTTTACTTAGAATTGTATATATAGATACAATAAATATTTACATATATTATATCTATTTCTACGGAACATTCTTGCGATAGGTAAATTGACTAATTTCAAACATCAAATAATTATGTTTTATGAATTATTAACTAGATTACTACATTTCATTAGGAATAACAATAAGGAATAAATATTAAGGGTGAACAGTATAATCGAAAAATTGACTACAATAATTAAGTTTAGTATCACATTTGATATATTGTCTTCCCTACTAATTAATATTTATGTTTCAATTTATTGTAAAGAATTATATTTTAAAAACTTCCAGTCAAATGCAAATACTTCGACATTAAAAGAAAATTGATTATAATAATTTTGTAATTTATTTCTTCTAAGAGAAAGAAAGTGTGTGAACAAATTTTTCATTATAACACCGTCATAAAATTGAAAAATTATTACATTCTAGCATTTTCTAAATAAATGTAAAACACGCAAAAATCGAATATCTCGTGATTCATAGTTAACAAACTCTGAAGAGAAAATTCCAAAGTCGAGCAGCGAATTTGTGCATTAAAGCATAAGTATCGTCTTAATTTGCGAGAACGCTGCGGTAATTTCTCCGCGCGAGTCTCATCCGACTTGCTTCCTGACGAGAAAATTATAGCTGCATGGGCATCAAAACGAGCGAGAAAGCCCATTATGAAGACGCTTTTGTTAGTAGCTATCGTCGCTTTGGCTGTACAGCCGTAGTAAAAAGTGATAAATTAATAACAAACTAATATGAGCATCAAAATTTGTTACTTTATTCATTCATATATAATATAATAATTATTATTATAAGAATATCTATAGTTATTTTGAATATGTATTTTATTTTAAATAAACTTTCAAAATTATTGCATAGTATGTATTAAACATAAATAAATGTATATACATAAATTTAATATACATATGAGTGTGTGCTTTTCTATAAATTATTTATGTATCCCAATTATAGATGTATCCTATAACATAAAATCATAAAAATACTTTGTACAGAGATATAGAATCAATAGTCGATCACTTTTGATTTTATATTTTAAGGTTATAAGCGTTAATATCTTTCAATTTGAAATTGACAGTAATAAAGTGAATCAGTTTTTCTAAGCAGCTCCATATTTACATTATACTATTTTATTTTTCTTGAATGTTATAAGCAAAATAGTCGACTACTAGAAGCTGGTCGACTACCAGTGTTACTACCCTATATAACTATTTATTGTAGCCCAATAATCATTTTACAATTATTGATGTCCTAATTCTATCAATGCCTATATATTTGTTAAAAATTAGAAAGTTGCCAATCATAATTTGCATTATCAATTGTAATGAAAAATTAAAATTGCAGTTCCCTACAAAATGTGGATACTGTTAAAAACATACTATATAAGACAAACATTTTCCACCAATTAACCCCTCTAAATCTTTATAAAACTGAGATAATTCTGCAACTCATAATTTTAAGTTTATTTTACCTTCCTAAGATTCATAATATGTATACTTGTGTATATGCCTATATCTCAATAACTATGCGTATAATACAAAAATTAGATAAATCATTTATATTTTAAAATACGTATAGAATGTAGGTGCAATTTCATGCAGCGAATAAAACGCCGCAATTGTGTGTCACGTGATCATTCGATGCTCGAAGGCGAGAAATTTTAGTGAATGTTCATGACAATCGACGGATGCTTCAAAACAATAAATGCCGTAATCTATTGTAGCTATAATAAGGTTAAATTATTACGTTATTACTATCAAAATGGATGTAGAATTTGAGATGCAATTAAAGAACAAATATTTTAGTGTTATCCAATATTATTTTTCAGAATATACTTTCTCTTCTTCAGATGTAAAATTATACAGTTATAGAGCTGCACCAGCTTATTCTTTTCGGATATTTCCATATTGTTCACTTGTAAACAATTAAATAAATTTATATTAGCCGCTGATTCTGTTGATTAAATCCAGTATAAATTAGTAATAATAGTTTTTCATACATTTCAAATCACTCAATTAGTAGGGGAAGGTGGGGCAGTACGGGCACCCTAACTTCAAAAGAATCCTGTACTTTCTCTTTTGTAACAATACAAATTATTAAAAGTGCTTCTTAAAGTAGAATATCTCAAGATTTAGATACATTATTTTTTATTATAAAATATATATTGCATTGTTTTTTATAATGCAAAGTACAATACCGCTAAAACTGCCCATTTTCCCCACCCGTGGGGCACGATTGGCATGGAGGTGGGGCACAATTGGCACGGTGAATTAATGAAAAATTTATTTAAAATAAAATATTGGACACTACTATTAAATTTGCATTTTATAGGATTGAGGATCAAAACTAAAAACCAGACCATTTCATTAACACTGACTCTTTCACCAACATCTAAGACTCCGACTCCGAAATGTTAAGGGCGCAAAAGTAAGGTTAAGAAAATCAGCTGTTAAACTCGGCGGAAATAAATTGACGACTCACGTATGCCAATCGTGCCCCGCTAGTGGTGCCAGTCGTGCCCCATTTTAGAGTATTTTTATATGTAATATTACTTTTTTCCTAAGCATCGGAGATCATCAATCAAAAATACTATTAAAAATTTACGATTTAAACTGTAAAAGTAATTCCCTTTCGATGCTCATATGATTTATTTGTTCTTGAGAAATAGATTAGAATTATGGAAAAAACAACGTTTTGAAGTCCTCAATTTCTAATAATTCTCATACGATTTGTATTAATTTTTTTCATTTAGGATTTGCAGAGGGAAAAAGTAAAAGCTATTTACAACATATAAAAAATACTGTCATGTTAGAATATTCATTTATTTAGTGAACATTTGAATGCCCAATCCACCCGCCAAACCCATCGTGCCCCACCTTCCCCTATATATGCTAACCCAAACTTAAAAAATTGAAATAATGATTTAAATAATTCTTTCTAAATATATAAGTAATGTAGCTTTTCAGAAGCTTTTACAACATAAGTATGTAGGGTAAGCCCCCCGATTACTGCCATCCTGTCAACAAATTAGGTATGCCTCAAAATAGGTATACATTAAATGTTGTATATTCATCAAAGTAGGCATGTTATTATAATCTAGCTATTATATCTATAATAGTATTTAGTCAGCTATGTTTTATTGTGTGCATAGCTCAAATATTAAATATATGACAGCATACATTTTTTCTTTACATCATTGTGTTTATTGTAACCTCAAAATATTAAATCATCTAACACAAATAAATGGGAATAAGTATCAATGTACTTGTTTTTTTATTGGGTTAATAATAGCATTGGGTTCCTTTGTGTATCATTTAAAAATGTTTATTTATCGCTTTTAATAAAATAAACTTGGGTGACAGTAATAGGGTAGGTGGCAGTAATCGGGGTATAGCCCGCATTTATTTTCTACTTGTGCAAGACCAAATGTTTACATTAAACAAGTCGCAATAGACTATTTGATATTTCGCAGCGAATCATTCGCTTCTCGTTAAACATCATTCGCAGCAAAAAATTTGCTACGTGAAAAGACACCAACATTGTAAGTTATTCAAAGTTTAAGGAGTTATACCTAATCATTTTTACCGTTTGTCTTTTCCGTGTGACACAGGTCTCTAAGGTGTTGTATTTGCATTTCACGACAAAACTCACACATGTGACTATACTTTCTTTTGTCAATAATGGTCACTACATTATATTTTTTTTAGAATTGACCTTATTAGTTCCGGAACTGCCCCTTACTTATAGAAAAGAAAGTTAAAAAATTAATGAAATGGAATGAAAAATTGATGTCTCAGTGTTTAAAGACTTACTAGAATATTTCGTTTGAAGCCAGAAACTAAAAAATGTAATAAATTAGTAATTTAGTAATTTAGATAACTTACTATTCTCGGAATTTTACTAAAACCTGTTTTAATAATAGCGTTTACCAGTCACGCGTTTGTAGAGCTAAATTTTCAACGAATTGATCTGAAACTTGCAGAGAATCTTATACATTCATTATATATTACCTTGAATTAGCCGAGAAAATGACTAAAAGTTAAAATTAAATTAAAGTTTGAATTTAAAGTGAGTTAAAAAAACTATTAAGTTTCAGTTTAAATAAGAACTCTAAAAATACAATTAAAAATGCTTTTATACGCATAAATTTATTATTAATATTGACTAATATTTTGTTAGTTTCATATTGAAATTGTTCTCTATCAATCCAAGGTATAGTAAACATTTTTCAGATTGATTCGATAAATGAGAGATTTACTAAATTTTAAAATATACTCATAAGATATTGTATTTTGTATAACAAAATTTGAAGTGTCTATAACTTTGAAGGACAAATTTCTTGAAACTTTCCAGAAATATTACTTATTATATTCTAAATAAATCTACAAAGCGATTTTTTATATAACCAAACACCGTACGAAAAATTGAATACGGTGGTTATATAAAAAATCGCTCTGTGAATTTGTATAGAATATAAAATTTAATCATTCTGGCAAGTTTTAAGTAATTTTATCAAAAACTGATGAAAATGAATTGGAGCTTTTTTAAGGCGACAAAATGAAGTTTTGAAAAAAACAACTTGGCTTGAAAATGCAGTTTTAAACTGTTAAACATATAAAAAAGATTTTAAGGAACACTTTTAAGTAAAGAAACTGGATTTTTAAATGCCTTCAACTAATCTCTACCATCTTAAATTTAATTTCAGCAAAAGAATCAATCTACAGAAATTTTCTCACGAGTACACTCTCAAGTATTCTCTTCTTCATTCCGCCTGTACAGCCAATGTACCCTAATATGTTAACACAGCGCCAGCACAACGATGTGTACCAACAGTCAAATCGCCTAATTACCGCGGCGATATTACGCGTCTGCACGCTCTTCATCTCGCCCATAGGTACCTATATATAAACACTGCGCATAAACGGCATTACGAGGGAAAAGTGCGCGCGCGCGCGGATAGGTGCACGAGCGGCAGCTGATGCGCGCTGCACCAGGTACATCATAACATCGCGCTCGCATAGATATGTAGGCCAGTAGTGTCATCCTCGCGCACGGTGATTTATGCGGAAAGTGAGACGAGCTATTATGTATTGTACGTGAGCGCGCGAGAATGCGACGATGTGGACCAACACCCGAGAGAGAGAAAAAAATAATCACATTGTAAGCTGTTATTATATTGTTCCTTTTGTTATATGCGGATTTGGCGGTTTCGCGTCACGTTGACGATGGGAAATCGTCTTTTTAACGACTCTGACTGATAGACCTTAGAGGGATATATGTCGTGTATTTTTATGTGGTGTGCGAATATTTTTTGTATAGATTTAACCCCAAGACTTGAATATACGAATTGTGTATAAAAATAAATGATGTATTGCATTTGAAAGGGTTTGGATTTTAATTATACTACTGTGAAAATTAAGGCGGTTGCATAAATGCCTGACGCTAAATAGGCTTCATCGAAAAAAATATATAGTATATAATACGGTACGCAAATGTAGTAATACCCTTTACAGAATATTAATACATTACGATACAAACTGAAATATGTATTCGGTAATTTATGGAGGTCGAGCCTAGAAGTTAATTAAAGGAGAGAAAAAGTTACCAAAAAATGTTACAATTTCAGGGGAACATTCTTTATTCAATTGTCATTTTCAGAGCTTATCTTTTTTCTATCAAAATAATATAAGTATCTTCACATTTACTGAAAATAAAATTTTATAAATATTTATGCGGAAATTACATTTGCATCGGAGTAAACCAAGATCAATAATTTAATTATTTAGATGTATTTTGCTGAAATATAATTTAAAAACCCGATTTTTTTCGTAGATTGGAAAACACATATTGAGAGAAAACTTAGCTTGGAAAAATTATAATCGGATAAAAATGGTAAAATTGTAACATATTTAAGTAAATTTGAACCATTTTAAATCATATCGTATTTTAACCCTTTATAAAATAACATAATAATTATAATTAAAATTAAAATAATAATTAATTATAATTTAACATTGTATTTGAGGAGTAACCAAACAAGATTTTATTATTTAATTTTTTATTTTTAACTCAAAGATAAACGAAGAACATTTTTTTTAAATCATAGTATTTTAATGACTAAATGATATTTTGGAAATTTTTTTAATGATCAAATATTAAAATACTTTTATTAACAGAGATCATAGATAAAAAGAAAATCTGTTTCGAATAGAAGTAGAGTTATGGGGTTTTATTTGGATGTTCATTTAAAACTAGACCATTCCTTGTTTACCTACTTATGCATGGCCTGTTACATCCATTTATAACAAATTTCATAGTTATTATATTTTAATTATGAAGTGGGAAAAATGATTCGCTAATTCCATGGCTCGATAGTGTATACAGTAGTGAAGCAAGCGTCATAGAGACAATTCACTAACCATTAGCGAAATGTAGGTAGCATCGAATGACGAATATTCAATAAACGAGATCAGCTACCGCATGTAGATTATAAGTTAAATGCCCGATTAATCAAGGATAAGACACGACATTACGCGCGGTGTGCGGGCCATGTTAGCGCCTTACTAATAAAACTCGCTCTTGCAATGCCCTGATGAGGCGTGCAACGCCGTACCTTATACCTGTTTAATTCGGTATAGGGGTAGCTTTGTCATAATTGTTTTTAACATTCTTGACTAAATATACATCGATAATTTGTATACTTATTGAAAATATACGAAAATGAAATCATATACGAAGCGCTATATGGTAACATCACATCAGATATATGCAAATGATGTAGTCATTATAGCTAGTTGGTCTATTATACCAGAAAAGGGTGAACATTAGCGTATGTTCTCTGACGTGTACATAAGAACTTTAAAAGCCATGAATATATAGTATTAGCGATTTCTTTAGTGCATCTTAAATAAACATTCATGAAAAACAAATAAAAAAATGCAGTCTTAATAAGTAAATGTGCCTTAATAAACTAGCACTAAACTTTCTACACCGTAAATGCAATCCAAGTGCTGTTCAGCGTGTTTATGAATGAGTAGCAAAATGACTGCAAGATCAAAGGGAGAAGCATGCAGAGGCAATGATCGGAGAATAAATCTAGGATGAGCCAAGACTTTTTAACCCCGATACGAGCTTAATGACTTAAAAAGATGTGCATAATAGCAACCATACACATGAGGAAAAACATCTGTCGTCATTCTCATACACATGGTATGGCGTTTCCTATAAGTTTTTCTTAGAATAAACGTTTTTTTACCCTTAAAACGTTTATGATATTCATTAGCTAGTAATGATTCATCGTGAGAAATAATAAGTAAACTTTTTATTCAGCTGTAATATTTATAAGATCTTCAATGATATAATTATGAAATAATGTCATCATTATGGTGAGATAAAATAAAAAATTAAAATTTGCATAGTCAAAAATGAAGTGATTTTTTGAAATAATGAATAAATTAAAATTTAAACGAAAATTTGTAGGCTAATGTATTGTAAAATTACTTATTTAAAAAAATTATTATTTACCCTTTATTAACTGTAAATAATTAAAACAATATACTTTATTCTTTTACATATAAAATATGTTTAACTAATTTTACAGCATTTATATGTGGTCATATATGGGTGACACAAATGGTAGTTTTCACCTAATTTTTGGACCAAACTAAAAATCTCTTTTTTAATGTTAATTTTGGGTTTAAGTTGTTATTTATGGTAAAATGAGACAAACTTTTCTTGGAAATAGCTACAGGTGACAGAAAAGTTTTTACATGTATTTATTATGGGGATTTTACCAAATCGGCCACAATAATTACGGTTACGAAAATTATTTTTTGCTAGAAAAATGCATATAGTTTTATTTTAGTGTACAAAAATATTTTTCCGCATACTATGTATATATAATACATACGTTATTAGACCATAATACCACATACATTTTTTTTATATGTAACTTACCAATAATTTTAATGACCATGGAAATTACGTATCTTTTTAGTTTTAGGAATTTTAAAACGAAAAACGTTAATACTAACTATAAAAACTGCAAATAAAAACCAGGTCGCTCGCTTACGTAGTTGTATGAAGTTCAAACTAAATCACCTCATAGTTTAGATGACGCTACTAAGCTGACGTACTCATTACAATACGATAAATTGAGCTGCGATTTTAAAACTCAAAAAGATGGCGACAACATTCGTAACATTTCTGTAGACAGATAAGTTTAAAAAAGAATTCTGAAAAAATTAGAACATATTGTACGTATGATGTATTTTAAAGTCTCATAGGTTAGATATAACTAAATCCTAAAGTTATTGTCTAATAAATTGAGAATTATGCGAATTGTGCGACGGCGACAGGCCACGGTAATTACTTTTAGGTTATATATATATATATAACTTGTGTGTTAAAATATAGCATGGTTGCCTTAGTTTTGTGTTTAAGATATTCAAATGCATCGTTTTTAAGAACTTCAAACGTTTACCAGACCGTAATAATATTTCCTTTCTACTCAGTATATTGGCGACACTAAAAATACCGTTTTTTTGACAATCACCCATATGTAACAATGACTAGTTGAGCTTCCTTATTTTACTTTCTATAGATAATGATAATGCGATGAATATTAAACTCAAACTATATACTTGACCCTCAGACTATTAAAAGTCAATAATCTTTATTATTTCGTTGAAACGAGGCATTGAATACCGCTATGTTTGCGAGTCAGTAAATATACAATTTTCGCCTTACAAAATGCTCGTCTCTATATATTTCCAATAAACAACAAATTTATACCTTTGTAATCCAAGCCGTATAATCTAAGTTATAATCCCAATAAGATATGTCTTTTTTTACATTTTGTAATATAACTTTTTGTAGCAAGACATAGAATAAGTGCTTCAAATGAATTAAATAAAAGAGACTTTAGAGCTTGTTAGAAGTTGTAAAAAAGATTCTGGCAGATAAATCGTTGCTAAAAATAAATTAAGACATAGAGGGATTAAGAAAGACAAAATAAAACATGATTAAGATTTATGAAATTATAACATATAAATAATATCCATATACGACATAGTGGAATAAGTCCAATTATGACATTTTTTATTTTATTTGAAAATTCCATAAATGTTCATACCTAATCATCAAAAAATTTATATCCAATAATAATTTGAATGATTTAATATTTTTGTCATTAATAATTTATTGTGAATTTAATCTATAGATTAATATTAAGTACTCTAGTTAAATTATATTCAAATTACTATTTCACATGTCATGAATAATAAAATGATTATGAAGTGTTTGCTAAATTTTTAAAATAGACTTATTTCACTTTAGATACTTTGGTTCTGAACAGTTAATTATATTAGGTGTAAGTAGATGTATGTCGAATCTAATTAGATAGTGTCTTATTGTGCTCGACGGGTACTATTTATACATGTGTATAAGTTATTCAAATTATATAAATACACTTTTAAAACTTTACTCGGGTATCTATAAACTTTTTTTCTACTTATAGAAATTAATTATGTCATTCATATAGTACTTTTTGCAATAAATGATCCCATTGAATTAAATGTTTACATTGGATTAAACAAATGATTATCTAGTGTATAAGAAAAACTGATTTTTAAACAACTTGCTATAATAGTGTTAATCAAATAGTTAAGAGACGCTTGCCTCATAAGATAGAGGCAACTCAAGAACCGTGGGTGCGAATCCCCGCATGTCCGAATTTTTCGGGGACATTTTAAGAAAATGCCGTTCCAAATGTTTCGGTGGCAGAGATCAGGTTTATGCAACCTGCTATCTGGATAAGTCATGCCCTGGATAAGTTATGTCTGTATATGCATTAAAAAATAAATAAATAAATAAATAAGAGAAAATGTAAGTTTAGAATAAAAACAAAATTGCATTATAATTTGAATATAAAAATAAAAAAAATGGTAAGTTTAAAGTTGGATAACTTAAGCGGGGAACAAATAAGTTTTATTACAAAACTCATTGCCACCAAATTATCTCCATTATATCATAGGCATTTTTATTATTTGATCTTCAGAAGACACGATCACTTTCGAATTTAAAGACTCAGCCCAAACCAATTCTACGTTGAAAAAACACGGGTGAACGATTTCCAGCTGGCCTATTAAACTTCGTCCTTTTTAGTTAACACCCGACTTTAGAAAATCAAGCTGTTAAAAAGACTTTGAAATCCATCCTAATCCATCTGGAATTCAATCCAATTCAGGTGAAATCCAGGGGAATTTTTTTCAACAAGGCATAAGGTCCGTTGCTTCGCTAATCACAACCAATCATCTTGTCGAGGGTCGCTTCTTCACCCTCATTAAAGTCCCTTTCCACCTGTCCCTCTCCCTCACCCCCAAAATCCAAAAAGTCACCCCCCTTCACGCGAAGGGCATCCTCCAAAAACCAAAGCTGCAAAACCGCAAAAATCGCGCGCGTAGCAGCCTGCAGCTTATGGATCACGCGCGTGTCGCTGCGGTCGATTCTTTTTCCCGGCGACGGTGATGCCGCGTACCGTTATACCCTGGAATATCTTAGGTCGCGCGCGCGCGCGCGCTCTGCGACTCCGTTGTCGTTCTTCTCGCTTCTCCTTTCAGGCGGTATACAGGTATTGGTAGGCGCGAGGAGAGATAAAAGGTGTATACGAAAAAGAGGTGGAGTAGAAGGAGGAGGGGGAGGCAACCGCATCGCGAAGGCGCGCACTTTACGATAGCGCCGCTCGCGCGTGCTCTTTCAGTCGGCGCGCGTCACTCGTGCGATCAGCAGCCGGAAGCGACTTGGCACGCGATTTGCGCACACCTCTTTCCTGTTTTTCACGGCTCTTGGCGTTGGGAAGAGGCGTTGGTTGTTGTTGCAGCTGCTTTGAGTTGAGTCGAGGGAAGGGAAGTATTCGAACAGATCGAGATGGAACTGAGAAGGTTCGCTCCGCTCGCCGTCGCCGTCTGCTTGAGTGTAAGTCCTTTTTGTTTTGCTTATTATTTGCTTTGAGTTGATTTTAATGAATTGTCCTAGTGTGCTATGAGAATATAGTCGAAAATTCAATTAAACTGTAGTGAATTTAACCGGTTAAAAACGTATATGGTCTATTTTTGTGCCATATGTAAGATTTTAGTATATACTTATTTGAATGTCAAATTATTGCAGGGTTGCAAAATTATGTGATTTGCAGATAAAGCATATACGTTGCTAATGATTAGAATAAGTTGAATTCACTAATTTGTTATTACAAAAATTAAACTGAAAAATAATATAGTACTAATTAAATCGTTATTAAAATTGCGTTTTCACTATAAACTGTAAATTTATAATTATTTCTCTATATTCTATTTATAAGGTTTCTTTCTTTGCAAAGAAATATATGTGATTCGCGGTTTTATCCAGAGCAGAAAGTCCATATAGATGTAAAAAACTTAACTATAATAACTCTTCTTTCTAAAAATAATACGGTTGAAACGTGATTAGTATTTTAAGTAGAATTTACCAAGTACGGTAAGACCAACTTTTTTATTAGATACATATATAGATATATAATTATATATATATATATATATATATATATATATATATATATATATATATATATATATATATATATATATATATATATATATATATATATATATATATATATATTGTTTTGTGGTTAATACTCATAAATACTTGCCTACAACTGAGTCAACAAAAATTATTTCCGAATTTCAAAATTCTACGATAACATTTATGTGCAATTGAAGCTCTCGAGCAGAAAAGGGCGGATAACGCGATTGAACATTGCTTAAAAGTAAATTTTTAAATTAATATATAAGAAGAATACTGTTGCGCAACTTTTTGTACTAAAAATTTAATTTTGAGCCATGTTTAAAATTGGCTAGTCGGACAATACTTATCCGACGAAATCACGTGTGCGCCCTTTACCGTTCGGGAGCCTCAAGTATAACAGACATTTTTTACTGGAATATTTATACCATTAATGTGAAAAATAATAATTAATAATAATTAATACACAATGAACTATGCACGACATTAGATATTAATTATCTCCTAACATATCAATCAGATAATCAAAAAACAACAATTATAATAACAAATGATTATTTTTACAATAATCAAATCTTTCTTTGCCCTTAACACTGCAGTAAAATTGATAATAAATATGAATTGAATTTACAGCTGCTGAGTCTAGCGGAGGGTCAAAATCAAGACTCGAGGCAGCTGTCGCCTCAGGCAAAGGAGACATCTGCGGCGGACTTTGTGAGACTGGTCGTGATGAGGCTGATCTTTGGCCTGGCCTCAGCCATGGGATACGGCGAGGGTCTGTCCAACTTTTTAGGCGGAATTTTTGTGCCTCCCGGGGCTGATTACGACAATGACGAGTACGATTTCGTTCCCGACCTGTTCTAGCAGGAAAGAAAAAAACGAGATTTTTGCAGCCACGCATTTTGTTTTCGATGACAAATGTAGCGAATCTGTTATACGTAAAGTATCTAAGCGCGCTAAGGAAGACGATCGAGAAGATTCCTTGGCATTCTGTATATGGTAGAAACTACTTTGTGGAAATGACCAAGAATTATTAATTTTACTAAGTCATGAATTAATTGGTTATTTTTACCAAAGTAATTTTAACCTTTTCTACGCTCTTGAGCGTTTAGAATAAAATAGTAAAAGTAGATTCATTGAGTTTTAAAATTAAAGTGGAATGTTTCTAATTGGAGTAGGATTCACTCAGCACAGTTTGAATACAACTCCACTCTAATTTTAAACTCTAATTAGAAAAGTTTTGTACATAAAAATCATATTTTGCTGAAACGCAATTGTTTTTAATGAAATAATTATTATCAAAATTAACATTATACAACTTTTTTATTCAACAGTATTTCTTAACTTTAAATATTTTTGTATCGTAGTATATTATTTAATTTTTGAAAATTGTTTCTTTAAATAATATTATCAGTTTTAGTACGATAGTTTTTATAATTGTACAATTTCTTAATCTATTATTTATTTATTAGTTTATTTATTTATTTATTTATTAAATTATTTATTCATTCATTTATTTATTTATTTACTAATTATTATAAGATTCCCTATTCTTGTTCCCACCCTTCAACAATGTAAAACTTGTGATTTTTATAAATTTATTTACAACCATAGAGAACCACACATACATCAACTATAAATTGTACAAACAAGCTTTCAACCAAGCGATTTTGCGGCGATATCTGTACATATTTACTTATTTATTTGTTGTTAATAAAAAGAAACGTAAACACGAATGTGATACATTTAATTATCTCTGACACCTGCATCTTTCAAAACATGCCATAGTCATGAATCTCTAAACTGTTTAGAGATTAATGCGTTTTTTTCCATTCCTCCTTCGGTGCTCTCGAAAGCAGATAAGAATCGGTAGAGACGCTCCGAAGCTCGGTGCCGTTACATTCTTTTCAATCGTGTACAACTTTGACATTTAAACACTTCGACACCCATGAAACGAGCGCACGAGCTCGCACGCGCACACACACGCAATAACGATATGGGAGAATTCACCCATGCCATCGTAACGGTATTGCGTGCGACACGCGTGCTAATTACATACATAAATTCTTTAATAGAGCTAAACAGTGTGCAATGAATAAATTTAATTCTCTTTTTCGACTGTCCGAGTTGACGAGTTTCACCGCGCGCCGCGTGTGTACTCGCACTTTCCGACGTTTCGCGATGTGTGTATACTATACCTGCATACTTGCGCACTCTCTCGGCTTTGTTTACACGTTATATACGTATGCGCGGCACACGTACCGAGTAAAAGAGGAGAATGCGCGTTAACCACCAGCAGAATATCTTCAACTGCTGTTTGTACGCAGTAAAACTTTTAGTACCGTCGGGGTGGGGTGACTTTGAACCACTTTCAAATGTTATGCTTCTCACATTTGCTTCATGTCAATAATTAAGTTCCCAAACAAATGCAGAGAGTTTAGTCATCCATTCACATTTAGGTATAAAATTTCAAAAGTATATCTTTGGGCAAAGTATGAAAATTAGGGTGGCCAAAGTCATCTCTTTCGTCAATAACAATTTCATTTTATTTACAATAAGTTTGTACGATAATCAATAATTAGTCGATAATTAATATACAAAAATAAATGACTAATCACAAACCTTTTACACATATTTAGCAAAAAAGTTTTCAAGGAAGTAAATTTTGTTAAATTTTTATTTACATTCAAAAAACAAAAATTAAATTTGAATATAATTAATGAATTTAATTTTGGTTGAATTTGTATTTAAAGAATATATCGTAGAACATAGTTTTGGACCAGCGGGGTGTCTCTCTAACCAAGATATGCGATTCATCCTAAAGTAGAGGTCCAAGATACCCCGCTGGTTCAATATCATTACACGGTAACTGTTAAATTAAATAACCTTTTTCGCTTTAAAACACAAACTTTTCGTAGTGTTGAGTAATATTCAGTTTTTAGGCACGATCACGACACGGAAGTGCCTTATATTTTCGTTAGCGTAAAATGTGTGCGATAGGATATCTCACGCAATTGTTGACCAATAGGGCTGAAATTTTAGGAGAGATCTCCTCCAGCACAATATGAAATTCTATTTTTTTTATCCCGATCCTGTACGTACTTTTATGTTTTTTTTAAATTATTGTTACACGATTATCTCCGCGAAATTTTAGCATCAGGCTCAAATTTTTTTTGGAAACTCTCCTAAGTATAACAACTTGATGGTCCTATTTTGAGATTAATCCTGCAAATATACGCTGAATGCGGCGACTATAAAAAGTCGCTAAAAACGGTTTTTGGACTATAACTTGAAAACTAAGCATTCTACGAAAAAAAGTTACATTGAAAAGTTGTAGATCTTTGAAAAATACAACTTTTTCCCATTGACATCTATTTATAAAAATACTTTTAACTCCAGTTAACAGGCCAAAAACGAATTTTAACATCGAAAAAACAGCCTTTTACCATATAACTTTACATCTATGCATTTTACATGAAAAAATTAAATGGAAAAGTTGTAGATCTTTGAAAAATACATCTTTCTTTTCTTGACACCAGAATGCGAAAATGCTTTTAAATCAAGTTAATAGTTCAAAAACGATTTTTGACATCGAAAAATGCAGTTTTTTACTATACAACTTTGAAGGTATGCATTTTACGTAAAAAAATTAATGAAAAAGTTGTAGATTTCAAAAAAACACAACTTTTCATGGTACCAAATATTAAAAAAAAAAAAAGCTTTTAAATGCGTGAAGCACTCGCTCTGAAGCCGTGGAGCAGGCAAGTCACATGCGGCCGAAGGCCGCGTGTGGCGCGCTCGTTTTATTTGCACCCTGCTCTTGGGTATTGTAATTCTTGGAAGAAAAAAACTTTTAGTGCATAATTAAGTAATTCGGTATACTAATTTTGGAATAATCTCACTGTTTTGAAAACTAATAATTCTGAAAGTAATTTTAAAAAATCACACGGCATATTATCGTAATTAATTGACAGATAAACGACAACATTCATTTTGGATTATATCATATAAATGATTCTAACACTGAAAATAATTATAAATAATTTTCTCAGTAAATTTTCAACTGAATATACAAACTGAAATAGTAAATTTTACTGTATAATATCTCTGTATTGTTGTTATAATTAGACTGCGGATGTTTATGCAAAATAAAAATGTTAAAGTTAATTAATTAATAATTAATTACTAATAATTCAATTAATAATTAATTACTAATAATTCAATTAATAATTAATTACTAATAATTCAATTAATAATTAATTACTAATAATTCAATTAATAATTAATTACTAATAATTCAATTAATAATTAATTACTAATAATTCAATTAATAATTAATTGCTAATAATTCAATTAATAATTAATTACTAATAATTCAATTAATAATTAATCTTTTAACTGCAAAATTCTTTTGGAGTTAGTTAAATAATTACTAATGGATGAATTAGTAATTATTTGTTAATTAATTAATTTCGAAATTTTTATTTAGCATAAACTTCAGCAGTCTAGTTATAATTTATAAAATAGTAAAGTTCTTACTTTTTTCCGAAACAGTATATTATAATTAGTAAATTAAAAATTAGTAATTGTATTAATAAATTTTCAAGACAAATTCGTTGGTTTGGCAAAACAATAGGCTATCTGCTATGTAATGCTTATACACAACAGATTCGTACTTATGCAAAATTTTCTAAAATACATTTTGACTTTTCCTATATTAAACGTTAAATTAATAATTCGTTTTAGATTTTATGTCACATGCATAAGATAGTGGTATATAGAAGTGAAACACATATGTGTATTATACAAAATAAAATATTTTCTTCTTGCAAAATAGATATTCCATAGTTGATATAAGTAAATAATCTATAAACTAATTACATACAACATTAAGTAATTACTTTATTCATCGCATATCACGTGTTTGCGTTTCTTCAATTCATACGTGAGACGAATCAATCAATCGTCACTAATCAAACCCACGTTTTTCGGTTACTAGGCCAAAGAAACTGACCTTACAATTAAATGTTCACAAATAAGTATTAAAAAATAAAATGAAACCCAAATTGATCGCATTAGAACTAAAAATCCAACTGTTTACAACATTAAAATAACGAAATTCTTTCTACAGATTCTCCCAGTACTTAAATAATTATAGAAAAATAATTACAGAATTCTGTTCTTCCAAATACATATTGCAACCGACCTTTATTTCTAATCAAATCCCCCACAGTAAATTTATCTCACAAACAGGACTACTGCTATCGAGTGTAAATCAGGGAAATTAAACTGTTGTCGTATTTCAAGCAAGCTAGTTAATCCTCCATTTCTACCATGACGCGCCAACCAAACATAATGACAATTTGTCATCCACGTGTGCTAGCCTGTTGTCCTCGATGATGCTTTTGCCAATCCTTCGTTTTGTCGGATTGTGTGGCATCCTTGAACTTCCTCGAGGTAACATTGTTGTAGATTATGAACATGTGTAGTGACAAACTTACGTGGCTCGTCTCAACTCATAGAAGTCCTTGAGAAGGGTGGTAATTAAATGATTTTAAAATTTAACTTTAAAAACTATTTGTTAATAGAGTTTAGACTATGCTTAGCAACTCTGAATTTCTTAAAAGTTTTTTGAAACAAATAACTTAAGTTAATTAAGGAATTCAATCAACTTATTGTGCTAGTATTACCTCATCATCATCATCATTATTCAGAAATGGATGGGTTGGGAGATTCCCTTAACCGCGTATAAATGAGACGGGTTAGATCTGACGGCCCCTTGGAGGATTTAAAATTATAAATTATTAAAATTGTTTCCGGTCAAGGCAGCAGTGGTTGTCGAGACGATACTAGAATGACACTATCCTGAGGTAATGTGATAAACGGAACCAGAGTGTGTTCCGCCAGAAGAGGAAAGGAAGGTAGGTTTTAGTGGGTCAGTTTGCGATGCAACAACCGTGTAGTTTTCCCGTGTTTTTGTTTATTTTATTTTTCGTCCTATATTATACACACGGCGGATGCATCCCCAACCAGCCCCACACTATCCGGCTGTGCGGATCCAGTCGGGTGTGCCTTAGATGGTATTTCCTACCCTTAAAAAAAAGAAAAGATTATTATTATTATTTTTACGAATTTAAGAACTGTACACTTAAACTTATAAGGGGAGACTACAGAGTTCGGGTCTTTGATTTTGTTGAAACTTTGGGGATCAACTTTTGGAACCTAAAAATGAAGCCAGTACTGGTAGAGTTTTGTCCAATGGGAAATAAAAAAATCCTATCTTTACTTTACTTTATTTTATTGCAAATTGCTCATCTTGAGGTAGTTGGGTTTATTCCTTGTCTTCACTGTCATTTTAATAGAGGCTCGCTTTAACTTTTAATATTAAATAACATTACAGTGATAATTACTAGAAAATGTTGATGAGTTCCATTGTGTAGAGAATTGTTTTTTCTTTAGTTTTTCACACTAAGAAACTTTTACTTTACTAAACAACATAAATGTTATTCAATATTGAAAGTTAAAGCGAGACAATATTAAACTACCAGTGAAGACGAGGTATTCGGATTTATAGTTTACGTTTTTTTTATTTATACTTTTTTATTATAAATTGCTTAACTTATGAGGTTGGGTTTAGGGTTTAGAATTCACGATTTTATTTTTTAAACTATTTTTAAACTGCAATTTGCTTAACTTGGGGTAGTTGGGTTTTATGGTTTACGGTTTTGTTATATTAACTTTATTTAATAGAATAGTTGCTCAACTTGGTGTAGTAGGGCTTATTTACGGGTCTATTATATTAATGTTTAATTGTCAATGTCTATTAAATTTTAAATAGCTCCAATACAATTATCTTTTAATTAGGTATTAAATAAAATCATATTATTAATATAATTCCCAGGGAAATATTGTTTTCTTACTCTAAACTGTTTGAATAACGCGCGCTCAACTTAGCCGCCACTTCAGTTCTTCCTTCTATATACCTTACCCTTTGGCGCGTTTCTCCCTGTTGGGATCTGACTCCGAGCACTCGCCCTCTGGCGGATTAGAGCTAAACCAGACGGGGCACAGAAATTCTCGAACGTGATTGGTTAAGACGTCAACATAGCGCAGAGCCAGACAAGCACGGAATTGTGCGTACTATATATAGTGGCCACGCCCCCTGTCAGATCCCAATAGGGTTCCTAAGTAAGGTGCGTAATAAGCAATAAAGCCTCAGTTCTAAACTTGTGTTCACTACACTGAGAGAAAGGATTCTTTGCGACAAAGAATATTTCTTAATTGTTAAGTTTTGTGGATTTGAATACGGTCAAATGAATATTTCTTAACAGTTAGACGCATCGTCTTAATAGTTAAGAATTGAATACTTGAGTCGCTTGTCAACGGCTAACCGCCTGACTTTAAGGTTAACTGAATTTTTCATATTTATAAGATGTTTATACGACCGTTACATGTTAGTATAAGTTTTCGCTTGCCACGATTATGTCTACGTATAGGATCTTTTTATATTTTAATGCTTAAAAAGCATCATTATATGCTAGAAAATCGTCAAATAATCTCTCATACTCGGGATGTTTATCTTACTTGTGTAGACTTTTCTCCAATTCGAGTTCTTAACTGTTAAGAATTCAACATTTGCGGCAAGTACGTGAGAATTCGATTCAGCAAGTACACGATTCATTTGCCACGATTCATAATACTAGAGATCTTAAGAATAAATACTATGCTTTTTCATAGATTTAAAGAGCTGTCTAAATTGCAGAAGTATATTATTATATAGAATAGACTATAAAGAAATCTGAATACGGGTAAACCGTGAATATTTCATTTTTATGTGTATGTAAGAGATTTCTTTTATAAATCGAAGCAAAATAATTTCATACGAAAATTTACGATTGCAACTCGAACAATAAATAGGCGGTTGAAACAATAGTGACAGCAGACAAAGCTGTTTGCCAAATTATATTTGTTTACTCTTAATTTTATAGCTTCAATACAAATATCAAGTCACACGCGAATATTACAGTGCAATAATAACATGTGTTATTATTTATTCAGCTAGTCACGCAACGCTTTGATTAAGACGTATGTCGCTGTAATCAGTAGTGGATATAGAAGATGTTCAAAAATAAATTGTATCTTAATAAACTATGCTAAACTCAGAAGAATATAATCACACTTTACAAGGTTTGAAGATTTTAACTAGGATATACTGTGTTCTTATATTAGAAAAAAGATATTATCACGTTGTTTTGATACTGCATGCTATCAGTATAGATATTGCCAATATTTAATTTATTATTTTATGCATTTATAATCCGTGAAATAATAAACATACTTACATTGTAATTATTTTCTATTAGATTTATTATATCAATTTTGTAAGGAATTTCTAATTTTTTATTATACAAAATAAAGAATAAAAAATTAAATGATCCTTTAAACTTGTTAATTTCTATAGACAGCTGTCCATAAATGTAGTTATGAAAATGCTATCGCGTATTAAATGCAAAATGATAATAATAGTAATAATTGGTTTTTTTTTATTGCTGGATGATTCCCGCAATAGCGAGCACTGCGGGTCCCGAGATCGTGCGATAGGCGCTGGTGCCTCCGAGAGCTCCACTACGCTGAACGGAAGTGAGTCGAATCTGGTATGAGTTTTTCTCTATTACATCGGCCCATATTTCAGAACCGCACAATAAGATGGATGTAATGACTGACATGAGGAGTCGACGCCTGCTCGCTTTCCGTCCACTCGTGTTAGCCATGAGACGGCTCAGCTTTGCCGTCTTTTTCGTCGCTTTATCCGCTGCATACGCTACGTGACGAAAGAAAGTAAGTTTAGTGTCTAGTTTGAGTCCCAGATACATAGTCTCGTTTCTTGTCGAAACTACCGTCTCTCCCACGTTCATGGGAAAAACGGTCCTTAGCCGTTTGCCAGTGAAGGGTACGATCTCGGTCTTGGCGGCTGCCAATACGAGACCGCTCCCCCATCTAGCGCGAGATCCTGCGCATCGCCGAATCGTAACAGGGCATCGTACAGGCTGTTCAAAAAATCAGGGCAAAAATCGACCCCTTTGCCGCGCCGGCGCTGAGATACTTCTCGCGTGGTCCTTCTTCTGTTTCATAGCGGAGGATACGATCCTTTAGATAGTCCCGTATCACCCCCATGAGGTACTCCGGGACTCTGAACTCCTTTAATGCGTCGAAGATGTTTGGCCACCTGGCCGAGTTGAATGCGTTCTTAACGTACAGCGTAACGAGGAGCGCGATGTTCCTGGAAAAATAATTTCCAGTCCATGCTCTCCTTCCCAGCCGAACTACTTCTCATATAGCGTCCACCGTGGATCGCCGTTACCTAAAGCCGTGCTGGTTGTCGTCTAAATCGCCGGCAGCCTACACAGCTCCCTGTAGCCGTGGTTTGGGCATCCTCTGATAAATCTTCCCTGCGTGGTCTAATATGCACAGCGGTATGTTAGACGACGGAAGCCGAGGGTCACCTCCCTCTCCCTTGCTAATCAGCACCAGACGCGCAACCTCCAGGAAACCTCACCGCGATGATCTTCAATATTTCAGCTGGTATCCCGTCGGGCCCAGGGGCCTTTTCGCTCCACGTAATTCTGGCTGCGATCCGCAACTCATCGGTGGAGAATAGGAGGATCTCTCCTACTTCAGCGGTTACCTCCTGGTCTTGCCTTGGAGGGCATGTTGGGAACAGAGTGTCCACAATTCGAGCCATGATGTTCTCATCAAAAGGGTGGTTAGGGAGCGCACAGAGTTTCTTGGTCACGATCTTGTAGCCCAAGCCCCATACGTCCTGATTGACTTCCTCGCTCAGGTTTTTCTAGTCTTGAGCCTTGCTCCGGTTGATCTCGTGCCGGAGCTTTGGATGCGCTGCTTTATTCTTTCCCCTCTTCTTCTGAGACGGTTCGCTTCCACTCTCAGTTCCGCGATTTTGTCCCACCACCAGTAAGCAGGGCGTTTTCCATGTCGCGATCCCTTGCGCGGCATGGGTGCCTCGCAGGCACGGTGAATGAGACCCATAGTCTTCCTCACGCGAGCCTCCGCTCCGTCCCTGTCTTCGGTAGCGTTCGTTGTTGGTAAATTTTTCTGTCCTTCGATCAGTACCTCGACTACTTTGTTGGTGTTCAGCTTGGTCAGATTCCATCGGGTGGCTTTCCCGCGACTCTTTTCTGCGATTGGGATTTATCGCGCAGCTGAAAGGTGATGTACTGGTGCTCGCTTCCGTTGTAATCTTCCAGTACCCTCCAATCCGACGCTCTGTGCGCTAGATTTTCAGATACAAAAGACACGTCCGGAATCGTCCCAATAAATCCTGGCCGCTTAAATGTCGGCTTGTTCCCAACATTGAGAACTATCAGGCCGAGTTTCGATACCATCTCCATGATGGACTATGCTCTGCTTTCCGATACTGGCATGCCCCACTCCAATGCTCGCGCATTGAAGTCACCGGTGAATACGATCTTGAGTTCGAGCTCGCGGATCGCGTCTTCCAGCTCGTCCAGACCTAGCCGGTGTCCTGGATGGGGAAGGGGCTTTTTTTGTTGCGGCTGCTGCCTTAGTTGTTGTTGCAGATGCTGCCGCTATTGTTGGTTGCGCTGCAACTACTGTTACTCTCTCAACTACTCAGGTTGTTTCTGCTGCTGCTGCCACAGTTTCTTAGCTGCACTTTCTCTTTCTTGGACAGGACAGTCTCAAAACCGGCGGTCTCCGAGGGCCCGGCGGCCGTAGCTTTCTTGTCCGTGACTGCTGACTCAGCGCTATCGGAGTCCCCGTCTCGCAATCGCGCCCTCTTATTTTGAGGTTGCTTGCTTGAGGTAGTCGCGGCTCCCAGAGTGTCTGTCACACTGTACACGCCTCGGTGTTGGAGCGTAGGTGGTCCTTCCATTCGTCGAACACTTCGACGAGGATGAGTAAGGAGTCCTTGATGTTACCTCGGATACTTTGATCCTACCCGAGATCCCTGAGGCCCAGCCTTCGTTTTCTTGGTCCCGGAATAACACGAACGGACCAGGGCTCGCCCGGACCAACAGGGGTTCCGATCCCCCTGCTCAATACGCACTTCCTGATTAGGGTCCGAAGTAGTCGACTTCTGAACTCGCGCCGAATCAACAGCCTCGGTAGAGTTAGGCTCACATCAACCCTTCGCCCATGCCGTTGGGTACAACCGACAAGGGTCCGGGCACTCCCAGCGTGTCCCAGCGCGAGAACAATCGGGTCGGGCGGTTTTCTGTGCATCTGACTCACGACTAGTCGTACCGCCCGAGAGGAGATGTTTGGCTGCTTTGTTGAGTGTAGTGCGTGTGGTAAGTGTAGCGTAATGAATGTAAGAGTAAATGTTTGTGGAGTGTGGGCCATTGTCCGCGACTGCTTATTCAATTTATTCGTAGCTAACCAGTTATAGTGGTCACTCCCCAATCCGCAACCCGGGGGCACGTCTGGTCGCCTACCCTGCGTTCGCCTACGCGGCACTATCGCAGGAGCAAAGATGTCATATACGTTAAAATTATTCAAATTCTACTGAAGATTTTATATAATGGAAATAAATAAATTTGATATTTACGAAGACTTTTTCAGTAGCTGTATTGACACAAAAGAATATTATCCCTTAATATTTGATTTACGAATTTGTTTTCTTATTTACGCGGAAAAAATGTTTGCTACAAAAAAGAGTAAGAAAGTCTGAAAAGTTGTGAAGCAATTAAAGGATACAAAATTTGAACTAATCACTGCATTCTTTTACACTTTGTAACATCTCTTTACATTTTTTATACAATATTACAGATTTTCAAAGTTACGACTTGAAAATTGGTGTAATAAACATTTAATTTAATTATTATGTTTAGATTTATTTCTATTATTTGTTAATTTATTTATTCATTTCTAAATAAAGTGGCGTACAGGCAAAAATCTCAAAAACAGTGCGTCACGTAATTTTCGAATGTTATTGTTGTACAAAAATACATTTTTTACATTTTCATTTTTTTTCTTACTATGCAGGAACATAGTTCTATTAGTATATTATATATAAAACTAATATTCAGTACAAATTTAATTTAATTATATCTTATAATTCGAGTTTTAAGCTTCATTTATAGAGTTTTATTTCGCCAATTCGGAAATGAATTTCGAAATACCTAACTATCGATTAGAGTAACAAAATACGATATTGTAACCCTCTTCACTGGGCTTCCCTTTAATTCTATCTAAAAATACTATATGTTATTTTCTCTAAAACTTCTTTTATATCATGATGTATATATGGTTCATTACCAGTGTAGATGGATCATGTCTAATTCTTACAAATATTGAGAATATTATCCTTTCAAATTCTGTACATATTGGTGGATTTTACCGTGAAATGTTTCCATTGCCAACTAAAACACTATATTTCCAAAAATCAGAATCAAGCCAAGAACAAGAATATTTGTTCGCAGAGATGAATGTAATCACAAAGGGAATAGAGATTCTAAATTGGCTAAAAAGTAAGATAGTTTATTATTATAAAAATGATAATTGTTATCATTGCATAATTTTGGGTTCTATAACACCAGTAAATATCATGCTCGATCCTGATATTATATTTCACGTCGCTCTAAACATTTGCAAAAATATTAAGGCTCTTGAAATCATAATTGAGTATGACATTGCAGATCAAAATGATAAACTGTTCAAAATTATTCTTCAATTTACTGTAATAAATGTACAAGAAAATATTCATGGAATGGTTATTCAACATACTTTCTCAGGAACATATGAAAAACTAATTCCACAACTTCTAAATTAATTAGTATAGATAATATGCATACTAACCAAGATACTTCACTATTAAAGAGAAAGAATTGTTTGCCTGTTCAATATGAAGATGTTATAAAAGTATATCATCATACATCTTTCTTTCTTCCAAATATACAACAAACAATGATATACAAGTAGTAGATCAGACACTGCGTTCAGGCGATGTACTGATAACAACAAATATTGCAGGTAGGGGAACAGATATAAAACTGTCAAATGACGTTAATAATAATCGTGGCCTTCACGTGTGTCTTACCTTTTTTACCTCTAAATTCAAAAGTTGAAGATCAAAACAAAGGTAGAACAAGAAGAATTGGTAATCTAGGAACCAGTCAACTTGTACTATTATCTAAGGAAGAAATAAATACTGTTACAATAAAAGATTTAAAAAGCAATCGTGATATAAATGAAAAACAATTTATGAAAAAAGCCCAAATAGATATTAACATAGTAACAACCAAAGATGCTATTTTTTTACGCTTTTGTGACCTCTTAACCCATTTCTTCCCAAGCGGACATTTTATAGTCGATTGGTTTTTTGCCTAAAAAATTGTCGAAAAAAAAAATAATAATAACCAATAGCACTTTTCTGAAGTAAAATTGTCCGCTCTTTCCGATTCTGAAGTAAGAATTTTGAAATTTCCGTTGGAAAAATTAAAAATGGCGGTTTTAGGCAAAAAACCAATCGACTATAAAATGGCCACTTGGGAAGAAATGGGTTAAACCGAATTAAAGGGCGAAGCGCAGAAACAAAAACAATAGAAATTACTGCTGTTGAAGATCGATTCGCCATCTAGATGATTCTTAATAGTAACAAAATAGAAAAAAAAACAATCCAAGAAGTTTTTGAAGAATTACTTTAGATAACAAATTTGCTGAGAATGTGCATTTTTGAAGAGAATTAATCACGCTAACAAAATTCAATCAAGTCAAAGGAAATATTTGAAAAGATTGCTAGTTTAGAAAAAGAGAGAGAAAAACTTGACATTACCATGGAAGCTATAAATACAAAAATTAAAATAACTGTAAAGTATATACCGATAGAAAAAAGTATTTCAAAAGAGGAAATTTCAACGCATAAAGAAGAAATTGAAGAATTTGAAAAAAATGGCTTTATATGCTGTTTTAATATTTCAAATAAATTAAATTGGTGAGGCATAATTGGTCTATGGATGGTGGCTGCTGTTCAGATAATTATTGGAGTAACACTAGCTATATTTTTGCCTTTGCTATCTGAGTTTACGTTATCTTTGATATCACGTTGAATTTCTGATATTTTTACATCAATAGTAGATTGCATAATAAATGATACTTTTAGTTGGGCAAGTTGGGGTATAAGTAAAAGTATAGGGTTAGTGATAAGTTTTTTAACGGCAGCAGTAAGCTTTGCCAAACAAGCAGTGAACGCTGCGTGGACGGGTACTAAAACCGCTGCATCTGTCGCTAGTAAATTAGCTAGAGATCAATTAAAAAATGTTTTAAGCTTAATTGGTTTTGAGGTAGGTTTAATAGATTTAAACAGATGACAATAAGTATTATTCTAAATGATTCATTACAAGTGGCAAAATGAACCTCTTACATAAAACGTTTAGAATTCTATCACAGCATGAAAAGTTCTTTAAGCGCGAACATTCATACGGTCATAAATATAGAACATGATCAAAAATTTATTATTAATACAGATGGCACTGTGGATTATTTCCAGTCCAATACAAATTTGTCGGATGATCGAATTAAGATTGGATATCATACAAAATTTTCTTGCACAGCTACTGGAAACGTACCTGAACTTTATGATGTCAAAGGTAATAAACTTCGCATGATTAAAAATTAAAAAAAAGTAATAATGAATAAATACTAATATTAACAATAATAATATCAACCATGAGAGGATTAATTGTCTGAAACAAAAAAAATTGCAAAATAATTAACTTAATTTAAATACCTAAATTGATCTTGAAATATATGGATAATTTGTACGTCCAACGATCCTACATATTTATAACAGTTCTTTACTTAATTTAAATCAGTTATGTTATGTTATGTTAAATTCGGTTATGTTATGGTTTGTATAAACTGTCTAAAACCATTATTCATTTAGTAGAAATTTTAACATTATCACAGAGTATCCATAATAATGAAATTAATTAAAAATCTCAATAATTAATCGAAATTAATTAATCAAATATTAAGGGGCCAGGCCTGTGTTAAACCCTAAAAATACTTTTTTCTTACGAGTCCAGAAAACTCTTTATGTTTTAAAGCAATCATTCTGAAAATTTTGATGCTATCAAAACACAATAATATCTTAAATGTTACCATTGTAAAACCTCAAAATCTTGAATCTACACGACACAGTAAATCACTGTTTTCAATACCATATTTATTAAATTTTTTTACGGTTATTCGACTCCATTTGACGTGTATTACAAAAAGAGTAGAGAACTTTTTCGTTAAAAAAATTTTTATTATTCTTTTTCGGAGATCCAATCAATTTAAAAAAAAATAAATAAATAAAAGCGAGACCAAAATTACACATTTTGCCCGCAAAAAGTCGACTTTTTTTGTAACACATGTCAAATGGAGTATATTAACCGTAAAGAAAAGTTTTTGTTCATTGTGTCACCCCGAATCGTGTGAGGATCAAAGTTCTTTTAATAAATATGGTATTGAAAACAGTGATTTACTGTGACGTGTTAGATCAAGATTTTGAGGTATTACAACGGTGAAATTTAATATAATATTGTGTTTTGATATTATAAAAATTTTCAGAATGATTGTTTTTAAACATAAAAAGTTTCCCGATAACCATTTTTGCGGGCAAAAAGTGTAATTTTGGTCTCGCTTTTCAGGGAAAAAGTGGCGATTTTCGTTCAGATGGGCATAAAGATCTTTTTATATATTACTAGCTAGTACTTCGGCTACATTAAAAAAAAGTTTACAGGTCTGTGGAGATAACAACTACGAAATTTTATACTGCAATATGACTTTCATTAATTGTTTCCATCTTGATATTAATGCGATATTCGCTATGAGCGTCTGCTTGGAGGGGATAAAAGAAACAATCGCAGAGCACGAGATGGCAGAAACTGGAAATAGAGGTGTAACCGTAAAGCATTACTATATATACGATATATATATATGTTGAATATACTACCCGAGTTTCCAACTTTTGGAGGGCGCCACCGGTCATGCTCTGCGCTAATTCTAGAAAACGAAATTCAGTATTTTCAATGTATTTTAAATGTACAGTAGTGGCCAAATAGAGCCCCCAAATATATTTATATTTAAATACATATGTTTTATTTTGTGTTTCAAAACATATAACTTTGATAAAAATAATCATAAAATAATTTGAAAAAGCTAATAAAGAAAATTTTATTCTCTTTAAAATGCCATAAAAATTTTTTTTTAAATTAACTTTAAGAAAAGTTACGAGAGAATGAGCAAAGCTTGAAAATTATGTTCAAAATTTACATTAATTTAAATAGGACAATTTTCAAACTCAGTTTTAATAGCCAGTAATTTTTGTTACTTAATTTTAAAAATATATTTTGGTACTTTTTTATAGAGAATAAAATTTGCCTTTATTAGCTTTTTTTTGAAATTATTTTACGAATTTCTCTTTCAAAGTTATAGGTTTTAAAACACAAAATAAAATATATGTATTTAAATATAAAAATATTTGGGGGCTCTAAACTTTTGATCACTAATGTATAATTGTGGTTTCCACATTATCGCTTATCAGTTATATCTAGATACATTCATTACTATAAATTAAGGTATAACTGTATAATGAGCAAAGTTCTTAATCAAATATCTTCAAAATAAGTTCGATATAAAATATTTAAAAAATTGAGGTAACTTGTTTATACTCTAAACAATTATATTATAAGAATATCATAAGTTTTATTTGCAGTAACACGTAAAAAAGTCTCAAATTTCTTTTTCTCTGATTTGAATATATATGCATATATTTCAAATGATTTGAAATATATACATACATTAAAATTTTTTAAGTATTATAAGTATTTTGGAAAACAAGTATCGGTTTTTGTTTTTATGCTCTATAAAACTTTGTTAGACGTATTATACTCACAATTTTGACGTACAATATTTCAAACATTTTTGAAAAGGTTGGAACACAGTATTTTTATTATGTTATTTTATTTATATTTTTTCATACATAAACATAGCTTCTAGCTTGTAGCAAAATCCATAGTTGACTATGCAATACTCTCTTAAATCCTTATAGTGAACCATCACTCTGTGTGAGTGAAATTTGACTCGATGAAAAGGTATAATTTTTATAAAACTGGTTAGAGAGAAAAATTACTCTTTCACGAGTGAGACATTCACTCTATTAGAGTTAGCTACCGTAATGTATCGAGTAAAAGTGTATTTTTTAATTGATTACTCTTATAGAGTCTAAATTAACTTGCGTTTCCTGAGTATAGCAGTTAACTCTAAACATTTTCATCTTAGATTAGAAATTGTCTGATCTAATCTTAAGAGAACAGAAATTAATATTTTGAATGCCATCTAAGCTTTATTTTTCATCACGTGAAATTTTGACTTCTATAGAGTCATTTATCACTCAAACATAAGGAAAAGTCACTTTAAGGGGCACCAAAGACAATTTAAAATTCAAATTTCGCGCCAAAAAAATACCGACTGAGAAACAACTAATTTATCTGTAATTAAATATAGAAACCGAATTAAGTAAATCGACGAGATATTTGCCCTCCGTTATGTTATGATCTACCATGTTACAAATTTTCAAGTTAAAATTTCAATAGCTCGACGAATAAAGTTTGAAAACCATTTCTATAACACTTCGTTCAAATTTTTAAGAGGATAGATTATAACACAACGGATGGCTCGCCATTTTGCTTAATTCACTTTCTACCTTCAATTACAGCTAAAATAGTTATTTCTCAGTCGGTAATTTTTGGCGCGAAATTTGAATTTTAAATTGACTCTGGTACCCTCTGAAAGTGAGTTTTCTTTCACTCTAATTCGTATACATTTGTGAAAATCAGCCTTTCAATCAGATTTATAGAATAGTCACTTCACTTTTAGAACTTAAAAGAGTAAAAAATCCATCCCCATAAAGGTCCGATTTCCTGCAGTGAATTATTCGTGGCGAATGCTATGCTAACATATAGGTGCGAGAGAGAGTATGAGTAAGGTAGTGGACCCGGTAGTGGACCCGGTTCTCGATAGGTACCCAGTTAACGATAACTCAAAGGAATAATACGATTTTATATATATTTTGGACAATTTTTCGGTACGAACATTTTTTCTATATTAAGAATATATCACTGAACAAATATTTTGAATTATAAAAACTCAGTTAGTGCTACTTGTTAAATAAAAATTCATACTTATTGGCACTCTCATATTTTATGCGTTTCTCGGCGTTCCTTAACCACGACCGTAACAAAAACTTTAAAGTGACATTTTTGTAATAAATTGAACGTTTTACAAAACTGGAAAGTTAAGATTAGCTTTAAATTCAACAAAATAAGCGAAATCAAAAAGTAAAAGTTTGATTTATTTACTTATAACTATTTTAATTCATATATCGAGAACTCCGTCTTAATTACACGTACGTACCCAGTTGTCGATAGTCAGATAATATACACAAAATACAAATAAATTTTCTTTAAATGTTATTTCAATGCTTAAAATTACTTAAGGTGATCCACTTATCTTATTTCATTTTCAATTTTGAATAATTAACTATGGAAAGTTGTTGTCCCAATCTAAAAGAACAACTTTCCATAGAGATATTTTCTTAAGATTGAAAAATGAATGAAAAAAGTGGTTCCCCGTATTTACCAGTAACACGGGGTTTAACATCACCTTAAGCACAACTTTTAATTAATAATTATGTAATTATAATAATTGAAATGTGTATGTTATTCAATCAAGTTTTGACATAACCTATAACCTAACAACCTATATACAAACTTTGATGGTTTTTTACTCGTATGAAGAATGTTGTAAACTGTGAAAAAATTGAATAAAATGACAGAATAGAAAAACCCTGCATTTGGAAGCGAATTCTTGGGTGGAAACTCTAACGCAAGGGGATTAAAACATGTATATATATGAATGATATGAAGATAATTTAGAGCCATTGACAAAAGCCAACATTCTATATTTCTTGTGTTAAGTTGATTTAATTAAACAAGTATTTTTTAAATTGAATTTTTATTAACATTAAGCAAAATCATAGCTAGAAGACTTATCGTGATCTGAACTGTTTTACTCTCCCCTATATAAAATTTCTAGAAAAGTTTCTAACAAATTCTTTACAGATTTCAAGTCACATGTAAGTATAATAACAATAGTAATATAGGCAAAACAGATTTATGTGTATCATGAAATAATATAATTTCTTCTTATAAAATAATTATATATTCCAAAGTTTAGTATTGTAAAGCAAAAAACTGAATACATACAATATTTAATTATTTTATTCATTGCATAGAAATTGCCTTTCTTTCTTCAATTTATATGTTCCCCGAATCAATCAACCGCCTGATCATATTCGCATTTTTCGCTTACTGAGAAATAAGCACAAATGAATATTAAAAAATCAAGTAAAACTCAAGTTCATCCCGTTAAAACTAAAAATCCAACTATCTACAAAATAAAAATAACAAAACTCGTTATACAAATTCTCGAAAAAGTAAAATATTAGCCTAATCACTGTTAAAATCAGACGAATCCGAATCCTCCTCATCTAAATGCATATTGCATCCTATCTTCTTCCTAATCAAATCTCCCCACAGTAAATTTGTATCACAAACAGGGCAACTTCCCTCTACGGGCAAAATCATATCGTCCTTCTTGAAATGTCCCGCCAAGCAGATCAAGTGCGAAACCAAGCTGCAATCGGGCTTCACGCAGACGACTCGATCCTCCGTGTCCACCGACGACGCGCAAACCGAGCACAACAACAATTCATCCGCTGACGCGTCCGCGAGCCTGGCCTCGGTGCCACTGCTCTTGTAGTTCTTCTTTCTCTCGGCCTTACTGGCGGCGTCTTTGGGCTTCCTCGAGGTGACCTTGCCGTAGGTGATGGGCATGTGCAGCGGCGGACTCACGTGGCTCGAGTAGCACCTGCCGAAGTCGTCGTCCAGCCAGCGGACGGTCAGCGGCAGCCGTGACCACGGCCCGACCTGAAGCATCTCCGACAGTACCGCGAGGCAGTAGTCGAAGGTCTTTTGTCGGGTTTTCTTCTTCGGTACGTGCTTGAGACGTCGGCTCAGATCTGGATTCTGCCAGGCCCACTCGAACTAAAACACGAATTTTAAACGTTAAATTGATGGGTATAGGCAAGAGCGATATTTTGTTATTAAGGCATTCATAGCACCGCCCTGGCACGTTGAAAAAAGTTGGGATATAAATAATATCCAATTAGTCTAACTTCAAAATAGCAAAGTGAAAATGAGATCGTGTCAATTTAGTAAAAAGCGCGTCCCTAATATGCTGTGACATCTAATTTATTATCTAAAACTTTAAGTACGTTTTTCTTGAAATTATATTTCTTAAAATGGCCTGAACTCGATACTCGTATATACAGCTTAGTATATTATTAACGAATTAACTTGAAGTTTTGACAATACCTATCTTTATTTTAACTTAAGCTAAAGTAATAGTATGAATTTTGCAGAATATTAATCATTTCGGTCACGACTATTTGATTCGTAGAATTTAGTATTGGCTTTCCCATATGTTGAAAGTAAATGTATCAACTACAGTTTTAGCGCAAGATTTTCTTATTAAACCTTTATTATATGACATTATTTTATTGAGCTTTTAATTCATGTATTTAGAGACAAAACATATGATGAAAATCTAACAATATATTTTTACGGTAATTTTTATCAGACATTTTTCTCAGAGTATACAATTGACAATATATTTTTTAACCATAGACTCGACAAATTACAACTGTATCCAATGTAACTGTGAATTGTAAATTATAACTTTCTCCAGTTTGTAATAGCTTTTTTTAGCTATAACAAATATCATGCTTTGATTTTATAAAAATTAAGTAAGTTTCATGTCCGAATGAGTGTATACTTTAGGACTTGAATCTGAATGTATATACATACGTTATGAATTGACTAAAAATAAAAAATTACTTACCCGTAAAGCAGAAGTTGAATTCGGAAACCCATGCACGATCAGTACCATTTCCCTATGAAAGTTGACAAAACATTAATGAAAATTGATTTAATTAGTCATCTATATAAATGCGTCATTCCAGTGACTTTTTTGTAATTGGCGTTGATATTTCATGAACTTCCCACGAAGCGCTTTTTAAAAATCTGTTGGCTTGACCCATATGTCGATGATGGCTCTGACGAAGACTAGCACGTCTTTTGCGTTTACCCCGAGGAGTAACACATTTTTATTTTCACCACAAAGACTAGCACTTTTCATGAATTTCTCAAGATGACTAGCATTTTCCATGAATTTCCCACAAAGACTAGCACATTTCGTAATTTTCCGCCACCTGACTTTTTTGGGCTACTTTTATTTATTTGGCTAGCCCAATCTTCTCGAGTAGACCGATCATCTTTTGAGTACCTACCAAATGAGTCCCTGAACAAGATTAAAAAATCGACTCGACTCAATAATCGGCACAAACGTACTAGTTTATACATATTCTATACAAGTAGTGCTAATCTTCGTAAAGGAATTATGAAAAATATTATTCTTTATGGGAAACTCATGGAAAGTGCTAGTCTTCGTGGGAAACTATGAAAAGTGTTAATCTTTGCGACAAGTGCTGAGAAGTGTTATTCATTTGATATTCTTAAGAACATAAAGCATGACATATAGTTTTTAAAGTACACACGACGTGGGAAATTTCTGGTTGAATACGTTTGAATTTTTTGGAAATACTGCAATTTCCCACGTCGAGTGTACCTACTTAATATAATTTGTCATGTGCATTTGGAATGTATTACCAAAAATATTGAACAATTTTGAAGAAGTATTATTTTATTTTACTTGGAATAACACTAATTGAATTTCAAAATATTGCGAACGTTTTTCTGTAATTTAAGGGTGCAGATCTGAGTTATACACGTCACAATAAACCGCTATTTTCAATACCATATTTATTAAAGTTGCTGTGTGCCTCGCACGATTGCAAGTGACATGATGAACGAAAATATTTTTTCGACGGTTATTCGATTCCCTTTGACATATATTACAAAAAGAGCGAAGCACTTTTTCGTGAAAATATTTTTTATTATTTCTATTCAAATACCCAATCGATTTAAAAAAAAAACATAAAATATTTTTAAAAAAAACGATTAGGTCTCCGAAAAAAATTAATAAAATGAGTTTTAACGAAAAAGTGTTTCGCTCATTTTGTGCTACATGTGGAAAGTAGTCGAATAACCGTCGAAAAAAAAATTTCGTTCATCATGTCACGTGCAATAGCGTGAGGAACACAGTAACTTTAATAAATATGGTATTAAAAATAGTGATTTATGGTGACGTGTAGGATCAAGATTTGGAGGCCTTACAACGGTAAAATGTAAGATATTACTACGTATATATAAAACAAATATTTTCAGAATGATTGCTTTTAAATATAAAAATTTTCCTGGACTAGTAAAAAATTCTTTTTTTGGGTTTAACCCAGTCCTGTCCCCTTAACGGGGTATAAAGAGGAGGTGCAAGCGTGTACACTCGACGTTAAAAATATCTGGTCGAATTTATTTGAATATTTTGAAATGCTGCAACTTCATTGGATCAAATGCTGTTTCTCGTTAACCTTATTGGAGGATTACAAAAAATTCAAACATTCGACCAGATATTTTTAACGTTGAGTGTACTTAATGAAATTCACGATTCTGAACTTTATTCGTTTAATAATTAATTTTTCATATTTCTTAAAATTGTCCCCAATTCTTTGTTCTATATAGAATTGGGGACAACCCTAGTGGAACAAAATTTGTTTGGCAAACTATGCCAAAGATTGCCTTGATGCGTCAAATGTCGACAAACTGTGTTCAATTAGCCATTTTAGCACACATATGACAATTTTTCGTACACTTTTAGCAAAATTTGGCAAAGTCTGGAAAAACTTTGGCAAACTTTGGCACGACCGAATTTCACATTCGAAGTGTATTTTTTTCGATAAACTAAGGCATAATTTAGCATACGCTGGAAAGCTTTGGCATGCTCTGGCAAACTTTGGCATTCCCTGGCAAACTGTGGCATAATATGGCAAACTTCAGCATAGTATGGTAAACTTTGGCATAGTATGGCAAACTTTGGCATTCTCTGGCAACTTTTTGCATAATATGGCAAACTTTGGCATAGTATGGCAAACTTTTGGCATAATATGGTAAACTTTTGCATAATATGGCAAGCTATGGTATAATATGGCAAAGTTTGGCATGTCCCGGCAAACTTTGGCATGCTCTGGCAAACTTTAGCATAATGTTTCAACCGAAATAAAACTGCACTAGAATATATTTTAATGTGAAAATTGGCTATGTCAAAGTTGGCAGAAATTTGCTAAAGCTTGCCAAAAGTGTGACTTAATTTGCCATATGTTTGTCGAGTTTTGGCGTACTCTGGCAAACTCTGGAAATCTTTGGCGAACTTTGACATAAAAACTATTTTCACTAGGGAACTTTTAGAATTTTGTAAAATTAAAAATTCAATGAATAAAGTTCATAACCATGAATTTTGCTTCGTATCCCAGTACGGCCTTTTCTATAAGGGGGTCCGAAAGTCAATAAAAAGTTTAAGTTTTTCACCTTGACTTTTACGGACCAAGACGTGAATAATTTTTTATTTATAATTATAAAAGTACTTATATTTAGACAAATCCAAAACTCGCTTGCCTTTCATCATGTATTAATAAACTTATTTACGAAGTTTCAGACCTCAACAACAATGGCACCCTAAAATGTTACTAGAATGAAAATTTGTCAATATTAATTTTTGTCCAATAATTTCTTAGGATACCGTTGTTTTTGAGGTCTGTAACCTCGTACATAGGTCTATAACTACTCAATGAAGGACAAGCAAGTTTAGGTTTTATCTAAATATAAGTGATTTTATTTTTAAAATTGAAAAGAGTGAAAGGAAGCGGTGTACATCTGCCCCATGAACCAGGCTTGCCGCGGCAAAATCGCGGCAATAGTTGCTGTGCAATGTTTGTTAGCAATTTGCTTCCAACTTACGCTCAAGAAATGACGAATATCAAGGATTGATGTCAATGTGCCGTAAAATTGACTACACATGCTAGCCACCAAATTGCTGCCATATACGGACGCAGATTTACTTACATTTGATGTGTAACTATTGCTGCAAGTTTTGTACATCAATTTTCTTTCAACTTGTTTTCAATATTATTAATATATTATATTATTTTATTTTCAATGTTATTCACGTAATATTCAATAAAATTACTCATATATGCGACAGTGCAAGAGAGAAAGGGAAGAAATTAATAACAGCATATTGATGGAAATTTGTGTAACACAAAAATCGAGAAATGTGACGACAATATGATGTCAATGTATGCCTATGATACGCCTGCACATCATGAGCAATAGTTGCTGTAATTTTGCCTTCACTTTGCCCTCATAATTTACTTCAATACTTGATACAAAATTTCCAGCATATATGGACATAGTTTTACGTCAAACTTACGGAAATCGATAGCAAAACGTGTATGTCCAATTGCTAACAATTTGCAATACATCAGGCTAATGGGGTGGTTACAGGCCACCCGCGCCAGTGCCAAAGTCAGCTGTTAGACACAGTCCAGGGCGCATGCGCACATGAACGTGTGCATAAGGGGCCTTATCTTGGAATGTGTATAGGTATACAAGCAATCGACAATCATGGTGCTATATACAAAATACAACTACAGCTGCAGTGTGACATAATATCGGAGTCTTGTAAATTAAGAAACCCACGACCGTTGATAAAAAAAAAGTAAAGTGATATATATGGATTATGTACGTAGAGCACTATGTAGTGAGCTTTTGAGGGCTATTGAGACGGCCCTAGGGCCCTGAGCTCAGGCGCTAGCATTCACAAATGTCGACTGCTTCTGTGTTTTATTGATGAACGCTACAGTTTTTTGAACTTTTACAATATGTTATTGCATAAAAGTAAGATAATTTTAATTTTATATAGTATGTTAGGATTTTAGCGTTAATTATTTTTTTAACTATATTTGGAGACCCTCTGTCTGTAGCGAATACCCATCAGTAATTACATCATTGCAAATAAAATTTCTTTATTTATTATTTTTAAATGATCAAAGCAATTGATTGATGTATTTTACTTTGCCTCAAACATCGAATGACTTTCAGTCAAATTTAATTGAATAGATTTATTATGTTAACTTGAAATAGGCTTCATAAAATTAATTTAAAAAATACCAAATAGAGGTTAGGTTACCATGGCCCGCGATTACTTGTTCTCCATGCTCCGCCAAAATCCTTTCCGGCATTGTGCTGCTTTATTCTTCGTCTAGGGTCCACGGTGTAACCAATATATGTTCTTCCTTTATATTTTGGATTTTTACAATACAGTAAATAAACTCCGAAAAAGTGCTCTACTACCTGTGGTTCAGATGCCATGCCATAATATAATATTATATAGAGGATAGGCATGTCTTTTCAAATTTTGAACAGTTGAATTCGCTGCTTTCAATGCCCGCTACGAGCGCTAATGAAGCGTATTAAGGTGGATTTATATTAATGCAGTAAATTTAAAATATTTATATATATTTACATATTTGCATCTACTTGAAAAATATGCTTTTTAAAATTAAAATATTTTACCAAAATAATAAATATATATTTCTATGAAATTGTTCAATAATTTATCCTTTATGTCTTAGAATTATCAATGGTCATTAAATGTAGAATTTTACAAAAATTAAAATTTTTTTTTCATTTGAGTATATTAAAACTATAAGTATGTACATTATACATACGTACAAAAAATAAGAATAAGTATATACTATATAATATTATATACACACCCGTCATATAAATAGTATAGTATACAAATCTTTCTGAACCTAAAGGTTGTTTCTACCGCTACGATATGACTTTACGGATGGTCTGTACGAATTAACCAATTGTAGCACAACAACATCTCAATGGGAGACACAAGATGGTGGATTACGCTATAATAATAGTAGCAGGGGTGGCGGAGCGTATGGGGATGTGAGTGAGTTATCCCCATGCTAGGGCGCAGTAAGTGGGGAAATCCCCATGCTTGAAAAAGGGGAGCAACAATTAAAATTAATATTCCTAAAACAACAAAATCTGAACGGTAAATCGTAAACCAATATAACCCAAGAGCTACAAACTTAAAAAAAACAACGGCCTCCTTTTCTATATATATATAATAAAAAAGTTCATAAAACGACAAGCTTAGATACGCAGTATGTGTAAAACAAAATACAATAGGAATTCTAAGTTCAAATAAACCAAGCGTCATATTCGCGACCCCACTTTTTTTTACTATTACTATAGTATAAGTTAGGATTACTATAGAAAGCTTTTTTATCAGATTATTGATCAGGTGTTGATGTCTTTAAATGACCGTTATGAAAATTAAACAATAAGTTTCCTGAACCATTGCGAAAATTTCATTGTATAGGAAAAGAAGATGAGGCTGGAAGAATTGTTAATTTCTTTAATGGCACTGCATCGCATGATCTACTTCTTAACGAAGAAAAACTAAAGCTATATAGGCAATTTTTTTTATATGCTGTCTAGAGAATACATGCACGAAAACAAAACTGTGTCATGTAAAGCTAATAAAAGGAAACGTAAAGCGACGACATCTGCTCATGATTCATCTAATTATGAATCACCCGATGAATCTAGGGACGTAGGCAAACTACATACATTTAGTGATGTAGTATGTTATTTAAAAAGAAAACCCTTCTATGTCAGGTCTTGTGCCAGAGTACGTTAAACTTATTAAAATGATACTGGTAATTCCAGGATCCTCGTGCACATGCGAAAGATCTTTTTCTTCTTTACGAAGGTTGAAAACCTATTTAAGAGCTCAAATGGTACAAAAAAGGCTTAACAGCACTGCAATATTAAATATATACAGAGATGAAGCTGAAAAGTTAGACTTGATTACAATTATTAATGATTTTATTTGTAAAAACAGTTTAAGAAAATTTACTTTTGCTTTAAAATAAATTTTCATATAGTAACAATTTTTGAACAGTTCATTTACTGTTGACCTGAAGAAGGGTGTAAGAGACACCCGAAACGTTGTCAACATATTCACAAAATAATGTTCTAATTTATACCATAATTATGCATCGTTGAACCACATATTTCTACTTGTAATTTGATTAATTAAGAAGTATGGTAATTTTACTCTAATTCTTTACAGTGTGCAGTTTCATCAGACAAAAGTTGAGATGTTAAGTCCATTTTTATTGCAAACATTTAAAAGATTTTTAAAAGAATCCATTGCAGTAGAGTGTACTTATTTTTAGCAGTTACGTATATATTATAACAACAGTATAATCACAAAATCCTTATTCACTTCATTAGACTATTCGGTATGTAATAATAATAACTGTATTGTCACTATTATATACGAGGCTCCCCGGAATAACTACTTCTTTTGAAGTCCACTTTTTTCGAAAATTGAGTTGTCTCGGATTTCGGTATCTATGTATGGTAAAGTTATATATATATAAAGTCAACAGTAACAAAAGTTCGTCTATATCACTTTACTTTTTTCCGGAGTAGTTATTCCTGGAAATGACAGATATTACTACATCTACAGATAGTAGATGTTTAAAAAACTGTATCCTAACCTGTTAAACGCAGATTTTTACATATTACAACATTACATGATTGTAAATACTATTTTTTATTTTGAAAGAAATTATTTCGAAAGAAATTCTTTTTTTACTCATTAAATGTTTTATAAATTATCTAATTTTTATTTAGATTGCACGCCAATTTAAAATAAGTAATTTTGAGATAATTGTTATTGTAGTTCAGCTCTCCAAGATAATAACTGTATACGAATACATGTCCTAAGTTAAACCGACAGCATACTCCACTCGATGTATAATTATAATTCGTTCTGGACTTTAAAAACATATTTTTAAAATTATAAAAGGTTTCAAATTAAAGTACTATCTGACATTTTTTCTATATGTACATCTTCTTTCATAAATTATAAAGTATAGTTTATTACAGGTATATATGGATCATGTCTAATTCTTACAAATATTGAGAACATCACCCTTCGTCTTCCAATTGGCTAAATGATACACCCATTGGTGGACATAATCTTGCAATGTTTTCAACACAGAGTAAAGCGCAAAGTTGAAAATCAGAGTCAACTAAAGAATGGGAAAATTATATTACAGAATGGACAGTAATCACGAAGATTACATATAATTGGCTAAAGAGTAAGATGATCCATTATTATAAAGAACATAATTGTTACCATTATAACATTTTGGGTTCCATAACACCAGTAAATATGACGCACGATCCGAATGTATTAATAAACGCGGTTCTAAACATTAGCAAAAATATTAAAAATGATTTAAATGCAAGGATTTTTGCTTTAAAGATTATACATAAACAGATCATTCATAATCCGAAACTATTAAAAAATGAATTAATTATGTCTGATTTAATCATGTTAGCACTGGAAAATAATGCTACTGAAACTGAGTTATTTGATTTAAAAGCCAAAAACTATATTTTTCAAAGTTTAAATTCATATCAAATGATCTTCCTAATTATTTCTGCGTTTTCTACTATGCGAATATTAAGCGAATTTCTGCATTATCCATTTACTTATTAGAAAGCAAATTAAAAATGAATATCAATATATTTAATTATTTCCCTTCAAATCAATGGTATAAAGAACTATTACTGTACGCTCTATTATGTAAAATTATTCAAAATACTCAAATGTGGAATTTATATATGATTCAGAAGTTTGAGCAAAAAATCCAAAATCTCAACGACTTTATGATCGATTGTAATATAGAATATAATATTGAATATGCGATAGAACTTATAATAATGAAACAGAATGAAATTCAATATGATATTGAAAAAATAAATGACTTATTGAGCTTAGTTTTATGTTCTGCACAATCATTAGACATTTTTTTTAGCGACTATTCAAATGTTTTTTTAATAATAAAAGAATTAAAGATATGTTGGCTGACGTCGAAGTGCAATCTACGAAATATCGTATATACCGATGAAGAATTACTTAAATTAAAAAATTTGTTGCAGCATCCAATTGATGTAATTGATTATGTGTTTCAAAGAGTTATACTTGGTACTCTAATGTCAGAAATAATAATTTTTTTCAATAATATCTAAAAATCATTTTTTATATAAGTGTATTCCAAAAAATAAGAGCATTAACCACTGGAAAGAATTATTATATTTTCATTTGGTTGAAAATATTATAAGAAATGAATTTCCTAATTATGACTACATTTTAATTCAGAAAACTTCTGTAAGTGAAAATATTGTGAAATACAAAAAAGAATGCTCTGCTTTGGAGAATTCAAATAAAGTTAATTTCCCAAAATATTGTGAGAATCAAATTTGTTATAAAAATAAATTAAATATGGCACTTTCAAAATTAATGGCGAATCATGGTTGGCCTGTTGAGAACATTAGAATATTAATTGACTTACTGGATACTGAAAACAAAATTATACAGTTAGTTAAGGCTCTAGAAATCGTAATTGAGTATGATATTGCAGATAAAGATTATAAACTTTTCAAGTCTATTCTTCAATCTACAGTAATCAATATACAACAAAATATTCATAAAATGGCGATTCAATATACTTTCGCAGAGACTTACGAAAAACCGTTTCAACAACTTCTAAACGAATTAATAGATTCCAATACAAACCAAGATAATTTACTATTAAAAAATAAAAGTTTTTTATTATTTCAATATGAAAGTATTATAAAAGCTTACAATAATAAATCTGCGTTTCTTTCAAATGGTAAGTTAATAAAAGATTGGAATGCAGCCGAAATTAAAAATTGGAGTTTTAATTCAAAAACATATAGACCTGTAAAAAGAAATGAAACAATAGCAGTAATATATAGAGCTATTGAAGTAGTTTGTGGAATCCGACCTCGAAATATTCAGTTATTATCAGTAATTAAATTTTTGTATGCTGAAAATGGTAAAGGAAGATTAGCATAAATGAATACAGGAGAAGGAAAAACAATTATAATTGCTATGATTGCAGCATATTATGCCATGTTAGGACGTAAAGTAGATATTATCACTAGCTCTCCACTGCTTGCTTTGCCACAATCGAAACGACTAGAACGTTTCTATAGTTTACTTGAATTAACAGTGTCATGTAATTCCAACAATAATCATTCTAGCTACCATGCAGACATCGTTTATGGAGCAGCCAATGATTTTCAAGCTGACATTCTTCGAGAAGAATACAAAAAACTTAATACAAGTTGTGATAGTATGCTTATCGATGGTAATAATCATATCGTAAAATTATCAAATGCAATGCCTGCAATGAATCATTTGGAACCAATTTTAGGTGCAATTTATACGCAAATGAATGTTATAGCTGGTTCAATTATAGAAAAAAATGGCGATGCATTTTTTATATAAAAAAGTGTAAGTCTTGAAAACGGAGAATCAAGAACAACAAATATAAAAGAACATCCTATATGTTGCACTAAAATGGAATTCATACAAAAGGTAACAGCTGATTACATTCGAATTTTAATACGAGAATGTCCTGAAAATCGTATTAAGAGACATCATGAAATTCCAATACCTAAACATTTACGACAATTTATTTGTGAGGTACAACTGGAAAAATGGATTGAGCAAGCTATGTACGCAAAATTCCACTACATCAATGAAAAACATTATATACTGAAAAATGAAAAAGTTACTGTAGTGGATGCGCACAATACAGGTGTGGTTCAAGAATCTATGCATTGGTCAAGTGGACTGCATCAACTTCTTCAAATAAAACACGGGGCTAAAATTCAGCCTGAAAGCTTAACAAGCAATTTTATGTCGAATGTCGGATTTTTTAAACGATATTCCCCAAACATTTACGGGTTAACGGGAACGCTGGGTAGCTATACAATACAAGAACTGTTTAATGCAACGTATGATGTTGATTCAATAATCATTCCCCCATTTAAATTGAAACAACATTAAGAGCTGACAGCTCTCATTATATTACGAAGTAGTAAAGAATTGTCTTTTGAAACTTCATAATGGTAGAGCAGTTTTAATTATTACAAACTACATTCAAGATATTGATAAGTTGAAGGAAATTTTCGTAGACGTTTTTAATTATAATACTTAAAAGATCATGACTTATAAAACAAACGATGATGTACAAGTAGTATAGATCAGACACTTTATTCGGGTGACGTGCTAATAACAACAAATATCGCAGGCAGGGGTGCAGATATAAAAGTGTCACATGCCGTTAACAATAATGGTGGCCTTATTTTTTTACCACTAAATTCAAGATTTGAAGATCAAAACAAAGGTAGAACCGGGAGAATGGGATATCCAGGAACAAGTCAATTCGTACTATTTTGTAAGGACGAAATAAATACTGTTACAATAAAAGATTTAAAAAGTAATCGTAATATAAATGAAAAAGAATTTATGAAAAAAGCCCAAAAAGATATTGACGTTGTTACCACTAAAGATGCTATTTTTTTTACAATTTTGCAACCTTTTAAACCAAATTGAAGGCCGAAATGTAGAAGCAAAAGAAATAGAAATGACTGCTATCGAGGAACGATTTGCTACCTGGATTAATCTTAATTACAACAAAATAGAAAAAGGACCGAGGCAAGAAATTTTCAATGAATTTGAGTCATTCAAAAATAACATTTTATTGGATGATCGTAATGATCACTTGATTGAAAATCCATATTTGCATGTAATAATTGGCAATAACGATATGAGTTGTCAAAAATACAAAAAAGCAATAGTTGAATATACTTTAGCAATAAATTTAGATGAAAATTTTGCTGAAAATGCTAATTTTTATAGGGGGTATGCATTGGTTGCGGAATATGGTAAAGATATTGGTAATATGAATATTGTTGAAGCTTTCAATGATTTTAAAAAAGCTCGAAATTTAATTAAACGAAGAGAATCAAATTTAGTCTTACTACAATGTTCTTCACAAAACAAAGTATTTTTAAACCACATAAAGAATAAATTAAAATTGTATTATTTGCAAAAAATGATATTGATGAAGCTGTAGGAAGTGACATTAATTTGATTGATGAAAAACTTATTGACTTGAAAAAAATTAATTACTCTAACAAAAACTCAATTGCATCAAAGGAAATATTTGAAAAGATTGCAAGTTTAGAAAAAAAGAGAAAAAAAGTTGGCATTATCACTGAAGCTATAAATAAAAAAATCAGAATAACTATAGACTATATACCGATAGATTAATATTACACAAGCACAAGTAGCAGCTACAGTTACAAAAAGTCTTTCAAAAGAGGAAATTGTAACGTATACAGAAGAAATTGAAGAATTTGAAAAAATGGCTTTGTAGGCTGTTTCAAAATTTCAAGAAAAATCAATTGGCTAAATATAATTGGTCTATCGATTGTGGCTGCTATTCAGATAATCATTGGAGTAACATTGTCTATATATACCTTTACTATCTCCGTTTACGTTATCTTTGATATCATTTGGTATTTCTGACATTTATACATCAATAGTAGATTGCATAATAAATGATAGTTTTAGTTGGGCAAGTTGGGATATGAGTAAGGGTATAGAATTAGTCACAACGTTTTTGATGGCAGGAATAAGCATTGCTACAAAAATTGCGAGAGCAGCATATAGCGGTACTAAAATCGTTGCATCGGTTGGTAGTAATATTGCTAAAAGTCAATTTAAATACGTCGCAAGAAAAATTGGTTGCGAAGTATTCAGTACAATGGTTACTGTAGCACCAAAATTAGCTAATCATTTAGTAAATGAAAAATTTTCACATGATATTCAAGAAAAAATAATTGAATCAATAGAGGAGCCAATTCAAAAAGCACTTGCTGAAAATGCAATGGTTAGAAAAATGTTAGAATTAGATAAGAAGAACAATGATCAATATTATGATAATATGATTAAAATTATAACACGCAAAATTCTAAGGGAAGAAGGTAGCAACAGCCTTATGAACCCGTTAATAAAAATAATAGGTGATAAAATTACAAAAGATATGACTAAAAGTAATATTACACAAGCACAAGTAGCAGCTACAGTTACTAAGGCTGTCATTGATTGGCTTCTGACTTTAAATGAATTAAGAACATTTACAACCAAATTTATTGATCAATTAAATGATGAAATTGATAATCAGGGGAAAAAGGATGGAATTGATGAAATGTTAAATATCCATGAGTATTCTTCGATAATATGTTATGCTCCAAAGATATGTGATATTAGAACAATAAAACTTTGACAGAAATTATCTCATACAGTATATACACAAAAGAAATTACAAATACTCAGCTATACAAAGACTTAATTGATGAAAAAGAAAATAATGTCATAAGTAATGAATGTAATAACACATGTAAGCTACCAAGTAAACAAATGAGCGACGAATTAGCTGAATCATTTTTTAATATTGTTACTGATAACATTCATTATAAAAGCATATCTGATTTGTATTTACATTTAGCTACCCTTATTTGTGTGATTGATCAACGTATTGAAGTATATGATGAAAATAACTCTTTAAAGTATTTTATCAGTGGTAGTGAACGTAGAAATTCTAAAAAATTCAATACCATGCGCGTGAAGATAACAACATCGGATACTTTACATCTGTAGGAAGGAAAGAATTATTTGATAAAAAAATTACATGTTTAAATAACATTATTGCCATGGAAACTGGAATAGATCAACATAGGTTGAAAGAAATCGCAATGAATATTATTTTAAACGACTTTTTTAAAATTAACGAAACGAACGTCTCATTTGCATATAAGTATAAACAGCATAGAATTATATCAAAGCATGAAAAGTTTTCTAAATATAGATATTAATACTGTCAAACATTTAGAACAAAAATTTATAATCAATATTGATGGTACTGTGGATTTTTTTCCATCCAATAGAAACCGTTCAGATGTTCATTTTTCGTGTAGATATAAAACTGGCTATCATGAAAACTTTTCTTGTACAGGTACTGGAAAAATATCTCAACTTTATGATGTAAAAGATAATAAAATTCTTATGATAGAAAGTTGAAAAATAACTTTTAGTAATAATTTTATCATCATTTTCATAAAAAAGTCATATGGATTCTCAAAAAATCTGAACGTTGCATAAATGAATAGTAATAATAATAATAATAATAATAATAATGAGGATCAAATTCTAAATTTAGGTAATATTGTGAATAATTTATGTCTTTACTGAATTATGAGATCGTGAAATAAATTTGAAAACCAAATCTTAAGGTAGAAAAATTAGAAAATTTAGAAAAATTTGTACGTTACCTTAATTTTAATTATTGACTAATAGGGGTAGTTCTGCTTATGGAAAATAAAAATAAATTTAGCGTATATGTATACTCGACGTGGAAAATTTCTGGTCGAATGCGTTTGCAATCCTTCAATGATCTTAGCAAAAACGTACGTTCGATCCAATCAGACCCAATTGAAATTGCAGTATTTCGAAAAAATTCAAATGTATTCGACCAGAAATTTTCCATGTCGAGTATACTGTTATTTCCATAAGAAATCTAAATCCACTTTAATAATTGTGAATCATTGAAGTTTTGTAGAAGCTATTTTACTTTAAAGTAAAAATTAACGTAATAACGCGAATGTAATAAATTTCTTAAAAGTCTTCAAAGATTTAAAATTATTTATAAATTTTAATTTCATGTAACAATTTGTGTAAAAGTTAACAACTAAGGTTTCCATTTAACTTTTTTTATACTCTTAGATGATCTGAAACTAGGTCTGTAGCGGTACGTTAGAAGTAATAAATGCGACAAATTTGTATCCCAATATTTTGTCAAATGAATTATTTATATATTTATAAGAGATACTTAAATATAATTTCTCTAAATATATTGTTTACATCCTTATCCTATCCAAATTTCCCGTTAATATAGTAGGTAGCTTAATATATTATGTGCTCGGTTATATCTCGTAAGGTATGCACAAATATTTCAAATTTAATGAAACATTATTGCAATATTTGTAGAAACTCTTATGATATTATAATCAAAATTTGTTTGACCTAGATATTTCTGCAACATTATTATATTTCCACAATATTACATGCTGTGTAGGATAAAGGTTTTAAAAGAGTTTTTAAAAACACACATAACATAGTTTGTATCCTCCACAGTATATTTGATGATCGAAATCGTGTGTAAACAAAATACGAGAAATACAATTTTTGATTTAAATTTACACATTTTCTTTTAGAAGTTACGTAATTAACGAATAATTTTTAAAACTACATAATATCGTATATTTCAATATTTTGCATAAGTTCATCTAATAAGATATAACATCGGACTAACCAACAACATTTATAGGACTCCCATTTGACACTTTTATAATAAAATAAGCGCATAAATTATGACACACATGGACGATTATAGAACTACACGCGTACTTGACATTCAATTGTTTAAAATAATAAAGTCCCAGCGAATTTACAGAATAGAAATAGAAATATCCAATAATTCGAAATAAAGATTTTTAAAGATGCTTTACGTAATAAACGACACCCATCGCATCTTGTATTTTTTTAAGCATAACAGTTGATATGTATTCTGCATTGAATACAAGAGCGAGGGAAATCGTGTGTATTTTGCCAACGCAAACAAATAGCACCAACGTTCGATGATTATTTATAATTTATGTGTGGCTTGACTTAAAAAGCTTTTTCAATGCGAATCGTAGCAGGGCGAGAAAAATGAATCAAACAACGGACATTCCTCCTGGGATTTTTATTATTTAAGAAAAAAGGAAGAAATAAGGTATAACAAGCATAACACTCTCAGCGTTGACTGACAAAAACGACTCGCTTTGTGTATAATGGTAAAATAAGCTGGATAACAATTTTTTCGTGGCGCCCATACTCCTCTCCCCTGCTTGTGCTATTAAATATTGTTCACTCGACTTCATGCAATACCACACAGAATCTATCGCGTGGTTGACTGAGTTTTTTCGTTTAATTTTCTTCATTCTTATTGTTTTAATAACATACTTTTTCATTAGGTATTATTTGATGAACTGCGATTGTTTTAAATTTAATAAGCGTGGTTGGCGACGAAGAGCGCAGCATCGCCAGCGGCTCCGGATACACCACCGGCGTACTTTCCAAGTGCCGATTCGCTGTTCGCCTGTAATACATATTTTTAATTAGAAATGGTGGTACTTAGTTTATAATTTAGAAGTTGGCAAGTATTACAAAATTTAATGAGATAATCGAATAGCTTGACATTAAAATGAAATTGAATAACATTTCTTAGGCAGATTAAATATAAACTACCAATATTAAATCTGGTTGCAAATTTAAGCTACCATATTCATTAATAACATTGAAACTTAAATTTAGTAGTAGATTTTTGCAAAAATACTCTCGCCAACATCGACGTGATTGTCTAAATATAATATAAATATATATTTTTAGATTTTTATATAATATTGTTTTTAGTAAAACATTTATAACGCAATATTAGTAAACAATGAAGAAATCAAATTTTATTTACAAATAAACTTATTTAAAAAGAAAATAAGAATGCAAACATGCTAATCAACGACTTTCCAATTAATGAAAGTAATAGAAAATATTGATTGGCACAGTGCAATGTACTTACTGAATTAAAAGTAAAGGGTGAAACAGAGTGTGTGACAACAAGAAATTTGCAATGCAGGGCTTTTTTATTTAGTATGCGTGCGCTTTGACGTGGTTGGTTCTTGAGCCAGCCAAGCTTTTGATGCTGCCAGCTACGTATTTACCTTGGCAAGCTGCGCCATTGGCCTAGAGAAGCATACAACAACAAACACATGCAACTACTCTACTAACAGATATAAAAGAATAAGAGTGATACGAGAGTTAATTGTGCTAAGGGCGACGTATCGCTCTGAGTCTGAAAGTAATTGATTTTATACTGCTTAAATTGTACAATAAATCATAGTCACATACAAGATTATTAGTGTAACAAAAAACACATAGGTTAAGAGTTATTTTTACATACAGGATTAAATAACACTGATGAAACGTATTGTTAAAGTCAACTAATTCTAATAAAATTCTAGTAAAAAAATACTGATATGTATTAGAAATTATCGCGCAAATGCACGTGAATAAAGCACAAATTATCTTTCGCATATTTATATGTAATTAACTTTTAAACTATAAATAAATAAAAGTTATAAAATAAATGCTATACTTAATTAAGGCCAAGTCTCAATGCCATAATAACTCAATATTTTAATTATACATCATAATAGATATTTTTTAATGAATAACTAAATATGACAATCTCTTTACTATAGCATTAGATTCATAAAGCAATTTATCTACGTGATTTTTTCTTATTTAGAATTTCGAAAATTATTACTAATAGAAAATACTGTAGTGATAAGGTGTTTTTTAAGGTAAGAATAGTATTTATCGTTAAGTACTTAAAACAAGAGAGTATATCGGTTTACTCGAAGAATATATCAAATAATATTTTAATGTAAATTAATGACGAGACATATAATCGATAAATTAAACTTATTTTTCTTTACACGATTTTCTTTCCCATCGTGTATTTCTGCAATTCGTTAAGAAATTATGACTCTTAGACCAACATCTGTTAAAATACTCTTAGCAAACCAATGATACCTCTCGTCTCAACGAACATTCTACTGGCAAATCTGCCTACATCTTTAACACTATATAGAGAATTATGCACAGGTCAAATTCACAACTCGAAACAGCTATATATACACTACACAGCACAAAATCAAACGAAAGCGGTGAGCGAGAGTGCTTATATATACCTTCGCCCGCTTGATGAGCTCGTCCTGGGCGGCGGCGATCTGGTCCTTCTTGCCGCCCCAGGCCTGGAGGACGGAGGCCTGCAGGGCCCGACCGTAGCTGAAGGTCAGGGCCCAGGGCTTCCTACCGGGGAACTTGTTGATGGCGTCGAGATTGACGGAGGCCTCCTCCTCGGACTGGCCACCGCTGAGGAAGGTGATGCCGGCGACCGCGGGCGGCACGGTGCGCTGCAGCGCGATCACCGTGGCCGAGGCGATCTCCTGGGCCGTGGCCTTCTTCGGGCAACTCTGGCCGGGAGTCACCATGTTCGGCTTCAGGAGGGTACCCTCCAGGTAGACGTGGTGATCTGACAATGCCTGCGGGAGGGGTAAGAGAGAGAGAAGGGATTAGCGAACTGGACGTTTGTAATGCGGATGCGACGCATCTTGGGAAATGTTCATGAGGAGGACTTTACTTTTATTGGAACGATTTCATTTATTTGTCATTTTAAAGCGAACATTTTTTTAATTTAAATATAACTTTTCATGTTTTTATCTTTATTTTTGTATTCTTAACGTCTCCGGTTTAGTATACGTTACACAAACTTTTTTTATAAGTGTTATGTATTCTGAAAAAGTTTAGTTGTATCGATTTTGTATTAGAAAATATGGTACTTTTTTAAGACCTTAAAAATCAATGTATTAGAATGTTTAAAATGAACAGTTGATCGAAGATATACAGCAATACTATCTGTCGCGGTGCTTATAAAAAATGTTTAAAGAATATTTAATGCAAATAAATACAATTGATTCAATTGGTAATAGGAAAGAGACATGATTTTATATTTTATTTTTTAAATAATTTTTAGTTAAAACTATGCACAAAAATATTTAAGTCTATATTTACTCCGTAAGAATCTTTCAAAAAAACGAAATTCTGTATTAGAATTCAAATGTAAGTATATACGACGCTACCCATAACTTAACTTTTCAATTTAAGGGGAGGTCGGAGCTTGCATGCAGTTACACAGTTACCGACAATTTTCTATTTTTCAGTATTCTCGTTCAATTTTTAATTTTTCTCAATTATCTCGGTTGTCCGGTGTTCCTTAGACGATTGAGAACACCGGACAACTGAAGTTTTTAACTTTTATGAACAATTAAATTTGAATAATGTAAAATTCAATGCAGAAATCTGTAATGGGCTCCGACCTCCCCTTAAATACCAAAACTATATTTGTTCATAAGCTCACAAAATCAAATATACCCGCTTCAATATTGTTGGTTATGTTGACCCATGGTGCGCGGCCATCTTGAATTTTATTAGCTAATCGTAGGATAGTTCGATATTCAAATACTTTGAAAATTTATAAACTTTTAATTAATATTTACAAACTCAAGAGACATGTAATCGATTTAAAACTAATGTCTAATGAATCAATACATATTTAATTATTATAGAATAATGGATCAGGTGTTATTTTTATACCATGTCTCTTCCCTATTAAATAATAAAATAGATTACAGCTTTTCGTACGATAAAATATTATTGATTTTAGTTATGGGATATATCGCGGTGCTTACATTTAGCGTTTGGATATTTTATAATTTACATCCAATGTTGCCATTATAAATATCAAATATAAATCGTATAAAATAATACAAGTGCCTGTAATAAATTATAATAGGATGCTAAAATCAATTTGCAATACCAGAATCTCATTATCTTTCCTTTATTAATCCACCATTACTTAAGGTTTAAAGCAAATATTTCAATATTTCGATCTCAATACCGTTAATTCGAACAATGTCTCGAGACATCGGCCTGAAGATTTCATTCGAATGGCATTTGCACAAATGTTAAAAAATTTACTTGAAACTTTAATGTCTTGTCTTTAGGTAATTTTGTACTAAATATATAATACATATCTAATACCAACTAATTATTAATTTTTCGATCGGTAAAATTTGTGACGCGGTATTTAAATTTCTAAAGGATATTGACAGCCACTTAATTTTACCCTTTGAAAATAACTTTCTTCCATGTCTTATTATACGAACTAGGCGCAAATCGCCTACCCACAAGACGTTTTACATTGCATACCTTGTAGACGGCGGCGAGGACCTCCTCGGTGACCTGCTGGCATCTCTGGAGATCGTGCTCACCATCGGGAAGGATCTCGGGCTCGACGATCGGCACTATCCTCGCGCTCTGGCAGATGGACGCGTAACGCGCCAGGACATTGGCGTTCTCGATGATGGCCAGCTTCGAGGGGCAGTCCTTCTTGATCTTGAGGACGCAGCGCCACTTGGCGAAGTGGCAGCCGTCCTTCTTGTACTGAATGCAGCGGGCCTGGAGGTCGTCGAGGCCCTGGGTCGTGCACTCGTCGTCGGTGCCGAAGAGCGGGACCACGCCCTTGTCGACCTTGATGCCGGGGATGATGTTGCGCTCCTTCATCAGCTGGACGAAGGGTGTGCCGTCCTCGGCCTTCTGGTACAGGGTCTCGTGGAACAGGATCACGCCGGAGATGTGCTGGCTGATCACGTCCTGGGAAAATTCATAGCATCAATTGTGCTGACAGATGTGTAGTTTGAGCGTTTACAACTCTGTGAAGTTTCCTTGTAATTTTCGGCATTCGATTTTCGCGTCATTTGTGGTTTAAATGTTAAAGGAATAAATCAGCAGCGTTTTAGACCGTAACTTAATCTCAAACGAAAGACACAGCGATGATAAGGATTTTAGCATGATATTTCGTGTTTTGCTTGTAGACAGTTTTTGCTCAGCTTTTATAAAAGCTTATTTTGCTCTATCGAAATTATTTAAACCTATAATCTATAATCAATATTTTCTTACAAACAAATATAGGAGCTGCTTTTATAAATAAAAAAATATCAAGTATTCATTAAAATTTTAGCGTAATTTTATGACCCAATTTCAAAGTTACAAGCTAAATTCAGTGTTATAACAATGCTTTATACAAATTAATGTAGACAATAAAGAAGACCTTAACTTGTTTCGCTCAATAATTATTATTCTTTTTTTAACATCTCTAAATTCATTGTTTTCTTTTCTAAAAAGAGACATTTTTCAAATGTTCTAACTTTTCATATCCACAAAATTTTACTTTTATAACAAATAGTAATCTTAATTTTAGTCATATATATTTAACGAAATGTATATCGCCTGGAATACTTTTAAATTATAAAAATTTGTTGTGAGAAAAAACGTTTAAAATTTAATTTTTACATTGTCAATTCTGTATCTACTCTAACTCGGTTAATTTGTAAAAGTTACTTCTTACTCGAATCAAAGGACTTATTTTTAAAAAGAATTGTCACAAATTTCAGTTGTGTATTTTTGTATTAGGTGCGATTATTATACCTTGTTTGTGGAGAAGAGCAGTTGCCTGTAGGCTTTGCGGTTCTCCTCGTTGTTCTCGACATTGATGGACTGGAGACGCTTGCCGATGGTCGCGGTGGACTCGTCAGCGGCGAGGATACCCTTGCCGGGAGCAACGATCGCCTGGGCGATCTCGGCGAGCTCCTTCTTCAGCTCGGGATCGGCCTTTAGGTAACTGTCGGCGGGCATTTTCTGCATAGAAAAAAATATATTTTTTTTAACGTTAATCGATTAGATTTTTTTTAGAAACAAGTAGTCTGCTTCTCTTATAATTTATCAAGGTAAAAATATACTTTTAAGTTTACCATACTGATTTACAAAATCATATATAATTGAGTTATATAATTTACTGAAAAAAAAAATAATAGATCCAATTAAATCAATTTATGTGAAAAAAAATAATAATTTGATTCAAGTACAATTTATTAAAGTCAATAAAATATTTAATTGATTCAAATAAATCTTATCCAATTAAATAAATTTATTTGGATCAAATAATTTCTTTTGTCAGTGTAGAGCTACCGTAAAGTGTGGTCTCTTGTTAGTTAATATACTGGCCCAAGAGATTGATTTTAGAAAATATATCGTATCGCAGGGTATATATATAAAAATTTGTATACGTGTTGCACCGTATACACGAGATAATAAAAAAGTCATTAATGATAAGTTTCTGTTATGATCTGTAAAAATGTTCCTCCATATACTATTTCATGTTTTTTCGTATTACGCAATAAAGGCGTGTACGTGATTGCCTGCGTGGGGTTAACAACCTACTGAAGATTCTTGGATGATCTTCGAAGATTATTTTTTACATTTTATTTTTGAACTGAAGTTCAAAACAAGGTCGAAATCCCGTAACTTTTTGTGAATTGAAACACTGATCAAAATGTGAGTCTGCATTCTTGCATTCAAAATTATGTAATGTGAATTTTATTTAAAATGTAAACGTTTTAGTTCTGATATTCTGTTTAATTATTTTTTTAGTTTTGATTAAAGTAAATTATTATATAAATAATATGATTCATTTTTACATAAATTGTATTTTAATAATTTAATAAAATAGATATTCGAGAAAAAATTATGAATAATAATTATTTTCATAAATTGATAGAATAGTCATATAAACATTTTGTTAGTGATTATTAGATGGAATAAATCATCTTATATTACTTTTATAATTATTCACTACATGTTCAAGGTCACCTAACGGATTTCGCTTTTACCCCTCATCACCTGCTCAGCTGTTTAGTGCTATACGTGTGCTGAGGGTCGATGGGACGCTTGCGCGTAACGTACACGGGTACATCGTCATAATAGAATAACGATTTTATCCCTTACACTAATAATTTTCCGTTACCTACTTTATTTTAAACACGAACAAGAAATTGATTATTCTCTCAAGAATTTAATAAATAGTTATATCAAAAAAGAAAATTTGTTGTACTCTAAAAATAATCATATAATTGAATGATCAATATTTGAGGGGCAGCGCGGTAAAATAATTGTATGAGTCGAGTTATCCGTTCTTTCGGATATGACATAAAATGAATCAGCAATTTTAAATACACAGAAAATATTATTTTTTCGATAAAAATGTGTACTTTCAATAGTTGAATAAAACTATAAGAATCAAAATTCATTGTTATCAACCATAACTCTTTTTTATGTATTTTTTTTCTCTTACCGAATCAATACATCAATTGAGTACTTTATATTTAATCTCTTTCATTTAGTTTTCTACGGTATTATCACATATCTCAAAATGCAATTTTTTGATTTACCTTTATTAGTACCATTTTACCGATTCAACGCATAATAAAAACCGACTATAACTTTTTCCGTATAATTATGGCAATTATTTAATTCTTTTTTATTTTATTAACTGTTATAATATAATGATATACCTAAGCTTATTTAAATATAGGCATATTTTAAGAACATAAATTAATAAGCGTGCAAAATGAATAATTCAAGTAAACAAAAATGAAAAATTACGTCAAATATTGCGGAAACAAAGCTATGATTATAACGCAATTCCTTGCTGCATCCTGTCCATTAGCAGAAAAAAGTCCGACACTACAGTAGTCCATGGCATTGAAAAGCGAACGAGAGATCAATTGCGTTAAAAGTAAATCACAGACAACGTCGTCGTAAAAAAGAAACGAAGCTGTTTGGACATATACAACGTGCACACTGGACAGTCGCCAGGTATTCGTCAATCGCTATCTGACGAAATACCATCATCCCGCGTTCGCGCGCGCTTGCGTCAATCCGTGAAAATTCCTGCATCTTTCGACCGTCACGTGCGCTTCTTCGAAAAATTGCTCGGTGAAAGAATGCGAGATAGTATTTTGCGCAAACAGTGCGTAAAGGAATATCGAAGTGGTACGAAGCATACACGTAATTGCGTAAGAAATTTCGAGCCTAAGTGACGATGAGCTAAGATGACAGATCTGATAGAAAGAGAAAGAGAATCATATTGTCGCACGTGAGATGTTCATTGGCTTTGCATCAATTCTCGTCGCTATATAATTTGCTTTTATGCAGCATGGGTTCATCGATGTTTTGATTGTTGCGACAGGATTTTTGGGTTATTTTTTGCAGTTATTATATAATTGAATGTGCATTGTAATAATGTTGGTAACGATTGAAGTAACTATTATACAAAATAAAAGCAATTACGTACTAGGTTTTGACCATTTTAAATAAACAACATTTTAATTCAAAATTAAGCAATTTATTTATTTATTCAGTTATTTAACCAATTATTTAAATGATGTAAGACTATGTTTTAGATATGTATGACGCAAGTCACAAATAACAAAAATTTCTTATTTTAGTATATAAAGTAATTTGCAAGTTTAGTTATACATATACAAATATAGTTATAGAATAATGACAGAATAAAGTAATATTATTATAATATTGTACTTCTTACTAAATGTAACCTGATCTAAGTTTAGTCTAAATAAATATTCTAAAAGAAGTTAGACATCTTATAAGTGATAATCGCTCATTTGGCATGCATAAAAAGTTTTTACAACAATTTACCGGCAATTTAATTCCTACGATTGTTATGATATTGACAAAGTTATTCATTTTATCTTAAAAAAATCTATTGAATAATATAGTAAGCAAAAAAGAAGCCATAAATTACAAAATTGCACAATGCTCAGATAAGCAACGAATAACCGCGATCGCAATCTATAGCCAAGGATTACACTCATCCCGCATCAAATCGTATAAATTAGATCTGTTTACAACGCGTGAGAAAAAAAACAGAAAACTGCACGCCGGAAAAGCTTAAAAAGCCAAATCAGGCCTATAAAAGCAAAACGCTCAGCATCCTCGGCAATATAGGAGCGAGCGAGAGGGCAATCATCGTGACGCAAGAGCCTCGTTTAAAGCGCAAGATAACGCACACAGCCAGCTAGACGCGAGCTTCTCCTCGAATTCGACACGACATAGTCCGACAAATAAAACATGTATCATTGTGTCTGTGCGTATAAGTATATAAGTTAAAAGTGAAAAACACACTGTTCACTCGGTTTGTTATAGCTCGCACGGCAGAAAAACGCGAGATTTCTCTCGAGCTCCATCTCTCCTTTTCGCGCAACGAGATAAAAGAGCGAGCGCGGATGACCCTTTGCATTAAGCTCGCTCGTTTTATCAATGTTACTTGTAATGTTTGTCAGCGAGTTTGTTCTTCTTCTATTGAAATGAACGAGGGAGTGAAGATGAAGTCGGTGGGTGGTCGCAGAGATGGAAAAATTTGCGCGCGATATTTGTATCTCGACTTTGCAATGTATAAGCGAGGATATACGTCGATTTGGTCAGACAAACAGGATGATTTAAGAAATATTAATGGATATTTATAATAGTGACAATTTCGATACTTTAATTCGTACATGAGGTATTCCACAAAAAATCTGCACTTAGACGGTTAACAGAATAATAAAAAAAAGTTGAGTCACACCTCTGCAACCATTTTTTTCTCGTTCTATAGGTCATATAATGTATGTGAAAAATGTCCAACACGCAAAACAGACAATGTCATTTCTTTTAAACGTATATCAATTTCTCTTATGGGAATTATGGACTAAATACGGTCATCATTCATATAACAATTACTTGGCTTTTGAGGATGCAAACAATTTTTTTACGCAATAGAATATCAAGTAGAGAAAAAGCTTTAATTTGAGACGTACCGCGTTTAAAAATATTAACAATATCAAAAGTTATGCGTGATCAAAGATAGTGAATAAACGCAAAAAATGAGGAAAAATGGTCAAAAATGAACAATCTTGAAATTTAGCGATTTTTCCGTGTTTATATACTACCTTTAATCGCTTATAACTTTTGATATTGTTAATATTTTTTAATGCGATACGTCTCAAATTAAAGCTTTTTTTCTCTACTTTATATTCTATTCCGGGAAAAAATTGTTTGCACCCTCAAAAGCCAAGTAGTGTTATATCAATGATGACCATTTTTAGTTCATAATTCCCATGTTAAATTCCCATAAGAGAAATTGATATACGTTTAAAAGAAATTACATTGTCTGTTTTGCGTGTTGGACATTTTTCACATACATTATATGACCTATAGAACGAGAAAAAAATGGTTGCAGAGGTGTGCCTCAACTTTTTTTTATTATTTTTAGAACCGTCTAAATGCAGATTTCGTGTGGAATTTCTCATATATATAGCGCTCAACATTGTTTATTAATAGTCTGAATACGTATAATAATTTGAGCAAACTGTTCACGTAATATTATGATATATTGTGTAAATATACACAAGGAATTTAATAAGACCCGTACATTATACAAAACGTCAGAAAATATTATTTTATTTTTAACTTTCCTCGTAAATACTAATTACATTTAAATTTTTAATTTATAGGAAGCTTAAGATATTTAGGTAGGCAAGCAATTGTTTAACTGAAAATTATGATATTTACTTAGGAAAATATGAATTAAAAAAATGTTCTTATAGTTTTTTTATATTACGTAAATTTTAATTTAATTGGCTTGATTCTAATAACTAGCCAAACTTGCAGAAATTACACCCTAAAGATTTTTTAGTTTCGCCACTATCTGCAAGATTCACCTTTATGTCGTCAACTTCATACAACTTTTTATTTAGAGTGCTGTCAGTTTATAGACTCGTAAAATACATGTAAAAATAAAGTTAATATATTTTTCTTATTTCAGATTTATTAGTTACAGATTTTTCACAGTTGACAGTTTGATAATTTATCACAAAAATTTGCATTTTACAGTTATTTCTTGTATTATAGATTTGTATTTTAGATTGAAAAGTATTTTAAAAAACTTTATTTGTAAAAATAATAAAACTCTCGCTTAATAAGCGGTGAAAATAATATTCATAAAATGATGAACTATTATCGACATTGTATGAAATCAATCGGACGCTGAGGATATGAATCATACACTGAAAAAAAATTTGTTAAATCTAAGTAAACGTTTCCTTGAATCGTACTAAGAAAAGATTTATTTGATAATAGTAAATATTTAATTATGTTTAGACTGGTATTCATCAATTCAATAAATATTTATTTTTATTTAAGTAAATCTTTTCTTAGTACGATTCAAGGAAACGTTTACTTAGATTAAACAATTTTTTTTTCAGTGTATATTAACGGTAATACAATAATTATGCGTGAGTTTTTTTATATATTAATTTATAATTGAATATTGATGATACTCTTCATTACGATGAAAACCTCCAAATTTATATCTTAAATATGTGTTTTCAGAAATTTATTTCATCCTAATTAATATTAATTAATGCAATTTAAAAAAAAATTTTTTTAGCGATAAATATAAAAAATAAATTATTTATAGTTTAAAGCGATCCAAAAAGTAATGCATTTGCATAGTTGTTTTGAAAGTATGTACACTTGTCGCGCTTTCACTCTAGAGAAACGCGTCCCCGCGACGAAATATTTCGACGTGTCACTACAGCTTATCGATCCGTGCACTATTTTCACGAGCCTATACAAGATCGTGCATTTAACGCAGCAATTTAACAAATCACCAAAAAACCAATCATCCGCGAAATCACACCTGTCAAATCACTTGCTCCGAAACGGCAAGTATAGCAATATATGTAATACGAAACTCGTATACTGAACGAATCCCCGCGAGCCTCAAAACTGATCTTACAACGTAAACAACCCAATAAAATTCGAGCCCATTCACACGTACACACCTACTAATTATCTCTCTCTCTCTCTCTCTCTCTTTCTCTCCGTCCTATCAATTGCACTCCCTTCGTGACTCCGAAATTCGCCCACCATCCCCGGCGCTAAAGCGCGCTGTATTACGCGAAATCCACCGTGATTACGTAACTACTAGACTGCGAGCTAGAGCAGCCGACTCCATATCACACGAGTGCACACTTGCCCGTCTTCCATTATCCGAGACCTCCTCTCATCTCACACACGCCCTTTCCCATGCATCGCATTAACCTCCCCATCCCTTGAAAAATCTCCCTGCACGAGAAAAACATCAAACGCGGCGAGAGCTGCGATCATCGATCGAGCTGATGTGTATGTGTCTATGTGCACGCGCGCCGCGCGAATGTCAGTCAAGGTCACACGCCGCCACGGGAGCCAAAGTCCGCGGTCAATAAGTATCTCCCGCGCGCGCACTCTAGGAAGCTCCGGATATCAGCGTAAATTCGAGCGTTAACGCGAAAGAGAAAGAGTAAATGTCGAGGGCGACGCGATAAAAAACACGGTAATAGGACAAGAGGCAGGACTTACGTGTTCGGGGGGGTTGCCGAGGAGATGACAATCGAGAGTGAGACTTGACGAGGGTGAGAGGGAGAGCGGAGTTCGCTGTTTCACGTGTCCGTCGAGCTGGTCGAAGAGCGAGCGAGCGACTGAGGAGCTGTCGCCTGGCCCTGCGGCCTGCGGCTTTCGCGTATCTCGACGCCCGTCGAGGTTCTCAACCGCGGGAGCCAGCGAGTGATGTATCGAGTGACGCGCGCGGTTACGGGACAAACGACGACCGTCGCGGATACGGCGCGCGGCTCCCGAGATGCACGATTTCAAGTGAAATTTCTACTGCAGCAGCTCTAGGAGGTTTCGACGAATACAATGCGATTTTAGTATAATATGTTTCCTGACTTGGTATTTCAAGTTTTGATAATTTGTGCAAAAATTATACCGACGTGGTTTGTTCATTAAACTTTACTGAAACCCTCTTTAGCTGAATCAATAATACAAACAGTATAGCGCAGCCTTTTCAGCGAATCTCTTAACAAATTTTGTGTACTAAAGTTTTTATCTTATGAGAAACGTGGGAATAGTTATAAAGCCACTATTCAAAGGGGAATTGGTTTTCATATTTTTTTATTTAAAGAGTTATAAGATATTTATAAAATAAATTTTGAATTGAAAACCGACGGGCTAACTCAGAAATCGCATGAAAAAGAGCATTTTCCCATTTTAAATGTTAGTACTAAACGAGAAATTATTGTAACTGGAAAAGCTCTTCTTCGCTTAGTTATCTTGTTTTTTTAATGTAAATTAAGATAGCCCGTTGTTTAAGCATTTTCTAAGATGGCTCCATGATCCTCTCAACCGTCGATATTTCATTTTCATTTAGCAATATTATATTATGTAGTGTAACTTATAGTCGATGTTGCATCCTTAAAAAATGCTGACAATATTATTATCAATATAAGCGCAGTTCTTACGCATATTATACCATAGTAATTTATCCTCATAAATAAGAAAATTAACAAGTTGAGATTTTTAGTTTCATATAAACATCTTCGACCAACTGCTGTTGTTAAACACAAAATGATTGTTAAATAAAAAATAAAAATACTACAGACTGTAGTATGCAAGTTATTTAATAGCCCCGAAAGTTCGCCTATTTCTGATGCATTACTAGTGCAATATCCTTAAATTGAATAATATCCCGGTTGCCTATGGATGCTCATGCGGACCCAAATAAATCACTAATGGGGGACCTATAAAACGTATATATGAGCATGAAGAAGCCATAAAATCGTAAGCGTTTAGAAGACATTTTTTCTCCGCGTAAAGTGAAAAATATAAAAAAGGTGAATATTTCTTATTTTTACTACTGAATGTCTGATAAAAACTTGATATTTTCACTTATTTTATGGAATTACACCCTCTTAGAATGAGTTTAATCATTAATACACCCCCCCCCCCCCCCCCCGCCTACTCACTACACATTTATAGGCATCCTCCTATCAATTGAGTCTTTCAAATTCCACTCAACTACATTATTTTCACATCCAAACAGATGTATATACTTACAAATCAACACTGCATAACATTCTTAATCTTCCCTGTCAAGAAAATCATGACGGTCCCGTTGACCGCGACTCCCATCACATCGGTCACAGAACGTGCTCGCTCAAAAACTCAGGCTAAAGACGCCTAGCTCGTCCATTGGCCGCTCGAGCCGGAACGCGACCAATGATCTCAGCGACGAGCCACGGTCCAGGGGAAGCATCGCGCCACACCGCGCTTATCGGCACAGGCCTTTTTGAGATGCGCTGCGCGCCCCAAGGTCAGTCAAGGGCACCTTCAAGCGCGGGCGCGGGTGGCCTGCTCGCGGGATTTCGTCACCTTTCCTGCACTTTCGGCCAGATTCTGGAATGCACGCGGGGATGAAGCTGACGGGGATGCGAGGCGCGATTGAGGGAGCGTTTTTTTTGAGAGGCGGCGCGTTTTGTTACAAGTGCAGGGGATAGGTAGATGGTGGGTAGTGCGTAATTGGCGCAGGGTCAATGTCGAGTCTAGCTGTAATTAGAATTGCTTCTACTGGGGTATTGATTTGACCGGGTGACGGGTCTCTTCTTTTTCTCGTTTTTTTGTTGTTGGGGTTCTTTGTGTGCGCACTTTATCGTTTTAGGTCATTATTGACGGATGCTTCTGGGAGTTGCGGTCAATATTGCGGAGCTTGAAAGCTTCGCGGAGCATGCGGAATGTGGGAGATCTTCTCACAATCGTTAGATTGAGTAGGACTCTTATTTTTTTGCACTACTGTGGAATTTTTCATCTGTGCACGATTGGGAATTTTCAGAACTTGTTAAATGACAGAAGCTAAAGAGTAGAGCATTTTAATTAGGTAATTGATTGTGAGCAGGAGATTTTACCAAAAAAATACGATGATTTTTCTTGATATTTGAAGTTATTAAAGCCTTTATCTTTTGCAAATTATCTATCTCAAAAATAGTCTACATATTTTAGAATTGTTACTTTAAACGTCTCTAATATTTATTTATAAGAACGGCTAGAGTTGTAAAAAAGGTCGGAAAACGTAAAAAAAAGGCGTGTCCGTGAAATAAAATACATAATCCTGTTCTGGGTATTTTGCCAATTTACATGGTACTCAAACTCTGGTTATTTCAATGTGCCCCATTGCAACTTGCAGCTGTATTACGTGATGGAATTAGAAAATTTTGCAATATAAATTAAACAAATCAATCGCACTATATTTAAATAGTTAATGTGTATATTCTAAGGAAAAATATTTTCATAATAATGGAAAAAAAGTTAGGAGAATCTACTTCTTCTGAAAGAGATAAATAAACAAAATAAACAATTAGTAAAAGTAAATAAGTTATACACAGTCCTCGGGCATTGCAATCTTTTTCCTTTAAATATAAATATGATACTCATATTTTTCTTATAAGACTTCCAAACGTATTCTTAAAACCCCGATAAAATTTGTTTTCGAAGTGTTTTGATTATCGAAATGCAAATACAGGAAAGTACTTTAACTTTAAAATTCGCCAAGCAATGAAACAAAATATTGAAAAAGTATACATATTTAACTTCGTTTCCAATGTTTTAGATTTAAACTGACAGATTCGCATGCACCGTTTCGAATGCATGCGATCACTGAATGGGAGGCTGCTCACCTCGTGTTACAGTTACGCACGGCAACGATTTTAGCACACTGTATTTATCTTGATACATACATAGTTGCGCTGTATTTATAATATTTGCAAGAATTTTTATTATTTAACTAATGGTGCTTCAAAGATTGTAGTTTTCGCTCACAAATATTCATTATACAATTAATAACACATGTTTTTATGTAAATATGTATCTTATCGTATATAACGTAATTTGCCAAGCCTATAATGTTTGACTTATAAAAATTAACAATATTTTACCTCAGAAATCCTAATCGATATTACGAGTGTACTGTATAATGTTACTTTTTATTATTTATTTATTTGTTTTATTATACGGACATTGCTACCCTTTTACCTGTGATTACACTCTTTATTATCTTTTTATTTCTACAGTTACCATGGATTTATCGCGTCTATTAAATGTTATCGACGGATATTTATATACTCTGTAGATAGCTTATTGGTTGACGTATTGTTTTGCAAAATTTTAATCATATAGTGATTAATTTTAAGAATTATATAAAAAAGAACATTATTATTGATAGGTATAACAAGTGATATTGACCGACAAGTAGTAATAAATAATAAACATGACAAAAGCAGTATCACATGCTGCTTTGATTCAAATAAAAGACATTCTATAATAGCTCAAAACTTATAAATTCTGAATTAATTAAGTTTTATTATTATGAATAAATCAGCAAATAAAATTCAGATACGGGTGACTGGGGCGAGTCGGACATATCTTATGTTTAATGCTATATATCTCAATATTTATAAACAATAATGGAATTACTGCAATGTATTTATGTTCTTAAACTATTCAACTACAAATTGTACTTTGTTTAAGACAAAAACCAAATATCTGTGGGTTCCCGAAAAAACGATTGAAGTCCACTTTTTATGTTATTGAGATATTAAGGTTTAAAGTTTATTTTCTCCAATTAAACCAATGTTAAGAAAATTCATAAGTAGTATATATGGTCATTAGTTATCACACTTTTCTGATTTTTTGCATTATTATCTGAAAATATATGTAAGGATACCAAAACCGCTCGAAACTCAATTTTCAAAAAATTGGACTTAAGTTGTTTTTTCGGGAACCCACAGATTAAATTTTTAAGTGAGAACCAAAAATGTAAAAAAAATCATTGTGCCCGTTGAGCCCGTTGAACCCCGCACGCCGGAACTAAAGGGCACATCTTAGGGGTTCAACGGGCATCCCTTTTTCCGTCATAATTAGTAAAAAGACAACCTTTTAATACGAAAAATATTTACAAATAGGTATTAATTATCAATAATTTGGATTTATAATACAACTATGGTTGCATTAATAGAAAACTTTAGAATATGTAGCCTATAAGTTTAAGTATTGTCAGTTTAAGGTGAAAAGACCACTTATAAATACCAATGTATGCCAAAATGTAAGATTTAATCGTCATACAATTGAATAATAAGCAGTTTGTAAAGAAAATTAAGTTTTATTTGGAATTTCATATATACTACACGTATGCCCGTTGAGCTCTGTTCTGCGCGGCTGCATTTAGCCCTAAACGCGAGCCTAAACGACTCTTCCACTTTGCATATAGAGAAAATTTTTGTTGGTTTCAACCAAAATCCAAAATTCTTTTTTTAAATAAAACTATGCATGGAGATCTTTCTATTAAATGCTAACTAAAACTTAACTTTGATAGTTTACTTAGATTGATTTTAATTGCAATTACAGTAAAAATTGGATTGAGAAGTACAATAAATAACAATGTATTTTATTAATTGGCTTTCTTTAGCGCACTTGCAAGTCATCGGATAACCTATTTACATCAAATACTAAAAGGAAGAATATTCGAAAATATAAGAGATGCTCATTTTAACCCGGTGAGGCCATCTCGCCCCAGTCTCCCCTAAGATGTCTACAATCGTTCGTGAAGGTTCATAAGACAAGCTTGTAAGCCATGCGAGCCACGCCTTCGTTTTTATCAACCCGTCATTGAAATATGTACTAAAATTATTATCAGTGAACAACAAACGCATTAAAGCAGATTCGCGCGTTGTCATTCTAACTGTGTGTATAATGTACAATATTACGACATCATCGTAATCAGATTAAGCGCTTGCAAAAGACATAATGCAGCATACAACTTTTTGACAAACATTATGTTTAGTAAGATTCCTTTAAGATTCCTTTTTTTTTTACTTATTTATGTATAAATAAGTTACGCATCATATATAAAGTTTATATCGTAATTACATTGTTTATTTGGATTTAAACATTTGATAAGTTTATTTCGTAAAATGATTCGAACATTTTTTGTCTCAAAAAATAATTATATTAATATTGATTATACATAATAAAATATATAAATTCTCTTTCATACTTATAAATTAATATAAAAATAATTTTTTGTAACACAAGCATGATTTTTGCGTTTTTCTGTACCTATTAAGCGGGCCTAAAGGACAATTTTTTAGACCGGCGGGCGCAAAAGTAACTTTTGCACTCGCTAAAATTGTTCGGAAAATTACTATTATATATAGATATATATATATATATATATATATATATATATATATATATATATATATATATATATATATATATATATATATATATATATATATATATATATATATATATATATATATATATATATATATATATATATATATATATATATATATATATATATATATATATATATATATATATATATATATATATATATATATATATATATATATATATATATATATATATATATATATATATATATATATATATATATGCAAGACTAGAAATATTTTTTTATTTTTATATTTTCAACAAAATTACTGTCCTGGAAAGTAAATTCTTTATCAGCGGCTCCCCAATCGGTGCTGCATTAATCTCCGAAACGGTTTGACCTGGATCAAAGAATCAAAATCTATCATGTTTTACAACATAATATCTATCGAAATACATACGGAATTTTCAATCCGATTAACATTTGTTTATCTACAGTCATTTTTCTAAATAAATTTGTAAAAAGAAAAAATTCTAAAATTCTAAATTTCTATCTATTTTTGCAAAATAACGTATTTTTCAAAATCCGTATGTACATCGATAATTTTTATGTTGTAGAAGATGATTTTTGGTTCTTTTTTCCAATTCAGACCGTTTCGTAGATCCTCCCACCGCCGATTAAGGAGCTGTTAAAAAAAGACTCACAGTTGTATAGCTGTAGCACCAGCATTTTATTAAAATAAAATAAATAAAAAATTGTTTTTCACTCTTGATCATTTAGACAATAAGGGCTTAAATACAAATGTTGTTTTAAGTTAATCAATTTAGAGTAAAAAATTGCAGAAGATACCTATCGTTTTAGCCCGTTTAAAGTGGTGTATCCCCTTAACACATTATAATAAAGAATAAAATATAAATTACTATTAAATTCTTATAAAAAGTTGACAAATTGTTAAACTTTACTGCTTAAATAAGATAAATACGAATAGAAATGGAAATTTATTGTCTTAAATAACTTTCATAATTTAAATGATATTTCGCTTTATTATCAAGTTACTTACATAAGTAAATGTTCCAAAATATCCACGTTATTTCAACTATAATTAGTTTTATTATCAATTGATTAAGAGACTCTAGGCAAAAATAATGTTTCACTTTTTTACGCAGATTTCTAGTGAAGTTATTTTTATTTAAAATGCAGATATAATAAATATTTTAAAAATAGCAAGCAATCATTTTTACTTTTCAAAAATACAAATAATTTTGTTTTTAAAAAATCGTAAATTCATTTATGACATGATGTTAAAGCAATCTTTACACTTCAGGATTATTGTTTTCTCCATCCTCATGAATTGTACGTAGATATTTTTGAAATTCAATGAAATCATTAAGGTTAAAAGTTTTGGAATTTATTGTGGGTAAATAGAAAGCTTTATTTAAAAATAACTTTGAGGACCTTATTGTACATATAATAAAGTACACAACAAAATTTGAAATATTATTTTCTAATAAAAATGTCAGCACACTGGCCCAGTGCCGGAATCGTTTTTTCTTTTTTCTTTGGACATGTAAATTTGCGGACACTATTGTTGGGCAACTCGTTATCGTAGAATACAACAAAAAAAAAGAAGCATTATCTACACCATAAAACCTAATGAAGTACCGATCCTTTTTTGAAAATATTTTTTTTCTTTTAAATAGCAGCTATTTTTCAAAAAAGTTCATTTTTACCCTAAAATTTTTTAAATAAAAAGTGATTAAAAGAAAAGTTTTCGACATTTAAAAAAAAGCATGGGTACTTTAGTGCAGTATATATACACGAAGATGTTGGCCGAATTTCAGGTCAATCACATTGGTAGCGCGCGGGTTAACGCTTCGCTTAGAAGACTCTAAAAGTTATGAAATAATTCGAATTTCGATTTAAAACTTTCAGCAGCATATTTCTGTGTACGAAAACTATAGAAGTAAGTTAGAAAAAGGATTTTTTGAAACGTTCAAGGTGGCGTTACCCGTTAATAACGAAGAAAAGTATAGATAACTGTTATTTTAAGTGCTATTATACGAGCAAATCTAAAGAAAAATGTATTTTTTTCATCCCCAAAAAATGTGTCTACATCTTCACGGAAAAAATCTAGCTATTAAAGTATGGAATCTTGGTTTACTCAGAGTTCATCCCGCTGTTCCATGCCATTTATTCTTTTACGGTATTAAAGTTTCGGAGCAACTAACTAGAAGAGTGTCGTTATTTTTTGCTATCTTTTAGTAAAAAATAATACCTCTAATTCGGATCATAGCTCTACAAGTTCTTAGGCTAGAAAAAATAATCCAAAAATTAATAAAAATAGTCGAAAAGAACTTTAATTTCAATATTGTTTCATACAAGAATAATATTAATCTGGCCAAAGTTATTACCTTTCAAAGAAAGTCATGAAAATTAAAAAAAAAATCACCGTATTTAAAAGAGATAAACTCCACGAATTTAGATGTAATTTTTATAATTTTTTTGAAAGTTAATAACTTTGATTTGGATACAAATTTTTGTACAAAACAAAGCAGAATTTATAAAGTTTTTTTCGTCTATTTTTATTTACTTTTGAATAATTTTTTCTAGCGTAAAAACTTGTAGAGCTATAATCAGAAGTAAAACTATACATTTTTACTAAAATAACGTATAATTAACGTCAACTGGTTGATATATCAAATATTGGTTTTCAAACCTCTGACACTCTCCTAATAAGCCTACTTTTCAATTTTTATCTAGGATAATTGTGTAGGAAATCCTACAAGACAGTCTTGCAGAACTCATTTTCATTCTTTTTTTCAATAGGTGTTTCCTAATTCTTTTTCTTAATATTTTGGACAGAAATAAAGCACTTTTTCTATAGAATCGCTCATATATCCGTCAAGATATTACTTGAGTAATGATCTAGCGTGTTAGTTCATTTAGTTAATTTTTATTATTACATTTCTGTCTTTCATTGTTTTACGATCCCGATGTATGACATTCCAACGTTCGCTTATCGGAAGGTTTATAAAGCGTTTAAAAAAAATCTCATAAATTGCAGAGAACAAAAAATTTAATACTTAATAGCTTATTTATAAACGAAATGGAAAATACCATATGGTGATTATCGATTTCATGTTTAAATATACAAATCTGTACAAGGTTCTCTAAGAATATACAAATTAAAATAAAAAGTCGCGTCAACGTATAAAAATTATATAATTTAGTAAGCATTTTAGGTTATAATTTATTGCAAAAATAAGAATAAAAATATTGCTTTACTTTGAAAAATAATGATTTCTAACTACATTGTAAACATTAAAAGCATACGAAAATTACCTGAGAAAGCGAGTAGCGGTCTTGCCAAATAATCAGGAATTAAGTAACGAATGACGGAGTAGTGCGATAAAAATAATCTGATTGTATATTGTCAATCATGTGATGCTATAGTTGACCAGTTGACGAATATAAACAAGAGTACTGAATTATAGCTCTAAATAATAATTGTCAGCCTATTGTCGTATAGTAATAATATAGGGAAAAGAACTCGAACGTTCGAATGTAATAATAACTCTTTTAATGCAAAATTAACTTTAAGATGGAATTAAAATACGATTATTTTTTTTATTAATTAAAAGAGTGTTTTGATCAAAGACTTTATTTAAGGGGGAACACCACCTTTAAAATGTGAAACGAAAATATTTATTAGGAATTTTTATTTTGATATTTATTTTAATATGGGTTTTTTTTTCCTGAAAGTATACATAAAAACCTACCAATTTGTATATTTTTTACCTTTGTTGGACCTTGTATGCCTCCATGGCAAACCAGACCGTTTTCGAAGACTTTAAGCACTGTCCGTAAGATTCCAAGTCTACGCATGGATGGATTGGGCTAAAAATTTATGGAGATACTCATTATAGTAGTACTTTTAGTATGAACGTAGGGATTTTGATTTGAGCGAGTAGAAGTATTTTTTTATATGAAAATTGTCAATATAACACTTATTTTTTAATAATTTTATCACTTTTATAGATGTAAAAAAATTTCTACTCTGTCAAATCAAAATCCCTACGTTCATACTAAAAGTACTACTATAATGAGTATCTCCATAAATTTTTAGCCCAATCCATCCATGTGTAGACTTGGAATCTTACGGACAGTGCTTAAAGTCTTCGAAAACAGTCTGGTTTGCCATGGAGGCATAGAAGGTCCAACGAAGGTAAAAAATATACAAATTGGTAGGTTTTTATGTATACTTTCAGGAAAAAAACCCTTATTAAAATAAATATCAAAATAAAAATTCCTAATCAATTTTTTTGTTTCACATTTTAAAAGTGGTGTGCCCCCTTAAACCAAAGAAGATTAAGCCTTTTAGTTTACTTAACTGATAGCTACATGTCAATAATAATTATTTTTAAAATAAGCTTTTCAACGATTTAAAATTATTTCGACGTAATTGAAGAGACGTAATTCATTGAGTAATTTGTTTTCATTTTTACTTCCTGTTTAATAAACAGCTAATAGGATAATGACCCCCAGTAGTCGGTCATCTAAGGAAAAACTTGCGTTCAAGCTATTACAAAAAATACAGAAACACCTTTGTTTATAAATTAGCAGTTCTATTACACTTTAAATGTATTGAAGTTCTTGATAAAATGTTTATTCTTGCTCAAAATATTTACAGGATAATTATAATATGTGTTTTAATAAAATATGACGAAAGCGCTAGTATGTGATCACCGGAGTACTCGGCCGCTCGATCGCTAGTAGTCGACCGGGACAATTTAATACAATACATCGCGTTTTAAAAACATTGTTTATTCTTTTTAATAGTTATATGATTCAAGTTTAGTTATAAAAGATTAAATACATATTGAATGATTGAAATTAAATATTAATTCATTGTAATGATCATTACAATTAAAAGCTTTGGACATGACCGACAGTAGTCGACCACCTGTAAGAACATATCAATAAAGATATATCGAAAAAAGAAATTTATATTGTGGTTCCAGAACTGTTTTAACGTCAGAATTAAATGTTTAAATGGCATATATCATTAAAAAATTATTAACCTAGCGATATTTTGTCTACGGGTTTATTTTTTAAAAGAAAATAGTCAAATTGGCCGACTACTAGGGTCACCTACTTTCAATTTGAACAATAATCTTACAGAATAATAAATGTAACATCCCTAGTGGAATGACAGCTGTGAAAAAGTGTGAAGAAAATGTGAGAAAGTGTGAAAAAGCGTGAAAATACACATACTTTTGTTTTGTAAAAACACGTATTTTATCTAATAAATTTCATGGTTTTACACAGTGTTTCACAGATTTTCACAGTTTGAAATTTTTACTAGGGATGCATTTTAATTTTCTCAAAAGACTCATAAATGTAAGTTCTAACTATAGGCCTATAATTTACAAAACACGTTTATAATTCCTGGCAACAAGTGAACGAGCACAATTCATTCATTTTCTTTCTCACATAACGCTCATTTGACTCATTTTTGTCACTCTCTCCTATGTCCGACCGCCGACGTTGCAGAGCTGCAGAGCGCCGCATCATTAATTGCTCTGCATATGTCTATATATGTCGCATGTACATATATATATACAATAGAACACTGAATAGCAGCATGTATACACGTATGCGTATACAACCACGCATTCAGGATTCTACAGTCTACACATATTCACTATACCTATAGGTCACGCGCGATATCTTGCCTTCTGCATATTCACGGCTTATTACCTATATACTGTTACGTGTACTGTATGATAGTCTAGATCCCGCCGGTCGAAGTCGTTGTCTGCATGCGCAGAGGGAAACACACAAGAGTTTTTTCATAAAACGGTGCCCGCAGAGTAGAATATTCCATTATTGAGTTTCGGAGGGGCTTCTTCTTACCCTTCGACGCGCTGGTAGTCTGCCCAGAGCCTGCGGGGGCTCGAAAGGGGGGTAGTTCGCAAATCGCATAATAAAAAACGCGAAAAATACCTAACATACAGACATACTTGTATCGCGCGATGCTCGGCGGGCGGAGTGGACTCGGACTTAGACACGACATTGTCGCGGTAATACCTAGTGTCGGCGGAAGTACACACAAAGTCCGAGAGTGAAAAGCGGGCGCAATACTTTGTCGAATTTCCGTCCTCTGCTAGGCTCCGTGTATATATATATATATATATATATAATATCTACCCATTTGTCTCTGTCTTTGTCGTGTGCGCGGGTTGGGGGACTAGAGTGGGAATTGGAAAGAAAACGTACGTGTGTGTGTGTGTGTGTTCGCGTTTGTACTGTGCACTCGACGTCGATGGACGCATTTTGTCGCATGAAAAATTCCGGGCATCCGAAGCCTAGCGCACTTTTATAAATCGAGACGCAAAGGTGCGAGGAATCAACGTCGGCAGATCTCGAAATTGAGACCGGGGAGGAAGATGATGAGCTACGCACCCGAGGATTTTAAATTGCCAACTTAGGGGTTATGTTATTTTTAAGGTGATTGATAATACAGTGGCGCTCGTCCATGGCTGTGCCAATGAAGAAAATGGTTATCTGTGTATTCTAATTTTGGAATCGAAGCGTGATTATTCGCTGAATTAAGTATGTAGCGAGTGATCGGTTTATCGGATGAATAGTGAAATTTTACCGCAGTTTTTAATATATTTTTAGCCACTCGTTTAATGTCTGCATTACTTTCGTGAAAAATCGATTGTTTATTTACTAAACAATCAAAACAATAACATCATGATGGAATATTGATTCATTTAAAAAAAATTCATTGTTATTCAGTATTATTATTTACAATCGATACATTTAAAAACCTGTAGAGAATGTAATTAATATATTAGAATTATAAACACAAAAAGTAAATTTAATATAATATGTTCATTGGTACAACTAAAGTTTTGTTAATTATTTTTACAAGAAATAACATTTTTTATTCTATTTATAGAGGGACGAATTCTATGATAAAAAAACTATACCAAACATGAGTGGAAGAATAGTTCGTCTAGCAAGGGCGGACGATTCTTCGGAAGGGAGACCCCGTAAGAGGAAGCAGCATTCACAAGAGTCAAATTCCCAATCCAGCAGAAGCAGAGAGTCCGATGGATCATTCAAGCGCAGAAGCTCTTTTGATAAGGATAAAAGGCAAAAACTTAGAACACGCAGTGTCTCTTCCGGTAGCTCCAACTATAGTAAGAACTCCTTTTCCAATATTAAAAAAACTATTAGAACAGGGAAAAGTGGCCCAAATCCTAGTTATGAGAGGGATATGAGGAGACCAAGAAATTTTCAGAATGGGGATAATGACAACTACCGAAGAGGCAATAACAGAGGCAATGATCGTCCATTTCAACAAAAAAACCAAGGCAGATTCCAACAGAATAGACCCTTTGACAATCAAAGGTTCAATAATAGGTTTGACAACAGAAATGGTAGAAATTATCCTCAACGCAGAGACAATCAATTTAACCAACGTGGGTTTGGGGATAGAAACAGGACTAATCGAAACTGGAATCAAAACAATGATGATAGGAGGTTTCAAAATCAAAGAAATCAAGGAACTAATTGGAATAGAACTAATCAAGGAAATTTTGATCGAAGACAGCAAGATAGGTCTGGAAATAGATTTAATACTGGTGAAAGGTACTGGAAACAAAATCCTCCTCCAAATGATAGGTATGTGCAAAGTCGTAGCCAGCCAAAAAGTGTTGATTCAGGAAGAGTAAGAGAGACCAGGAATTCTAGAGAACCTAGAAAGTATGAAGAGCGAAGCCGAACTGAAAAAACCCCTCCAGAATTATCTCCTGAGCCAAAACCGGTGGAAGAGAGAATAGATGTATCAGAACTAGAAATAGAAAAACCTATTCCTGAGAAAAAGAAAAGGAAGAAAAGATCTCGATCATCGTCATCTTCTTCATCATCATCTGCTTCATCTTCAAGTTCAGATAGTGATTCCAGTGATTCCAATGATTCTAGTGATGACTCGAGTAGTAGTAGTAGCAGTTCAGATGATGATAAGAAAAAGAAGAAGAAAAAGAAGTTGGCAAAGAAGTTGAAGAAAAAGGAGAAAAAGAAGAAAAAGAAGAAGAAAAAGAAATTAAAGAAGAAGCTTACTAAGAAAGTTAAAAGTTCCACGGGTGAAGATAAAAAACTTTCTGGTAAGGTAGATAGCGATAGATTGCTTAGTGACATTTCACTAGAACAATCTATGAGATCAAAAGCAATGGCTCCTATGTCTAAAAAAGAGTGGGAAAAACGACAGAATGTTGTTCGAAGAATTTACGATGAAGAATCAGGCAGACACAGGTTAGACCAACAATTATATGAATTTGGTAATATTTGTATGATATATTTAGCTTTTTTCTAGACTAGAAATAATAATTTTCAAAATTACGGTTTTTTTTAATTCAGTACCATTGAATTGAAGTATGTTTATGTGGAGTTCTCACAATAATAATGTTTATAGTAAATTCTGTTATTTTAATTAACACGTATTACAGTTAAAACAATTCAATCATTATATTGGCCAGTATATTTTAGTTCTTCAAAGCCTACAAATTAAAAATATTACTATTAAAATTGCTAAATTTATATTTTTATGCTTTAAAGGCAATGAAAATAGAAAGAAATTTACACAGGTCATACAGTGCTTAGTGTTAATATTTAAAAAAAAAATTATTTACGTTTTTTAAAATTCTTAGATAAATATTTCAAATCAATTTGTATAAAATATACAATAATATACAATAATATTTAATAGTCAAAATAATAAATAAATATGTACCGTCACATTAACATTTGATAGATCAAAACTTTTGTCCATAAGTTATTTAATGACTTTCAATTTAAATAATAGACTTCTGGAAAGATTAAATATGAATGTAATGAATTATTTTTATAACAAAAGAAAAAAAATAATTTTCCATAAATATTTCAACATTATGTTTTTATGTTATAGATTAATCAAAGGTGATGGAGAAGTCATAGAAGAAATCGTGAGTCGAGATCGTCACAAGCAAATTAACACGCAAGCAACCAGAAGTGATGGAGAGTACTTTCAGTCACAATTAAGAAAAAAGTGAAGATACCAGTCTTATAAATCTAAAGACTGATAACTGAAACTATTTTCTTAAATTGCACAGTTTATTATCATTATCACATATTGATACAATAACGTCTTCAATTTTTTTCTGAATAGAGTAAAGTAATAATACTGTATAGGCATGATTTTATTTCGTAAACATACCCTACATTATCAAAATTTAATAAACATTTATTTTTTATCATCTAGAAATTAATTTTTATACATTCAATTAACAACAATGTTAATTTACTGGATAAAACTGTATATTGATTTTTAAAAAAATACAAATGAAAAATAACTTGATTTTTAACGGAGGAAATAAACTTAATGTTTTAAGTAAGAATTTTTAACGATAGTAATAAGAACTCTTTACAAATTTGTTTATATTAACTATGTACAAATATTATACAAGACTTGTTTCATAAGGAGCTTTTTAGATTTAAAATAGTTGAAAAAAATCTTATAACTTACTGGCTCAAAAATAGTAAGTACTTTCTTAATGTTAACATTGCAATAAAACATTGACTTAAATATTGAAAGTTCCTTGTGTATTTTATAACATCGAGATCACTCAACAAATTTAAAAAAAACGAATATCGTTTACGTAACTTTGTACAAATCACGCACAATAGCTTCTTCTCGTAAGTCTTCATCAGAATTAAACTAAGCATTCAATAATTTTTGTAAATAAATTATGTGTTAGAGCAACAGTTCCAATTTTTAATTTTAAACTTATACATGTATTTCATGTTGATGAATCTTTATGTACTAGTGTTATGCAAATATAACACGCGTTAGATAAATATAAGAAAAATTAATTCACAGAAGATGACAACGTTACAACAGTAAAAAATACAATTAAAAATTGGACCCTTAAAGCTCTCTAGTCTCTTGTTGTTCATTTACAAAAATCATTATAGTTTAGAAGTTTTCAACTTCAGAATATGCAAATATTTAATATTAACTAGGATCAAGCAAAATACAATTTTAAGAGTTTACAATAATATGACTCAACTTTTGATTTTGTTATTGTGTCGTTCAAAACTGGAAATTTTTTCTTTCTTTACCTTATTGACCGGTGTGACACATCGTCGTTTTGCGTTTTCATATTTATGATTTCTAAGCTTTAAAACGGGCTATTCGGATTTTGCGATTTAGAATTTGGACATTCTGAAATTAGAAACTCTCCTTGTCGTTGGAAAAATCTAATACAGTTGAACGAAATGCGTTGTATGACCATCCCTGTAAATGGGATCGTCGGTTATGGACGCACGGCACAAGGGACAGGACCTCTCCCTGTCCAGCCAAGTGGTGACGCAGCTTTCGCAGAAGATATGTTTGCAGTGGAGCCGCACGGGCATCGAGTACTCCTCGTGACATATGGCACATATACCGCCCGAGGCAACGATCTGTTCCTTCGATGGCGACACACCCAAGCTCTGAAACACAATTTTAAATAGGATATGAAATTTTTTATAATCGCATTTTTACCTCAAGATTCGTCCTTACCCTGGTAAAATATTAACTAGTTTTATCGCCCGATTGTAAGCATGGAATCTAGATAAAACTAGATAAATTTCTACCTGGATAGTAAAATGTCTTCTCTGAACTTCTAATGATTTATAATTTTGAATGTGAATTTCTAATAATTATTACATGGAAAAAAATGCTAATTGTTAATTTAACAAAGTCACTTGATAAAATATGCACTAACTATTATTTTTATTACACTTACCAAGTAATTTGTTGTTTCTATAAAGTAATAAGTTAATTTTATTAACTTATTTGTTAAATTAATAAATTACTTGGTAAGTGTAATAAAAATAAAAGTTAGTGCGTATTTTACCAAGTGACTTTGTTAAATTAACACAGGATTTTTTTCCGTGTATGATAAAGGCAAGTATTTCTATTTTAAATTGATTAGGGTAAAAATATATTTATTATTCAAAATAAATTAATTTTCAAAGTTACATAATCTGAAAATTTGCAGTCATAATTATGTATTGATATTTCAATTTAACGTGATTTTCTTATTTTTCACTTTTGCACAAGAACTTTTTTATTTGTTTTTTGGTTCTACTTATATATAAAATTAAAAAATTTGTATATATGTAAATTTAATTTCCAAAAAAAATGTAGAATATTTTAAGAGTTGAATCTCATACAAAACCCTTGAAATATCTATTAGTCAAGAATTTTTTATATAATACATACCACATTTTGTAGCATTTTCCATGCAGATTCAAAAAACAATTTCACATGTGACATAATGTCGCCTCCTTTATGTATTCCATAAATTATAAAAAGTACTATCCCTAGCACTTTATCAGGACCTTCGTAAATCAAATACAGGTAGTGTAACCAAGGCTTGAGTGGTGCACCACATCGATAAAGCTGCGAAGCAGCCTCTATCATTAAATAATACTTTCCCTGTAATAAAAACAATAATTAGCAAAACAATAATAACAATAGAAACATCTATTGTAATAAGTAGTAATAACAAGCAATATACAAATAATTATTGAAAAAGAGATACGTTTTAAAAATTATAACTCAACTTACTCTTTTTTGAAAAGCAACTACTTTTTCTGGTAAACAGGTTAACAGAACTTTTATACCAACAGTAATAAGTTTTAATACATAATCAGTTACTGCAACAGTCCATAACAGTTGTGAAATAGTAACAGGTGGAGTATATGAGAAGAATATAGGTTCTTTGAAAACAAAATTGATAAAAACAAAGCAGCCAATGATGTAACAAAGAATGCCAATTAATGCCATTCGACTACGATTTTGCTGTTTTAGTATCTCTCTTTTTAAGTCATTATTAGCCTGGATAAATGTAACAACTAGCAAGACAAAATTCAGAATTTCTGCTCCATTGTCATATATAACTGAAATAAAAACGTATATTGTTAAAATGAAAAAAAGTAACAATTAAAAGAAAGAAACGAAATTCTTTACGTACATTTTGTAAATAATATAGTAAGAAATGGAATATAACTTTCTAAATTTTTTCGGGTCGCTCGTGCTTCAGGACTTATAGCAAGAGACTGTGATGCATTTACTTCTGAATTATTATTATTGTTATTCTGGTTCCCTGCATTAGCAGCTTCTCGAATATTATTAACAAAATTATCCGTGAATGTGTGATGCTGATGATCATTGTTTGAAGGCTGATGTGTTTCAATGGAAAAATTTGATGGATGACCATCAACATTTATGACAACACTATCTGAATGTTCATTTGACGGAGCATGGAGTTGAATTTGTCTCTGGTGATTTGGATTTAGCCATTCTTGTAACGATAAAGCTGGTCGCTAAAAAGTATTTATAATAATACGATAAATCAAAACATATTTTCAAACTTAAAAAAAAATTTAAAACAATTAAAACTTGTTTAATTTTATTTAAATTTAAGTTTTTGTAAAGAAAAACGTTGTATGTTTGAATAGGTGCAAATGTCTATATTAATATTTGCATAATATTCTCTTTCTGTGATATAATATGTTTAATTTGTAAAGAATAAACGTTTTGTTTACATTGTAGAAAACATTTTAAACTAATGCACTGGTAAAAGAAATTAAAATTTATTTATAACTTGTGTTGTCATTTATTTAAAAGAATTAAAAAAAAATTCTAATCAGTGAGTTTCAATTTGATTATTTTTCTTCATCTTCCATCAAGTTGATTCATTTCGGTAGTTTTTAAATATGATAAGTTTTTCAATAAAATGAGAATATTCTAATAAACTTACAGATCTGGACAAATTTATTAACGGACTAATCTCTCCTATTGTTGTGGAAAGATTGTCCGCGATGATTCTCCTAGAATCTTCCATTGGATTAAAATTGAAGCCTAAAGTCAGCGTTCCATTGGGATTCTGAGGTACGTGAGAATGTGTCATAAGTATCCCATTAGGTTGAGTGCTTTGTGTAACACTAACCCGTATGGGCTCTGTTTCGGGTTCTGCCTCAGTTACAGTTATAGCGGTATCTGCCATAACAAATCTCTGAAAATATTAAACAAAAATTAAGTTAATGAAAATTAAAATAAAATTGCTCAACTTATAAATCATATTTTTTACTAATTTTTTGCATAATAATGTGCTCACTTTATATTTATACTATATAAAATTACTTTAATAATTTTCAAATATATATTGAGTAAGAATTATAAGCATATTGTATTCAATGCATTTTAAGAAATTGAAGCTAGTCTCACTATAGAACGAAGAGTTGTATACGTAAACAAAATGCTTTCATAATTTTTATACAGAAAATAACCTAAATAAAAAAAAATAACTAAAATAATTTTTCATTCCAACTGAATAGTAATTCTGAACCTTATGGCACGTGCACTTCTTAGGTGAAAAGTTGCATCGAAAGCCACGCTATGAAGTTCATTCAAGATATATCTTATAAATTGCAAAAGTCAGAAAGATTCTCCTATTGAGCAAGTGACTTTGGACAACTCATTAAAACTGCAAATTCATCCTCTAGCAATCATTCCCTGGCAAAAAGCACACTTTTTTCATTTCGGAACAAATTTTTTCATTCGTATCCATCCCACCCAACCGAACAGTCCGCTGCAGCACTAAAATTGTTTACATACATCCTGTGTGCATCAACAAGCACTAAAAAACAAACAAAAGGCGCCTATAGGTACAACGTATAAGTAGTCACCGAAATTATAACAATCGCAGTAATTCACACACAACTGTTGACGCAACTGATAAGACGTGTTACGCGCACTGCACGTAAAAGGTCTAAAAAAAATCTGCGAATCAACTTACTTGGGAAGGAAGAGCCTCTCTCAACGACTGTATATATATATATATATATATATATATATATATATATATATATCCTTAAATCACGGCCAGGTCACATATTCACATCACCCTCTCTCTCTCTCTCACTCTTTCTCTCTCGCCTATTTATCTTCAAAACAGCAGGAGCAGTAGGATCGAAGTGCAGCAGCGACGGCCTGATCGATGCGTCCAGCGCACGGACAACGGCGGCATACCTATCCCTGTTTTCCTTTTTTTTCTTATATATTTTCACCCAACGCCTCGTCGCTGCACTCTATACAATTCTTCGACTCTCGCTTTTATGCTATATCGACGAGGAACGAGTGATTGTGCCGCGCGAGCGACGCGTGTGCAGTGCAATACGTATCGTATACACACACGACTATGATCGAGCCGCCTAATTATCGGCGACGTGTCGGGGCGGCCGCGGTGCCCAGATAACGTTAGATTCTCTCAAGGATACCCAAGGTGTAGAGCAGCCAGCAGCCAGCTGCAGCGGCACTGTAATAGAGTTGGTGCGCCGCCGCTACGACGAGTTTCATTCGCTCTCGCGTTTATTTGCTTCCTTCTTCTTTTTGCGTTTCTTTAGAACACGCGAGACAGCGAGCGCGCACTTTTATCGCCGCGAGACGTTAGAAAAAAGAGCAGCATGGCGCGACGCGTGTGCGTTGTGTATATATTAAGTGGGAGCCCGCGCGCGCGCGCGCGAGACGAACAAAAAATACAATAATAATGCGCGCACACACGCGCGGCAGCGAGATATAGATTCGATCGCGTTAAGGTTCGATGTGCCAGCACCACCTCTTTCTCTCTCTTGCGCCGAGTCCGGAGTCCTGCGCCAGCTGCACTGCACAGGCTGTTCTCGTGTGTAAGTACTGTAAGTAGTGTAAGTATATACGTTGACTCGGTCTCCCCCCTTATACTCCCCGTCGGGTCGTGTCTCTCTCTCTCGCGAAATGATGATGATGAGACACGGCGCAATGTGCCGCCGCGCCGCGCAGTGGTGTGACAGACTGTCCGATTTGCGGAGGCGCGAGCGCGACTGTGCACTGCTCCGCCATAGCGGAAGAGAGATCGTCGCGACAATTCAAAGTGCAAGTGTGAGTATGCGATTGTATAGCGAATGAACAGTTTATTTAAGAAATTCGACAATTGTATCGTTCGTGAAATTCGTCAAAAAATTAAGCGAGAAGTTAAAAGGCTTTGCGATATAGGTAGCTGGCAGAAATATATTTGCTTCATTAGAACGTATGTATACTTGTATCGGTAAAAAAATATGAAAAATTATGATAATTTATTTCACAGTAATTTACATAGTTTGTGTTTCATTCAATATAGGGTGGAGGCACTAGTAGTCGGACGCTTTGGCTATTTTCTTTTAAAAAAATTAACCCGTATTTTTTAATGATCTTTGCCATTTAAACATTTAATTCTGATGTTAAAACAGCTTAAGAACCATTAAATAATCATTTTTTTCGATATATCTTTGTCGATATGTATTTTGTAGGTGGCCGACTACTAGAATTTTTTAATTTTTGACGAATTTTAGTTGTCTGCCGGACCTGGTCGATAACCCATGTCCAAAGCCATTTTCCATTCTAATGATCACTACGATTAATTAATATTTAATTTCATTCATTTAATATTTATTCAATCTTCTATAGCTAAACTTAAATCATAGAACTCTTAAAAAGAATAAACAATACTTTTAAAGCGCGATGTATTAAATTGTCCTGGCCGACTATAGCGATCAAGCGGCCGAGTACTAGATTCCGATGGCCGACTACTAGCGCTTTCGTCATATTTTATTAAAACACATATTATAATAATCCTGTAAATATTTTAAGCAAAAATAAACATTTTATCAAAAACTAGTATACATTTAAAGTATAATAGAACCGCTAATTTATAAACAAAGATTTTTCTGAATTTTTTGCAATGGCTTGAATACAAGTTTTTCCTTAGATGGCCGACAACTAATTCCTTAGATTCCTCTACCCAATTTCTTTTTGAAAATACTTAAAATTTATTATGATGGTGGATTCTTTTAATTTAGAGATGTAATAAGTAATTACATATTAACCCTTAAGTCACGGTGAGTCCCCTCCAGGACCCACACATTTTTTTAGTTTTTCAAAGATTTCTACGTAATAAACTCATAATTATGTAATCTAAAGATAATGGATCATGTCGAAGTGGGCCATTTCCGATCTCGTTAGGTGGGTCTACGTTATTTTTTACTAAGAAGAATTATTGCTCAAATTCAAATCCCAAAGCGCAACAATCATCCCTGAATTTTTTGAAAATTTGAAGAGTGGAACACATGGAAAGGGAAAGAAACAGCTCAAAATTGAAACAAAAAAAAAGAGAAAGCCTATTCGGGAAAAAAGTAGATTTGCGTAAAAAAAGTAGATTTGCGGGAATCATATGCTACTTTTGTCCCGTGTTTCAGGTCAATAAAGTGGCCATTACGGTTGAGTCGGGAATAAATCACTTTTCCATTTTATCCCACTTAACAGGGAAAAAATAAATTTTATTCACGACTTAACTATAATAGCCACTTTATGGACCGGCAAAGCGGGACTAAATTAGTTTTTTATTCCCTCATATATTTTACTCCTGCATTTGCGGGGGAAAATTTCTTTACTCCCGCATATGGGGAGAAAAAAAAATTTTTAAATTTAAAAATTTTAGTTCGTATTAATAATGGATGAGTCGGTCCCACTTTTGAAGTCAACAAAGTGTCTACACAGTTAAGTCGTGAATATAATTTTACGTGCAAATCGAGAGTAAAGTCGATCATTCCCACGGGTGATTACTGCCCTCGTTTAGCTCGGGCATAATGTAATATTCCTTAACACGTGCAAGAAATATGCTCTTTTCCATGCATGTAAAGCAGATGGAAAATTTCTCATTTCGAGCGTGGTTGCCAAACCTGTGTAGAAATGACTTCATTTACGAGAAGAAATTAATTAATTTTCTTCCTTGTAACAAATTTTCAAAGATTTCAAAAAAACTCCAAAATTTAAAAAGAATTCCAAACTTTCAATAAAATTCAAAAAATTAAAAAAATTTCAAAATTTTCAAAAAGTTTCAAAATTAAAAAAAAAACTATTACAAAAAATTTTAAATTTAAAAAAAAATCAAAATTTTAAAATTTTAAAATTTTTTGAAATTATAATATTCATATTTAATATCTATTTTTAATTGTATTTTGTATGTGAGTGAAGCACGACTCAAACTGCGTCTCTTCCCATCCGTCTTACACACACAAAAAAGGGCCTATTAAAAAAATGCGGTGTGTAACAGGCGGAAGGGCAATTTCTAGTTCGGATGATGATTTTAGCACTAGTCGGTGTCGTGGGTGCCGAGTTATGCATCCTACCCTCGCTAGAAATGGCCCATTTCTCCCCCTTGTTGCTCAATATACTATTTTTCTCCTGCTTAACAGGGAAAAAGTTAATTTTTTACCACTCAAGAAGGAAAAAATTATGTGAAAAGCTATTTCAGACTCGGGTGAGGTGATTTCAGCATGCGGTTCAGAGACTCCAACTCCTGCTTCACACTTCACCCTCGCTATACAAATAGCTCTTTTTTTTTTTTTTTTTTTTTTTAATTAACGTCGCCATGTTTGTGCTCCCATGTGGTGCTAATCGACGACGGGGATCTGCGGTGTGTTTGTAAACAAAGCTCATTTTCTTCCCTTGTTGCACATTGTACTATTCTGCCCACTGCATATAGACGCTCGGAATTCTCCATTTTCCTTTTGGTTTCAATTGCACAAAAGATGCCTTACATGAACGTTTTAAAAAAATACGTTGTACACAGGACGAAAAAGGGTTTTCCAAACTAGGATGATGACTTTGAGCTCTCAATCATCATCCTCGCATAGGAAAACCCGATTTTTTCCCCTTGTTGCACAATAATATACTACTGTGTCAAGTGGTGTAAGTGTAGATGAATGAGTATTAACGATAACAATATTGGTTTGCCGACTCTGATCATCTACCCACAAGCACATGGCACACCGCCTTTAATAAAGTGACTTTTGTGATTGGTTTACTTGCAAGTGGGTTCTATTTTTTATAAATATTTTATGCAGTATTTATTTTTTCACGTTCTTTTCTTGAAACTCTACATTTGTAAGAACATTTTGAGACCTGATAGAATAAAAAATTTAATAATCAAACAAAGTATAACCATTCAAAGAAAATAATTAATATTGCTTCTCTGTAGAACTGAGTATTTAAATGCGTTTTTCTCGAAACTTATTTTTCAAACTTCAAAAAGTTGCTCGCGCATTTATAGTCGATGAATGTAGCTGTAACTCGCAGCAAGTATTCCTATAAGGACTATTTAATTAAGAAGTTAGTATGTTTTATCAAGAATTGCGTACATACAAATTTTTGCCGATTAAATGTGTATACAAAAACATGGTAATTTTTGTTATAGATTTATTTAAAATGATGATGAAATACGCAAGGAACTTTTGAATTAATGTTTATTTTGACTGCAAACCAAGTGCATTTTGTTCAATAAATTGGGATTAGAAAAGTGAAATTTGCTCAAAATTGGTAAATATTCAAATTTTGAAATAAACTTCCGGATGTTTAACGATTTTTCAAAAATCAGTGTAGACCCACTTTATAAGGTCCCTCTAAATACTCGATATAGCACACAGTAATGACCCAACTGGGGTTGGGTTAGGTAGAGCATGAACCGAAAGCGGTTTATTTAAATAAATTAGAAATAAACAAATGAAATAACATATTATAAACGTGGATTGAAATAAGGATGTTTTGATTAACAGCGACACTTCCTCTCTGCGTCTAATCCAGGCTGGAGACCAGCTACGGCCGCATTAAAAGTGTTTGAATCGTCAAATAAACATCATAGATAATATAGTAAATGTGGGGAAAAAATGTATAGTAAATGGAGAGAATGATAGGTGGCTGTGCGCCACTGATTATCCTCGAAGAAATAATATTTAGCGTTGAAAAAATATGATTGCTAGATATTGATACGTAGTTTGTGCGGATCTGAGTTTGAGCCATAATTCTTCGTCAATTCAATGGGAGAAATCATTGAAATTTGGATGTTGGTCGAGTTGTCAAACTAAAATTAATTATCGACAAAATACGCACTATGCTTTACACAGCTCCAACTTCACAGTCGTCCAAACTTTCAACCGGGCAACAACAGCAGCAACAAAATGATCAACGAATGACGAAGAAATAAAGAATATTTACAAAGTAATAATTGTTGTTTTCCTTTAGAAATAAATTAGTCAATTATTATTTAAAAATAGACTATTATTTTTCTTCGTATTTATTGCTTTTCATTTGAAATAGTCAGCGAAAGTTTAAAACATCGTCCGACTAACCTTTGTAATTTTTCTGATGATATGCATAAACCCTCGTACGCGTGCGTATTTTGTCGATGGTCAATTCTCGTCTGACATCCGAAATTCAATGATTTTGCAAAAGCTTGCAAGGATAATTTTTTCAGTGCAAAATTATCTTTCCCTGAAAAGATTCAGTGGCACAAAGAAGCGGCGTTTTTCTCCATTTACTACCTACATAATTTTCTTTTATTTATTATCACATAAAATGACAGTCCGGTGCATATCCAAAATTCAATGATTTTTATCATTGAAGTTACAAAATAGTATTTCTCGAATGAGAATCAGTGGCGCAAAGGAATCCATAATTTTCCCCATTTGCTATATATACCACCCCCCCCCCCTGTGAAAATAGAAAAAGTAAGAAACGTAAGACAACGTAATATTCTGTTGGATTTCGGACATATTTACGTTTCTTTACGGTTTCCTACGGATTATGTTATACTCTATTACGGTTTCGTACGGTTTATTACGTTTCGCAATTACATGAAAGAAAAATATAGCTAGAATTTTCCACCGATAGTGTACAAAATAGAAATTTTAAGTTGCTTAAGAAGCATTGGCACTTAGAAAATAGTTTTCTGGAATATTTAACACTATGGAAGTCTTATTAATGAGCAGAATTTTCAATGTGAAAATGTAATTTAAAGTAATAAAACGCAAAGAAACGTAAGGTAATGTAAAGAAACGTAAGGAAATGTAAAGAAACGTAAGAAAATGTATGAAAACGTAATTAAACGTAAAATATGTCCGAAATCCAATAGTTTCTTACGCTTTGTTACGTTTCTTACTTTTTATTTCGTTTTCTTATGATTACTCATTTTTATACGTTTTCTTACGTTTCCTTAATTACGTTTTATTACATTTCATTATTTCCACAGGGGCCCGTTTACTATATATATGATATAGTGTGCTATATCGAGTTTTTAGAGGGACCTAAAGCCAAAAGACAAAACGTTTCTGCGTGAAAACAACCGGCAGATATATCTATATATAACATTTTTTAAATAAATAAATAATTAATAAAATAATAAATTACAGAATTTTCTTTATTAAGTATAAATAAATGAATTATATCATTAAAAAGATTTAACGTTTTGCAATAAGTATACTGTCACTTGTCAGTCACACAAACTGACAATCTGCAAAACAATCGATTTTTTTTTTTAAATAATCAAAATTTTGTTGAAATAGCAGAATTAAATAAAAGATTTTGCTCCGAAATGTTGCAAAATATTATATTGACGTACTTGATTGATTCCTGATTCTCTGTATTAAAATAACATCAAACATATTGTTAAAAATATTCTTATTTTTATTTGGGTAAGATCGAACAATTTTATTTCAGATTTTGAGTCAGTCTATAACGCTACGAGATCAGACTTTGTAGCAATCGCTGAAAAAAGGAGAACCACTGATCAGCTGTTCACTGTGTGCGAAGATGAGGTGTTCGCGACGCGACTTATTTCACTCTGAAAATTTAATCGAATTATAAGGGAAGCAATAAACGCTCGTAGGATTATGCAAAAGGTTACGCATCTTAGCGCGAAACCAATGCGTTCAATAACCAATTGGAAAAATGATACGTCGAAACAGGTAAGTTCTCTATAAACATCTTACTTCGCCACTTATGCAATTAACCTTATTCAAGGGGTTAACTGGATATTACCAGCCCAGGCATGCTATTTACGGTTTTGTTTACAGCTTATTCTTAACAGAAAATATGCTAATTTTTGTATGTCTAGCTTATGATTTCATTAAATCTACTGGAATTTATTTTTATCTTTGAAATTTATACAAATTTAAGCACTCATTCACTTATAAACAAATTAATATTTTAATAATAAACTATATTTTGCAATTATTGATTTTATTTTATTTATACATCAAATATAAAATACATTTTAGTTTGTTCCATACATTTATGTATGTACATAGGTTATAAAATAAATATATTGGCTACAAATTAACTATGATGACTTCAGTTGATAAAATTAGATCAAATGACCTACAAGTGTTAAACTTAGTTTAGAATTAGATCTATGGCTGTCAATGACCAATGGAAAATAACATTCATCTAACTATGAAGTTATTTACATGATTTCTTAAATAATGATCTGTGATTCATTAATAAATAATTGTTTTTTTTTCCAGAACAAGGCATAAAGTTTACTTTATTGGCCTGTTGTTGGGAATCACGGTGCTCTACAATGAATTTCTTGCATATGAAATTCAAGCCTTTAAATGGTCTGTACGAAAATGTACAGATTGTGTTGCAGTGTTACTTATAGCTGACCCACAGATACTTGGATATAAAAATGAGAACTATCGAGGTTCAGCTTGGGCGATGTGGGATAGCGACAGGTAGATATTATGAATAAATTCAATAAATGTAAATCAAATTAGATCATCCTGGTAGATCATAATAAATCATAATAAAGATAATTATCTAGATTTATCTAGTTTTGCCAACTCGTAATGCCATATTCACAATGAATTGATTATAATAAACTTGAGTAAATTTGTTCGGTTTACAGATATTTAAAAAAGACTTTCTCAAGAGCAGTAAGTCGCACTCAACCAAATGTAATTGCATTTCTTGGTGACTTAATGGATGAAGGCCATATTGCTACTTTAGAGGATTTCGAACAGTATAAAAGAAGGCTATCTGATATTTTTGATACTTCTGATCATATTATGGTTAAAATCTTGTTATTATATGTTCCTATTGTGTATTAAATAATCTACAGTGTCTATAACTAATATTGATATTTTTAGAAAATTTATTTGCCTGGAGATAATGATATTGGAGGAGAGGAAGATATGGTTTCTTCTCATATTCATGAAAGGTTTAATTATGCTTATACCCAACCAGATACTTTGGTGTACAGTACTGCAACATTTTTTAAGGTATACATATTTTTAGCTGAAATTTTGTAAATTTTTATAATATTTATTTTATTAATTTTGTTGTATAGGTGAATAGATTAACAAGATCGATTCCAGCTGCTCCAAAGGATGCATTTCTCAATGACTATGCTGAAAGAAATACTACAAATGTTATACTTAGCCATATGCCTTTACTGTTTATGCCGGGAACATTTGTGCAAAATGTACTTTTTAACAAATTACATGTGTTAAATATGTAATAATTCATTTCTTAGCTTTTTAATAATTTTGTTTTAGGTGTTGAAAGAGCTATCCCCTCAAATTATTTTCACTGCACATGAGCATAAAGCAATGCACATGAGTTTGGATACAGCAACTGATCAACTAAGTGAAATATGGATTCTTCCTCCTCATAAAACCTCACTCTACCAATTGAGGCTTGACATGGGTGACATACATGAAATACAGATACCAACGTGCTCTTACAGAATGGGAACCCCTAATATGGGATATGGATTAGCATATATAGGTAATGTATATTTTTACTTCATTTCAACTAATATTTACCTAAAAATATTTAAAATTTGCTAGTCTTCTGTAGCAGGTTCAGTGCTAATATTGTAATAAAATTTGTTTGCCCCCATTCTAATGGCTAATTGGAATAATTTTAAAAATAACAGAACTTTAAAGGTTTTTATGTATGTTGCATACTTTAGAACTATTATACTGTAATTTCATTTGTTAGTTCTTTGGGTTATGTAGAATAATAAATTTATCAACAGAAATGATTTGAAACTTCCCGTTCTAAATTGATATTTTTCTTTAAAAAAATTCATGGTACATATATGTACCATGCTGGATCTCAAGCAAATATTTCAAGGTACATATATATACCAGGGAGCACAGAGCCTGTTAATAATGTTGTTGTCTACTTTACAACCAATGTGCTTGAAGAGTAATTAATAAACATATTTTTTGCAGATACTCAAGAAAAAACCTTAGATTTTACAATATTATGGTTGCCTGACAGATTTTATCAACTCTGGCTCTATATTTACGTTTTAGGAGCAGCGTTTCTTTTCTTAATCTTTTTTTTTATGTGTGGCACTTGTACGAATAATCACATAGCTTATAGTCGTGTGCCTATTTAGTAATTTTGTTAAATTACAACCATGAGAGTTTAGACTTTACCCTGAATTTTAATTAGATATAAGAACTTGCCAATTAGTCAAGACATGGAAACATATGTACTTGAATATATTTATCGTAAACCATTGTTTTAAATATTTATAGCTTCCATGTCCAATTATCTTAATTGAGTAGATGTCCGTCCAATAAAGATATTTTCATTTACAAAATTTAAATTTTGTATTTAATTTTGATATTATCTTTTTTATAACTTTATTAAGATCTGTTAAAATATCTAAATGTTTGAAATAATCTGTCTTTTAGAAATACTTTTAACTATATTAAATTTGAATAAATTTACTTTTTTAAGAAAACTTTCAGAAATTATTATGATATATTGTGGACAATTATTGCATTCAAGAATTTATTAATGTAACATTATAGATTGACAGAAAGTAGAAAAGAATATATATAAAGCTTCAAAATTTATAGATCTTGTCAAAGTTTTTTAGAATAAAATATTTTACTACTGTACAAAGAGTATGTATTATGTTCATGTAGCATAATTAGTTCTTCATTGTTAAAGCTATTCACCAGTTTCTAATGACTTGTATTGTAATAAAAAATTACATAAATCAAAATCATTAAAAAATAGGTGGGAAGAAAAGATCTGTTAAGCTTCGCATAAATCTTTGTATAGTTTAACGACGTTAAAATGTAAATTTTATCAAATGTTTAATTTACAATGAATGTAACAATAATTTTGTAATATTGTTAAAATACTTTAACGAAAATATTAATAAAATATCGAATAGAAAAACTATTTATTAAAATAATAAACAGCTTGCTTAAAGTTATTAATCTCAGCCTGCATGTATAATCAAATTTATTGTGGTGCATTCTGAACGCACAGAAGCGACGGCCATAATGCTGGCTTCGCGTTGTTTGAATGGATTGGTGTCAATAAAGAAAACATTTTGTTGTCGACAGTTTGTTACTGCACGTAAAATCGTCATGAGTAAGCGAAAGGCTCCAGACAATTCCAATAATCCCAATCACGATATGTGTGATTTTCTAACAGGTAAGTAATTGTTGTAATTTATATTAAATGTTGTTCGTGGTATAGCAATATAACCTCAAAATTTGCCGACCGGGATTTTTGTTCATGAATTAACGTGTATATATAGGAAGCCGGGATATTATCTTGAAAATTTGGTAATAATAATCACTTTAATGATAAACTAATACGATTTCTTAATTATAATTTGTAAATCATGAGTAAATTACGTTTTATTTACGTTTTATATGTACTTATTATTTGTCATTGTAAAATAATTGGAAAATTCTTGTTTTAAATTACTTAGGTATATAAATTTTAAATTGATTGAATATTTATACACAGATTTATACTCTATAAAAGTAGATTTATTTACTTTGGTTCTTAAAAGGTATATGATACAATTAGGAATGCACTTGTATATTAGTGATAAAGAATTGTCTGTTTTAATTTTGTAATATACAAAATTAAAAACAAATATATAACACTAGTTATAAGTACTTATTATAAATCAGTATAATTAAATTTTCTAAAACTTTTGATTATTTACAATAATACTACACATGTGACATTATCTGTAATCAATGACAAAAAATATAAAGCTTATAACCATATCTAAATACATACAATATTTAGACTCCTAAAAAACTTGGTCCAAAATTTGTAAAATCTTAAATAGAAATAATATTTTTAAAATATATAAAGAAAGATTTTAATTATAATTGTAAAATTATATTATTTAAATTTAAATAATCTTAATAGAAATGCATGATAAATTTATGAATACTTTGAAAGAAATCTAGTACGTTAATTTACACTTATCATGTTCGTATTAATTTGCATGTATTTAGACAATATTTTTGTGGATTTGGACACTTTCACAGGTTTTAAAGTGTTTGTAGTTTCCTATACAATATTATAAATCAACATTATCTAAATTGGATGATGAACCAGTTGGTAAATCTGGAGGAACAAATTTGCCTATTGGTTTTACTGCTTGTCTTTGCTCTGATAATTTTCTCATTTCTTGCCGTAGTTTTTCTAGTATGGCATGATTTGGTTGATTAACTGCTGCTTTTCCTTGAAGTAAAGTAATTTCTTGCTCCAATTGTTTTTTTTCCTTGAAAGATTTTACACTCCGGGACCCATAAAGTCTCAACAAAGAACCCCATGAATGAATATGTGGATGCAAAAGTTGTAATATTGCTTGTGCAGCACGCTGTTTACCATCTTTTTTATTACGACATATGACAGTTGCCTCATGTTTCCCTACTCTCATTGTGAATTCATTACGCTGATGTTTTAAAGTATTAACAGAATAATTTATATGCATATCACCAAGACCAAAGTTCCTTTGCAAACAGGTAATTAATATTGCATGAGGTAAGGGTTCAGTTGTTTTTGCACAAAATTCAGCAACTCTTGGATCATTAATAGAAATTTCATCAAAAAATGACAAATCTGCATCTGAATTAACTTTAGAAGCCTTAATTGTTTGACTAGAATTTGAAGAATTATTATCTGTAGTTGAATCACCAGAAATTTTATCTCTCATTTGTGGTATTAAAATTTCTAAAGTCTTTCTTGCTGCATTTGCTTTAGCTTGCTTTTTACTGCTACCAAATCCACTACCATATTCCATGTCATTGATACAAACGACTGCCGAATATGGAGTTGCAGCATTTTCCAGTTCTTTAAATTTATATGTAGGCTGCTTTTTCAGAGCATGTTGAACATACTCATGTAAAATACAGACGTAACTTTTGCCTGAAGGATTCATAATCCAATGCTTTGGTGGCCTACTAGCTGATTCTTCCTCTTGTGTAGAATTACCCGAATAAACAGTACTATTACCAACTGGAAATGTAATAAGCTTTGTACCATCTGGTAATGTTGGACGTTCCAGCTGTTTTCGTTGCTTTTTGTTCTTTGTAAATTTTCTTCTTTGTGACCAAGACTTGAATCTCATAACTTTAATGGACTTGAATCGAAATATTGACTGGCAATAGTTTCTAAGATTTTCACCATCAAGAGATTGTGTTGCTCGATTTTCTTGAATTGTTTCAATTTTAGCATTTGGCAAACTACAAGCTTGTGCTGCTTGCATTCGCTCTTTATCTTTTTGTTTCTCTTCTTCTTCTTCTTTCAATGCTCTTTTATATTGTAAACAAGGAATGGCACTTACAGGTACTTCATGTTTTCTTACACTTCCTGGTCCAAGAAAATAAGGTTTTGATAGTGTACATACTCTGCTCTGCTTGTGTAAATATAAAGGCATACCACTGTTATGAGTTACCTGAAAGAAATATGCAAATTTAAATCAATACATTTTATTAATGTTTAAATCTATAACTTCTCAATAATGGTATATAATGAAAAAAGATTACTGCATTAGATTCTAACAAATGGTGTGTTATTGTTATAAATTTGATAATTAATGATGTAATAAAAAAATAACAATATAATATGAATAATTTATTTTAAAATTTGTAGTATAAGTTTGTGAGTTATTAATTTAAAAATAAATAACATTTAAAACTAAGAAACAAATTACCTGCACCCATCCTTCTGGCAGCACATCAAAATGATTGTGACCAATTTCATCCAAGACTAGTTTCTCTTTTTCTTCATAAAGCAAGTCAGATCTTCTATCGGAGCGTTTCCCTTTAAACTCTTCCGGTAATCCTTCTTCCAGCATAGCTTCAATCTCATCATCTGGTATATCCGAATCCATGCTATCATTTGAACATCCCTCTGAATCAGTTCCATCCTGATTATTGTGACGCTCCAAATCATCCAGTACATCAAACTGCCTCAGATCTTCATCCGTAGCATCTTCAGATATAACTGGATTTTCAGTTTCTTCTTGCTGAGTAGGCTGTATTTCTTCAGAAACTGTTGTATCTGTATCCATGGAATTCGATTCTTGGATAGGTTTTGCTTCCGAACTAGTATCATTCTTGGACTTTTTCTCGACGACTTCGTCGCTTTTTTGCACATCGACTTCCATCATTCGTCTTTGAATTTATTTTTCTTTTTCTTCGTTGTTAACAATCGCAAAGTAAAAATTTCTCGCGCCAGTTTTGATAGTAACACTTGAAAATGCTTTGTTAAATTAAAAATATCAAAGAGCAGATCTTTACGTCAAGCTTATACATAACAGGTATCACACTGACACATGTTTACAATTTGTAGGTTAGGTTAGGAAGTCTTCACTTTGTGATTTCATTGGTTAAAATCTTCCGAAATATGGCGTATAGGTTGTGATGACCCAGGCTGGGGTTAAGTTAGGTAGCGCGTGAGCCGAAAGCGGTTTATTGAAATAAATTAGAAATAAATAAATGAATAAAAATATAATAAGTGCGGATTGAAATAATGATATTTTAATTGAGAACGACACGTTCTTTCTGCATCTAATCCGGACTTGAGACCGGCTACGGCCACATTAAAAGTGTTTGAAACGAGAAATAACGAGGAGAATGAAATTGATGACTATCGCGAGAAACCCCGTGTATCCTTTAGCACGCCTAGACTCTGACTGACTTTACTCGTCGTCTACAAATTCGTTGCAGCCGGGTAGCCCTGTTGAGCCCCTCTCCTACTCTGTGAGCAACATTCACCCGATTGGCTGACTAAATCAGCCAATAGAGAGAATGCTGCTCATTTCAGAGCGCTATTTATATAGCGTTGTAAGATCCCACCCCAGGGGCGCTATTCACCTACACCTCTAAACAGCAAATTTAGTGTAGTAGCGGCCAATCCAATTAGCTTTTTACGTGCCCAAAATTCCAACTAGTAAGGTTAAGGCCTTAAATGGTTCGGATATGTGTGTAAAACAATAATTTAACAATGGAAACCACCAAATTTGTAAATCAAATTAACAATAAACAATTAAAGTTGGATTTCAGCATTCATTTCATATTTGGCTCCGTATCTTGTAAAGTACTGATTATAGCCAAAAAAGTTGTTATTAAAAGTACAAAAATTACGATTTGACATCTGCATTTTAGAAAAAGAAAGTACGCAACTGCCCGAAAGTACATACCAAATTTCAAGCAAAAATCTCTTATAGTTTTTTTTTATTGGGACCAATATTTCGAAAATTTTTTATGTTCACGGTACTGGCAAAATTTTTAAAATTGGACTATATGGTTTCCCTTGCTTGAGCGTGATCTAGAAGAGTTATATTTCAATAAACTTTTGGAAAACCACAAAATTTTAATTAGGAGCGTTCTTGGATGCTGATGTTTATAAAACGCCTAATTAACAATTCTCTCGGAGACAACATTAAGTCCGATCAAAATTTAACGTAGCTCATTGAAAAACTGCGATTTTTAGCTAAATTATAAAAAATATAATTATTATTATAATTGGCGTCGTGCGCTCATAGCTCGAAACTGAAATGTATTAGGGGAGAGGAGGGCACGACGGGTTTGGCGGGTAGATTGGTCACTGGATATTTTGCCAAAATAAAATAATGTCCTGACGTAATTTTTTTTTGTATAACTGTCTAATAGGGGGGAACAGGGTAATGCCGGTCACTGGCTAATTCCGGTCACCCTTATTTTCAATAATCTAAACATCTTTAGGTAATAATTCGAATAGTATATTAAACGCAACATAAAATGCAATTAATCTAATGTTCAAACAACCTTCTATTCAATTTTATTAAGGATTTATATACAATCAAAGTGTAGGCCTACATTTCTTATAAAAAATCTGGTCTATAAAATAAGCTTTTATGTATATTATTTATTGCTTTATGCAGTTATTTTTTGCTTTTTTATTAATTTGAACAATCTAAGAATACGAAATAGTGAAGAAAAAAGAGTATAAACCTATTACTTTTTTGTTATTTCAATTTAAATTACTAAGCAGAATGGGGGTAATCCCGGTCACAATGTTATTTATATGATGCTCCCGAAGGTGAGGCTAAGAAAACGTTCCGCTGCGCTCTCAGGTAGGGTAACTTTGCTTAAGTGTTTTTGATTGAACAGTGGTTATGTTATTATATGTTTCACTATGTAAGTGCGAATAATAATGCGACGGATCATATGAAAGTTCATATAATTGATTTAAAGAAATTTTTCACCTATAAAAGTAACTTTCTCATAGTGATCGCAATTGTACCAAGGGTGACAGGTATTACCCTTTGATGTGGAGTAAATTCGGTCAAAATGCTTTTTTTATTTCGACTTATAGCTTCGATATCTTACATTTTTATATTAAACCAATAATAAATATTTATAGTCAATGGTTTGAAGTCCAAAGAAACAATTTGAAAGTGGAAATAACAAGCACGTTTGCTTAGGTGACCGGCAATACCCCATCCTCCCCTACTATTGCATTTTCCCCATGATGTTATTGAATGGAAATAATTAATATAATTGTTACAAAAATAATCAAAAGTTTGGAGTAGAAAAATGTGATGCCCTCCATTTTTATAAGCTCTGGCCCAAGCCAAAATAAAACCTTAGAACCTTTGAGACTTGATGATTTTTGTAGTTTAAACCCTTAACTTTTAATAGCATTTTGAAGGAATGTCTTACGTTGCTTAGAAATAAAGTTATGTTAATTAAAAAAAAAAGTATAAAGGGGGTACAACGGGCACCTGCAGGTGGGGCACGTTGAGCACACGGAAGAGGTCGCGTTACTCGCGCCGAGCAGTAGCCGAGCAGAAGCGCTGAGTTTCTAACCTCACATTTACATGCATACACAAATTTCGGAGCAGAGTTTTCAGAATGCTTTGAGTATTTTATATATTTAGTTATTCATTTAATAAATAATAATGTTCAGTATATGTGTTTCCAGTTTTATAAGTACTTGACCTGATATTAATAAAAAAAATTAAGAGAAAAATTTCACCGAGAGACCGTGCTCTTCGTGCCTCACCGCCGTGTCCGTCGTGCCCCACGGGCGGGGAAAATGTTTTTTTTTAGAGCTGTAATAATCCTCAAAATATAATTATTTTAATCGAATATCTTAACCGTAAACATATCGGATCTTAATCTTTAGATTTCACTCTTCAAGGTAAACTTTTTTTATTTTCATTAGATAATAATTAGAAATACCAGATTATTATAAAGTTAGGGTGCCCGCCGTGCCCCCCTCTCCTCTACTTGAAATCGGGGCGCTCGGAAAAAAACACTGTAACTTGGCAAAAATACTCGTATTTTGCTCTTCTTTTTTTAATTCGGGGTAGCGCGAGTAGAAAATAGGTTTGCTGTCATTAAATGTAACAAATTGAATTATTTAAACATTGAAAATTGTAATAATTTATTTTTAATCGTGTTGTTTTGATTGAAAGTGAAGTAAATATAATTATTTGTGAGTATTATAAGTATGTTACGTATACTAAATTGTAATAAATAAGTATATAATGTTCAAAATCAATTGTGGATAAGTATTTCGAAGAAAAAGTTACGGAATTGAAGCAATTACCATTTATTTTTACAATTTTTATTAATAATATTTATTATTATACATTGATGCATCAAAATTAATCTAAGTAATGCACATACGAGCAGCTGTTCAAATGTACTACCTTCTAGGAACGTAGCAAGTTGTATTGCCTTCCAGGTCCGTAGCAAGTTGTATTGCCTTCCAGGTCCGTAGCAAGCTGTATTACAGGTAAGAGCCTTCCAGGACCGTAGCAAGCTGTATTACAAGTACCGTGGGCGGGGCCCGATAAGTATCACATTGTTTCGACTTTTGGCCGCCGTTCGATAATTCCAGAATGCCCGAATCTCAGAAGACACAATTAAATTTTATGACAAGTCTACACTAGATTTTCCTTGCATTTATATTGTAGATGAGACAATCCGTAGGCGGGTCCCGTTAAGTACCACATTGTTTCGACTTTTAGCCGCCGTTTGATAATCCCAGAATTCCCGAATCTCAAAAGACAATTAATTGTATGACAAGTCTACACTAGATTTTTCCTTGCATTTGTATTGTAGGTGAGACAATCCGCAGGCGGGGCCCGATAAGTAGTACAAATAAAAGAACAAGTTGTAGAAAAACAATTTAAATAAAATTAATAAAATTTTCAATGTTTTAATAATTCAATTTGTTACATTTAATGACAGCAAACCTATTTTCTACTCGCGCTACCCCGAATTAAAAAAAAAGAAGAGTAAAATATGAGCATTCTTTACCAAGTTACGGTGTTTTTTTCCGAGCGCCCCGATTTCAAGTATAGGCCAGGAGAATTATGACGAAATCTTTCAAATATGGCTCTAACGTGACCTAACTTGGATAACTATTGGAATCGCTCGGGAATGGTATACCTATATCGAGGTGCACCAATTTGAAAAGGTGTGCTTTTTGCATAAACAATGATTAAGTGAAAAAAAAGCAAAAATCGCATTTTTTCCCGGAAACAATCGCATATAACTAGGTAAGTATGCATTTTAGAGAAAAATGTATACTTATAAATTTGTTCGTTATGAAATTTTCTACAAGATAGGTTTGGTCCGATATCTGTAGATTTGAAATGTTCGCTACAAAATGCTCGAAAGTGCAAAAAAAGTAGGTAAAAAACAAGGTAATTTTAAATTATTTATTTAACAATGAAAAAATAACCCAATCTCGCCATAAATTTAGAGAAAAGTACTTGACTGCAATACAAAACGAGAGCCGCAAGGCCGATTTAGATCGGACTGACAGTTTTTGCATAATGCAATTGTTAAGTAACCTACCTGGAAAAAAATACCTTTTTTTTAATTTTGTGCCAGGCTCAAAGTTATGAATATTTTTTTGCGCCCGCGCTTTTACACCTTCTTGGACCCTTAAAATATCATATACAATTGCTATCTCAACCATTTTTCACTTTTTAATAACTTTTTGAGCGGTTTTAAAAAGTTTGAAAATTTTGGCTTTTAAACAAATAAGCCTGTGAAGCGGGATTTGCGAGTGGGAAAAAACTGGAAAGTATAGGAAAATAGTACTCGGAAAGACGCTTCTTTAAAAAAAAAATCATCCAATTCGGTCCAGTAGATGTTGAGATATTAATTTCCAAAGTCGGGAAGGGTATGCGACGTAACGGTTAATGATGTAACAATAAATTATATACCAATCGATAGGTTTTTCCGAGATGTTTTCGTATCTGCTTTCAAAAATTACATTGCACGTGTGCATCGCGCACAAAAATTTGCATAAACATTGTGTAGTGCGCGCTCGGAGCCGAAATTCGGAGGGGTGGGGATAGGCTGCGAAACTTGAAATCGTCGCGCTCGCTTCAGGATGATATAAGTATCTCGGCTTCTACTGCACCGATTTTGACGATTTTTTTTAATTGGGGTAGAAAAACGAGAGGATTTCAATTTTCATAGTTACATTTATCAATTTTAAAAAATAAACAATTGGTGGTCGATTTTCATAATCAAGCATTTTTAAATGTTGCTAAAAATTAGTGCTAATCATAATATCCTTATTGGGCATATATTGTTCATTGTAAATTAGTATTAAATTGAAGAATTAATGCGTAATAATGTTATAAATTAATTTAATTGTTACTTAATGCATATAGTACATTGAATAACAGGAGATAAGGTATAAATAATCGTAAAATATTGACAATTTCATTAAATTTACATAATTTACAGAATTTATTTATAATACATGTTCATTTATTACATTAATTGGCATACTTTTTTTTTTACACGGAATTTCGTCGTCGCTGTCTTCGTTGTCGGAAACACATTCGTTAGCTGTTAATATGTCTGTATTTACATGGAATTGTACGTCATTGTCGCCATCAATATCAAGTTCGCTACTATCTTCTACATCTATATTACTGTCTAATACATTTTCTTCGCAATTTTTACAAGTTTGACCGTGGCATCCTGCGCAATAATCGGAACATTTTAATCCGTGTTTTACACAACTACAAGATTTTGTGTAGCCCTTTGTAAATTTACAACTGATGTCTCGTAATATATTGTCAGGAACTAGTAAATCAGTCGTATATGTTGGTTGTAATTTATTATCCCTAACACTCCAACCCCATTGCGTCGGGTCCAACGAATTACCGAGCCATTGTTGCACTTGATAATATGCTCTAAACGTATGCTGTTTTGCAGCTAATTCAGTTGGCGGAAGCATATCTAAATTAAAAGCTTTCTTCGTAGAGCTACTTTTAAAACATACTTTAAAATTACTAATACATCTATATCTTCAGCTACAATAATTAAATGATCTAAGATATTTATGTTTAGCGATAGGCGAATAGCGCTCAGGGGGTTATTCTCGAGTGATAAACTGTATGTCACAGTATTTGCCCAAAAAATAATTGCATACATTTCTTATATAATTTTTTTTTGACAAATCTTGTGATATTTTTTCACTTTAGAATAAGGCCCCTGCCACATGTTGTTGTCGTGCAAGTGACACGCTTTTCTTCCCAGAGATGCACTTGAAACTTGAACTCGGACCCCCAAAATATCGCGTAGAACAGAGGTTCTTTGTTGTTTAGTGAGCGTGTTTTCTTTGCCTTTCAGACACAGTTTGTAAAATTGAATATTTTGTGTCTGTTCGAGAATCGAGTGATGAAATATTTTAATGTATTTTGTATTTAAATTATTATGAACACGTGACCTATACGTACAATAATATTAAAAAACTTCATTTAAATTCTAAACTGTTTCTTTAACCCATTTCTTCCCAAGCACCCATTTTGTAGTCGATTGTTTTTTGCCTAAAAAATTGTCGAAAAAATTTTCCAACGAAAATTTTAAAATTCTAACTTCAGAATCGGAAAGAGCGGACAATTTTACTTCAGAAAAGTGCTATTGGTTATTATTATTTTTTTTCGACAATTTTTTAGGCAAAAAGCCAATCGACTATAAAATGGCCGCTTGGGAAGAAATGGGTTAAGGTACAATAAATGCGATGATTTTGATAATATTTAACATCAATAACAATTTTTACAGAACTTGCAAATTACGAGCGTAATGTAAATAAAAATATTTACAAATTTAACGCATATCGAAAAGCGGCAAGCACTTTAGCAGGCTTATCGGAGAGAGTAAAGTCTGGTGGGGAGGCCAAAAAGCTTCCCGGAATCGGTGAAAAAATTGCTAAAAAGATCGATGAATTTCTTGAAACAGGAAAACTGCGAAAGTTAGAGGATGTAAGTTTTGTACATATATGTAATTTTTAAATTAATTTTTAAATTAATTTTAAAATTAGAATGATTTTTTTAATATACATTTATGAATTGCTATTTGCAGATCCATAAAGATGAAAATAATGTTGCTATAAATTTGTTAACTAGAGTTACTGGGATTGGTCCTTCTAAAGCTAAAGAACTTGTTGATGCTGGAATCAAGACAATAGAGGATTTACAAAAGAATCAAAACAAACTTAATCATCATCAGAAAATAGGACTAAAGTATGCAATAAAATGTCATTAAAAATTTGTTTAGAAAATTTACTTTTAAATTAAATTATATATTAAACAAATTTATTATTTAGTTTTTATAAATTTATTTGATATTTTAGACATTTTGAAGATTTTGAAAAAAAGATCCCTAGAGAAGAAATAGCAGAAATTGAGAAAACCATTACAAGAATCATTGAAGAAGTAGATAAAAATTATATCATTACCATTTGTGGAAGTTACAGGCGAGGGAAGAAAGAAAGTGGTGACATTGATGTTCTTTTGACCAATCCAAGTTATACATCTGATGTTAAAGATTCAAAAAAACATACGACTCTTTTAAAATCTATTGTTAAAAAACTTGAAGAAGAAAACTTGATAACTGACACAATTTCTCATGGAGAATATAAATTTATGGTAAAGTCTAAGTTACTAATTGATTTTATTTTGTAAACATGCACACCTCTAAATTAATCAGTTAATATAATATAAACATTTGTTGAATTAGATTAAATTCTGAATTTATACTATTGTTATTTAGAATTAACTTTACAAAAGGTATAACTGATTAAAAATTTTAGTACATAAATCGAATTAATTGAAATTTAATTCCAGGGTGTATGTAAATTAGATGATGAAAAACCATACCGGAGATTAGATATTCGTTTAGCACCCCATGACCAATATTATTGTGCAGTACTATATTTTACTGGAAGTGATTTATTTAACAAAAATATGAGAACACATGCTTTAGAAAAAAAGTATACATTGAATGAGTACACACTAAGGAAGCTAACTGTAGAAGGTTATAGTCAAAGCATTATGCATCAATATAATTAAAAAAATCACTAATGTAACTGCAATGATGTTTTTAGGTACTCCAGGAGATACCGAAAAAATTACTTGTGAAGAGGACATTTTTAAAATTATTGAACTTCCATATAAAAAACCAGAAGAAAGAAATGTATAAAATATAAGTGTATAATAATAATTATGTAAAGCTTTTGTAAAACTTTTATATAACTATAATTTTGTATTTTATTTAAATTTCTTATTTATTTCAAAGATTAGGTATACATACATATTATACATACAATATAAAAAATATGTTTTATTTTTATGAAAATGATGAAAAAAAAACGTTCTATTACAATAAAATACTGTATTAGTCAGAAAAATTAATAATTATTTATATATAATTTATATTTAAAATATTACGAAAATTTTAAAAATATCAAGCACAGCACCCTTTTCCCTTAAACATAATTTGGTTGATATCACCATCAATTGAAAGGTTCTATACTTTCTTTGCGTGTGTTGAAAGCACATTTCTCTTTTTTCTTAACACTGATGTATTATATTTTCTTGATGCATATTTTATATGGTTATCAAAATCTCTTTTTTATATAATATTGCAGCTATCAATGCCCACAGGGTGGTTGTCCATAAATTCATAGCTAATACAGATGTGTGTGTCGGAGTTCCTGGGATTTCCCATTCAAATGGGAACAAACCCATTGTCAAGTAGTGTCCAACATATAATAGTATTGGATTTGCTCCTAGAAATTTTAATTATTTCTTTAAATTAATTTGAAATAAATAAAGCAAAAAGCTATTTTCAATTTCTTAGTCAATTTAAATAAGTAAATAATTATTTTACAAATGTTTAATTAAAGTTTTATTGATTTTATTAATCCTTTGATTACTACTTTAGGAAAAATACATAATTTTGTATGGTAGCACTTAAAGGGTTAATATTTATTAAATATTTCATTAAAAATGATTAAAAAAAGATTTGTTTTCAAAAATTTGTTATAATAACGTGATTCCACCATATACCTGCATAAATAAATGGTGCACCACTCCAGAATTTCTTATGGTCAATCAAGTAGTACAATATAGAGAAAAGCATAAAAGCAAAGCTGGATGTGCATAAAACAAAAGATAATGACATCATATTTTTGTTTACTGGAATCGCACCACTTTCTTTACTAAAGTTACACAATATACCAGCTAAGAGACCCTAAAGAATAATAATTCAAATATTTAGATACACTCAATTTATGTATTTAAACCAAACTAAAAAGTGAATATGTTTATACCGTTCCAACAAACCAAGCTTGCCATCTAATTATCCTTGAATCAGCCTGATAATAAGTAACAAAAATACGACCAGCCTGAACTCCCATGAATACTATAAGTATTGCTGATATTGTGTTCATCAGACCTGTAACAATTATTCAATACAAAATTAATTATTCAATAAAATTTTATTTTTTAAGTTTTTTGATCATCGTATGATCGCATGGACTGAGAAAATAAAATTAAAATTTAAATGAATATCCTTTATTACCTTCTGGGTCATGAGGAAGTGTAGGACCATAGACAGGATTCATTTTTTTCATATACATATGCTGGCCAAAAATAAGTCTGTCAATGTAACCTGCAGCTCCACCAGTACAATTTACATATTCACCACGATGATGATAACCTCCTGGTCCAATGTAACCACGAGGACAACCAGGAACATATAGTAAGAATGTTATGAAAGTGTGAACCATTACTATGGCTAACACTACAAGCCACTGAGCCCATCTTTCTAAAATATCTTGTAAAAATGCAAATCGTCCAAATTGAAAGGTTCTTTGTGCACTTGCAAAGCATGTTTCTATTACTGAACAAATAAAGTATGAAATAGCCAAAAGCTGTAGTACACCAGGAAAACGCAACTCTGAGAGTTTAGACGTGTGTTGAGAATTAATCAGCAAGCCAAAAAGAATAAGAAGAGCAGTCCGACGTAATTGTTTCACTATAAGTCTTGCACGAGAAACAGATACTCGAAGATGCACTCGGACTGAATTCACAATAGTAAAACCCATGGCCCATGCAAACCTTTAAAATATAAATTTATTCTTAATTAAAAGTTCAAAGTTATAAGAAATCATTAAATATAAAAATATTTTATTACTTACCATGGCAAAACCAAATCTGCAACAGTAAGTCCATTCCATGCAGCATGATTTAGAAAAACATATTTTCCACCACCATTATTTACAAATATCATCAATAAGACTGCAATACTGAAAAGTAATGCAATTTTAAATTTATAATATATTTATGATGATATTATATTTTACATGTTCAATGCTGACAATGTATAAGAGTTTGCTAGCCTACTGTGCTGAAGCTAATAATTGAATTCTGAACATTTTTGTTTAATTGTTATTGTAAATACGTTTTTATTTGAGATGCCTTAATTTTTATAATCAAATTTTGTTCTTTGAATCATATAGGACATATACTAGTATTTAATTTAGCAGTCAAAAGAATTTTATTCATCTTTCATTCCATCCTAATACTTAAAAAAAAAACTTCATGAGCCATATATGTGTCAAATAGTACACAAGGAAAGAAAATCGTAACACATATGGCTCATGCTGCACTGAACCTGTTAAATAATTTTAATAAAATTAGATATATTTTTACCCCCGAAAAGCATCTAAAGCTTGCAATCTCATTCCAGTCTTTGATACTGTAAGCATTTCAGGAGTAGATTCTGAATCTTGAAGTCTATCTAGATCCTGCAATAAACCAAATTATACCTATTATTAAATGTTCTACAATGTAAATAAAATAATGTTACATACATCTTGCACCTCTGTAGGCTTTCTCAAATACATCCTCACTGTATTGATGATCAATTTGGATGTAAATAATACTACAAATGCAAGTAAGTATACCATTACTGCAGCGAGAAGTGCTATAACACAATAAATAAATATTTGGAGTTCATTTTTAAATTTAATTACATTAAATATGAATTTTTAGTACAGTGAATTGAACATGTATATATATAATATAATATTGTATTATGTTCTTACGTAAATATGGATTCCATGGTTCATAAAGAGTATAAATATGGGAGCAGCCACCATCTTTAGTTATATTCCAGCCGTATCGTCCATGCTGTTTGAATGGATATGTTTCACTAAAATGCAAATAGTTAATCTTACTTACTTATTATTATTTTTTTGAAATATTTTATTTCATTTCATAAATACTTACAAACACCAAAGATAAGGATGCGTTGGTGATCCAGTATCATTATAATGTATACGCTGTGGATATTTGGTAGATATCTGTATAGTTGTATTACTGTTTGCAGGTATATCCGCTATCGGTTCTCCATCACACTAAACATAAACAAATATAGTATTTTCATCAGCTTCATTAATTAGTTGTAAATATATTCTAAATTATAGCAATTTATAAAAATTTATATTATTAAAATTTTTTAGCCATATTATTTAATCCATTCAAATTTTTTGCATTCATTAATTACTATGCTTATCTTCTTAAGTGTTTTAAATCACTGTTTATGAATAAAATAACATTAACCCTTAGCAACCATGATGGAATTTATTCATATAACTAATGCCGTGGTGACTATTAGACAACATTTGCTTTGCAAAAGAATTTTATTAGGAAAGGCAAAAAAAGTTAAAGAAAAAAAAGTTTAAAAAGATTAAACTGAACCCATTTTTTCATGTTTAAATTATTTCTGTATGTCCTGGCATAACAACATAAGTCACACACAAAAAATTACAGACAGGTCTCACAGACTCCATGATAATTAACGGCTAAAATAAATATGATTAATAAAATTAAAGTTTGTTGTTTTTTAAACGTGTAAAATGTTTAAATACATATCATTTGAGTTGGTTTAACTTTGTGTGTATAAGCATTAGTCATCATTGTATAATATAAAAGTTAGATTTTAATTAACTGAATCAAAGTAATTGATGATCGATATAAGTATAAAAATAAAATGTACCAAAACACAATCGTCAAAACCAGTGAAGAATGTAACCAGGTGATTATTTAGATTTACGATGCTGAAGCATGCTGTATCAATTGGAAGAGATTTATTTTCATCGAGGCAAGCTCCACTAAGGCTCTTTGATGACATTGTAAACAAAAGCACTAGTTTTTCAATACTCAGACTCTGCAATGAAAATACCAATTTCAGTGCGTTTCAAATATTCACAAAATGCAACAGTATTTGGTCGAGAGGTAATGTTCTCATACACTTGAAATATAATGATGACGCTATTACCAAGAGCAGGCTGGATTATCCTGTAGATAACTGCACTGTTGTACACAAACAATTAGTCTCTCATTGAGAAAATTGCATCGGAGCGACGCGCATCGCGTCGCTACAATCACTGCACGAGTATTCCGTAATGTTTCAACCAAGTTTGCTCTAAAAATATTTTGAATAGAAGTAGGTATTGCTTTAAAAATAATATTCCGCTACAGTCACTCACGCGCAGGAAGTGTATTTCCTGGTATTTACATGTCTCTCCAACAGAAAAAACAATGCAATACGGCAAGACGACGCATCTGACCTCTGGTGAACACTGAAGGAATTTTTTTAATTTTTATAACGCCGCCGCGGGTATTCCCGATTACCGATACGATATTTGAGAACTATATATTGCTATTAGTCATTTTTAGACAATTTTATAATTGGGATGATTTTTAGGTCATAGATAAGAATGTAAAGTACATGATATAACTAAAATTTTATTACATTTACACTCGTATAAATACAAAGTACGAAATTCATTTGTATATAAAGTATTATTTTAGTACATGTGATTAGAATAACAAAGTTCATTTTATAATCAGTTTTATCACAAATTTAGAATTTACATTTTATGTAAAGCACAAAAACTTAAATATACATTCAATTAAGAAATTCATTTGTCAGTCCTAATCCATTACATTCCAAAATGTATGAATTTTTGTCTCCTTGATTTAAAGAAAAAGCAAGACCTCTACTTCCTAGCATGATTTCTGCAACTTGCTGTGCGGTTTTTGCATGACAAGTTAGTGGGTTTTTGCCAATTTTAACTTTTGAAGGACCTTTGGCAAGAACCATCAAAATAATTATTTGATCCTGTAGATGCTCATCTACACAAGAATCCATCAAAATAGGTGCCAACAGTTGATTGGCAGCTTCTGCTCCAGGAGGTGTTGGAACTTGGTGTTTAGAGCCCAAACCAGAGCCACCAAAAATACAATCTTTATTTGTCTTACATATTAAATTAATACCAGAACCATTTCCAACAGCTATATTTCTTGGTTCCTGGTATGTCACTATATCAATTGGGGGTACTGTAATGTCCCGCTTGGACAGTTCTTTTATAATAGTGGACCTAGCATCATCCGTCATTTTTTGAGCTTCATTTATCTTTGGCCAACCAGCAACAAAAGACCAACCCTTGATATTAACTGGAACTCCAGAATCGATTATTTCAATCCCATTTAGATTGTTAACAGGAGCTACGTGCATGCGAACCTCTCCTCCTCCTTGAGGATAATATCCTTTTCTTACGATATCAAGGTCAAAATCTGCTCCAAATCGGTTTAAAAATGGCCTAAATACATTTTTAAAGTATTCAATTTGTGGCCCAAATGGTACGTTTGTACCTCCCTTAAGAATGTAAGTAGCTGCCCTTGATGAAAATAATGCACAGGGCAATGCAATCTGAATTAGCAAACAAATGCACCCAGCAGTTTTCGTATCTGCTATGAATTCTTGTCTCTTATTTTGGAGAAATCCAGGCTTAAATGTTAAACAAGTAGAACCTATATGAGCTCCTGTTACTTCGGCATTGCACATTTCCTTAACAAGCTCTACTCCTTTTAAATGTTGAGCTGAGAGTCCAGGTTTTGGACGACCTGCTCTTATGTTGCTTATTTCAACGGGAATTCTATATAATGCACTCAAACATAGTGAAATTCTTAATACTTGTCCTCCTCCTTCACCAAGACTTCCATCTAGTTTTATCAATTCTTGCGACATATTTATTTAAGATTTATTAATAAAATAATATTAATAATTTTATATTACCGGCACCGGCAAGTGCCTTGACGAAAATCAGTAATTATCAAAAGTTTATACGTTTCTATCGGGTCCTGAATGAATGTGTTAAAGAAGTTTAATAAACAATACAAAACGGTTACTTAAATCCCACCTATTAAATATAACTCAATTATACAAGGACTTTAATATCAATGACCCTACAGTTTGTAAACAATGTGATGAAAGGTTATGTTCTTTTTAGTAAACCCTCCATAAAGTGCTGCCATCTATATAACAGTATAACAAAACCATCGATTTAAAATATTAATTCTTTTTTCAATGTTTTTTAAAACTTTTAAGGTGTGTGGGTGTGTCGCACACTCAATAGAAGTTCGGAAATTCGAAAAAAGATTTTTCATATAAATTAAAACTTTAAAATTAGACAATGCCTATCAAATTTTCTAGCTAATTATCTCATGAAGTCCGACTTTGCAAAAAAAAAGAAATTTCTTAATTATAAAAACAAATATTACAGTTAGTAAAAAAATTAATTTTTATGATTAATTTTCTGTAAGCTTAATAAACTTACTAACTTGACTAATAATTAGTTTCCATACTTGGTCTACGGTTTTAACACTTTTCTCAAAGTGACCCCGAAAAATTCAGACAGACACCTGGATTCGAACCCACGTTCCTTGAGCGCAGCCTTTGTCTTAAGGGGCCGGCCTGAGTAAACTCCTGCGAAAAATCATTATCCATTATATATTTATACTGCAAACATAATATTTCGACGTAATCTAACTTGTCAAAGTTGATGCAAATTTTTATATCTTAAAAAAGCTCTGCAGAATAGTTTGAATGATTTTACACACAAAGAGAAGAGAGTTATTACTTGATAGTTATACTATTTTGAACGTAACAAACTTTATAGTCAAACAATAATTTTGAAAAGAAAATGAATCTACTTAATTTAAAGCTATTAAAAATTAAATTTAAAATAGTTTATCCTTTATTGGATAAGTAAAGAATTATTTAGTGAGCAATCAATTGCGTGACATAAAAATATTATGAGCACTTGATAATTAATAAAACAAATAAAAATTATAATAGGCTCATAGAGTTTGAAATTAATTCCCAGGTTGAAAAGTTTGTTATATGGTATGTAACAATTAGCAAGAGGCAATTGATTTGAATGAAGTCAAATAACAAGCTGATGGGACTGCCAAGCTGCATGACAAGGTGCATAGCAGGAGTCCATGATTTTGTTTAACAAAACGTCAGTGTTGTTAAGCAAGATGATTGCTTATTCCAAAGATTATACGTTATCTTTGAGTAATAATACAAAGCTATAGTGCTACAGTGCTAGTTGGAAATGCTAGAAAACTATATACAAGGCTGAGGTGTACTGCTCCTAGAATGGGTATGCGTTTGTTGACTAAAGTAACAGTTTATTGAAATTTTGGGATTTGAGTAAAATAAGGTTTTTGATTCACGGTAAGAGACAGGTGCTGCTAGGTAGGCCTAAATTGATACGATTAATGTAGCTTCTTTGATATAATAGTTAATGCTATTTAAAAGGTATTTTACTAAAAACGACTAAACTCAGAAAAAACGGAAAATAAATTTTCCACGGTAATACGTTGTAGATCTCGAAAAAACACAACTTTTTTGTATTGAACACTTTTTACAAAAACATTATATATTAAAGTTTAGGACGATTTTTTTATTGACAAATTCCTGATTAGCAGTGGTTTAAAATCGTTTTAATGTCACTTCAATCAGCTTACATATTTATGAATAAAAAATTTGGAATGTTTGCAAAAATTGGGCTTAAGTAGAAACCTATTAGGAATCTAAAAAGCTGTATTATAATAAAAGCTTGATTGGAATCAGTAATGTACAAAGTTTGCTATAGTAAATTAACATAAAAATTTATTCAACAAATTGTTCATATACAATTTAAAAAAATGTAAATATCCTTAAACAGGGGGGATCAGTTAGAAGTTTGATAAACTTTCCTACGATTTGGCTGAGGTTTGTAGACTTTACAGTAAAATAAATCTATTTTCTAATTACTGTGCACAACCACTTTCACTGTATCCAAGATTATTTTCAAAAATAGTTATTTTATTGAGTTTGTTAATAATGTTTTTAGTGATAATAAATTACATATGCAAAATTATTTTACTAGAATAATCTAATAAATTTAATAAATTTATATAATCAAAATAAAAAGAATTACAGAATATTAAGATTTTTTTATAGTCTTTTCTTTATGAAATTAAATGTTAATCTAAATTACACATGGTTCCTTAAAAATCTTACTAATAAAGTAAGATATACTGTTAGCAACTAATTATACAGTTTACAATAATAATTACATGAAGTATAATGTTCTTATCAATTTTAAAATACAGGGTTATCTTTTAATACCAGTCAAATCAAGAAAAATTATTTAATTTGTACGATTTTGTAATAATTAATTTTCTTCTGGCCAAGGCTTGCCAATTCCTTGTGAAGCTCCCATTCTAGATGGATCTTGACTTGGATAATGTATGGCAGTTGGTGTTGTGCCTGGTGGAAAAATAGGTGCAGCAGCTGGTTGTGCCATTGGTGGGCCAAACAAGAATGCTGGTGGTGGCATGGGTGGAGGTGGAATCATTGGGGGTGGCATCATGCCTGGTAGGTTAAAGAAATTATTTGCTACATTCTCGGGAGGAGGTGGAAGGGCCCCTGGCAGTCCTGGTACTGGTTCTAGGATTTCTCTGACACCTTCCACCGCAGAAACTGTTTGTCGGCCTTGAGAACGTCCCCATTTAATTGTCAGTCGTCTACCACCAAGTATTAACTTGTTGAATGTTCTTTCGGCAGCTGCTTCTGCTGCACTTCGTTGTGTATATTGAATAAAAGCACACTGTTGTCTTGGAACCATTGTTACTGATCTGATTTCACCATATTGATAGAAATGATCTCTCAGTGTTTTTTCAGTTAATATTTCTCCAAGGTTTCCAACATAAAGTGTTGTTATGGATTTATCTTCCGGTGGATCTAATTTAGGCATTGCAGCTGCCCTTCTCATTAGTTTGTCTGCTACTGGATCATTTACACCATAGTAACGATCCTTGATATTCTGATCTGCGAGTGGGTCATCTGGATCCGTTGGTTTTTCATGGCGATAAGGACATTCCTCTCCTCTTTTACATTCCCCTTTCACCCAGAAAGAACAAATGTGTGGTCTGTTTCTCTTATAATACGGAGATGTTCTGGCAAGTTTCATGAGTAAATCACTTGCAGCTGCAGATTTCCCAACAGCACCAGCTGGTGTGGTAGCATCTATTTTATTTATTTCACTATCAATGTTTTGTACATAATATTCTTTATTTACATCTGAACGTGGTATGTCATCTTTGATTTTGAGTGCTGCATCTCTAACTTGAATTGGTAAACCATATTCCAGGTCAAGTAAACAAGTTTGACACACATTTTTAAGACGACTACAAGTTTGGCAAACTTCTGTTTTCTTGAAACGCATTCTTGCACCTGGACACCATCGGAATACAGTAAAAGGTCGCATGCAAATTTTGCATTCCTTACCATATTTTTCCTTTGTCTAAAAAAATAAGATAGAAAAATTTAGTGAGGTTGAAGTGAAATTGAAGGTTGAAATGAAAAGTTTGGTGTCTGGTGTCTCTGGTATATCCACCAAAAAACGGCACTTAGACAAGCCATTATAAAATCTATTTACTTGAAAATCTTACCATTCGAATGTATGGATTATCTCCTAAACACGTCTGACATAAAATTGGAAATTCCTGAAGAAAAACAAAGTTTTATAGGTTAGTTAATATACTAATATGGCAAATAAAATATTTAATTATTCTTACAGCATCTTCCCAGTTTTGTCGATTATATGTATTTGTTGTTTTTGACATAGACATTTTGGCCTAACTAACTTAACTCTTTGTGTAAGTATAATAATTTACAAAGTTCGTTATCTTATAACAACACACATAATTGCTTTTTTTTCAGAAGCAAATCTACTGTAAAAAAAGGTTAGTTTGTTGACGATTCAGCCAGGTTAGGTTAAGTCGCAGTCTGACACCTTTTAGTTTTGGTAAATGGTCATAGCTGTCATTTAGATTGGATGTGTTTGGAAAGTGTTGATTGTATTTACAAATGATTAAAATAAAATCATGTCATCTGCACATTTATCAAGTGGAAGATTGAATATTGGATTAATTCAAGAGCAAGCTAGAAAACAATTACTTTGTTTACTTGAAAAGTGCGATGGACCCAAAGTATAAATGATTTGATTATAATTTTCATTACAAGGTTTATCTATAAGTTTTGTGAATTCAATTATAATTTTTTATTCTACTTGTAGGCTATTGTATGGGATGAATCTCTTGGAGGACCAATGGGTCTTGTTGCCAAATATGATATACTCCAGGAACATGAAGTTATTAAAATGTATCGATTAGTGGGTGGACGTTTGCCACCTGCTGATGTTGCTAATGTAATTTTTATTACCAGGCCACACTTGGATCTTATGGATCTAATTGCTCAGAATATTCATGGGTAATAAATTATATTCAATAAATACTTTAATTTAATCAAATTCAATTCAATTAATATTTTGTTGAATTTTGTTATATATAGGGAAGAAGGAAGTAGAGAACGTAAAGAATTTCACATATTTTTTGTACCTCGTAAAAGTTTACTTTGTAAAAAAAAACTGCAAAACCGTGGAGTATTTGGAAATTTTACTTTAATTGAAGAATTCCCCTGTGATCTTTTCCCTTTTGATAATGACCTAGTATCTATGGAATTAAGCAGTGCCTATCGTGAATTTTATTTAGAAAATGATCCTACCTGTTTATATCAAGTTGCACAAGCCATACAAAGTATGCAAAAATTATATGGAAAAATTCTTAGGGTAACTGGAAGAGGACCTGCTGCAAGTAAAGTATGGGACTTGATGCAGAGACTTGACAGAGAAGCAGAAGATACAAAAATTAATAATACACAGGCCCCAGTTATTGAACATCTGCTTTTACTTGACCGATCAGTGGATTTACTATCACCTCTTGTCACTCAATTGACTTATGAAGGTTTAATAGATGAGATATTTGGCATTAATAATAGTAAGTTTAAAATTTTCAGCTATTTTCATAATTTTCTTTTTAAATAATTAACAAATGAACTTTTGTTTAAATACATAATATCTATTTGTTATTGCAGTTTTAATTGAATCTTCAATTTAGTATTAAAAATTTGAATACAGTTGACTTTATAATGAATAAGATTTTATAATCTTGTAATGATTTTTCTAGATACAGTAAACTTACCAGCTGAAAAATTTTTAAATTCTGATGAATCTCCAACTGTAATGTCGCTTGAAAAAAAGAAACAGCAGATTATACTTAATTCAGGAGAAGAATTATTTGCTGAAATTCGGTATTGTTATATGTTTTAAAAATGAAATTTTATATTACGTTAAAAATTACATATCTCACTTACATTTACATTTTCAGGGACAAAAATTTTAATGGAGTTGGGCCAGTCCTTAGTAGGAAAGCAAAAGTAATATCATCACAATTTGATGAGAGACATGGAGATAAAAGTGTACAGGAAATTAAACAATTTGTAGCTAGATTACCTCATATGTTAGCCACCAAACAATCTCTAGCCAAACGTAAGTAATTACAACTAAATAATTTATTCACTATAAAAGTATAAATAAAATTTTAAAATATTCATGGATTCATGGAACATTTACTTGAATTTTATACAATTTAGATACAACAATCGCAGAAATGATTAAAGAAGTGACTGATTCCACTAACTTTTTGGAAACATTACAAGTTGAACAGGAACTTTTAAATTGTATTGATACAGACAAACCAAATTCATATATAGAAGATTTAATAGCTCAACAGGAACCACTCATGAAAGTTCTGCGACTTTTATGTATTCAATCAATAACAAATTCTGGTTTAAAACAGAAGCTTCTCGATTATTATAAAAGAGAAATTGTGCAGACATACGGCTTCCAGCATTTACCAACATTATTGAATTTAGAAAAAGCTGGACTGTTAAAAGTTCAACAGTCTGTTAGGCAATATACAGTATTGCGAAAAGCTCTAAGACTGACAGTTGAAGATGAAAGTGAAATTGCACCAAAGGACATAAGTTATGTACATTCGATATATGCCCCTCTTAGCGTTAGATTAGCAGAACAATTAGTACAACCTGGAGGATGGCAAGGGCTAAACGACATACTTGGACTTTTACCAGGACCTGCTATTAGCAGCATTTCTCAAAAATCAGCTCCATCTGTAAGGAGTAAGTACTTTTTTCTTGATATTGGAAATGAATGTATTATATCCATACATTTATAAATCATTAGAAAATTGTATTTATTATTTAATTATGTTTTAAAAATCTTTCTACAATAATTTCTTTTGTATATATAATGTAAAGCTTAACAACTTAAATTACTAGTGTTTACTTCAAATAATTTAAATATATATAAGTAATAATAATTACATAATTTATTTATGTGTAACTAATATAGTAACATTTTAGGAAATTCAATAACCAGTGAGGATTCAACTTCAGAGCCACCAAAACTCATTCTTGTATTTTTTATTGGTGGTTGCACATATGCAGAAATTTCAGCTCTGCGGTTTCTTTCTCAACAAGAGGATTGTAAGTTTTTTTATTTTTATTGTTTTGAATAATATAATGTCTTATTATAAAAATACATATATGAAATTTTGTTTCTTATTATCAGTAAATGTCGAATTTGTGATTGGAACAACAAAACTTATAAATGGAAATACTTTTCTATCTTCATTAATGGAAGACATGCCATCCAGTTAATTTAAATATTAATTTGTTATGTGTAATGTTATTTTGTATATTATATAATTGTAAATTAATAAATCATTTTAATTATAATCAACCGTATGCGTCTATTATTTAATTATTAATTACCTATTTAAAAAACGTACTTAAAAATATTGTGAAATTATAAACGAATTTTAAGTATTTGACACTTCTTACGTTTTTCAACCAATATTTAAATGTACCTATATCTATGTATTAAAATTAACAGCTGTGCGATACCTATATGACGTCAGCTGATCACACACCCCTCCACCTATCACAGTTATACCAGGTTATACCGCCAATGTTATCCGTCTTTGTTATTCAGATTTAAAGAAATTGTAGACTGTTATTTACGGATAAAATGATATTCATGAATATCAATTAAAGTATATTTGTATCTCAAGAGTAATTAAAATGAATTTAAGCATAAACCTATCATTACTGAGCCTACTATAAAAAAAAAAAAAAGAAATTGGTTAAAGATCTAGGTTAAGTAAATGGAGTTTTTTAGAAAAATATAAATATTATATTACAAATTCAAAAATGTGTCCTGCATTATTGGAAAATGAAGAAAGATGTTTTGGAGGAATGACTTTCTTTGCCCAAAGTCATCCTGCAGAACTTTGTGGAAGTAATGGTCTACCACTAACACCAAATTCAATAACAATATTAGGAAAATCACAATTTTTGAAAACTATTCATCATCCAAATTTGTCAACGTACTTGGATATTATACGCAGCAAACATGGTAATGTATCATAAATCAGATACGTCATATTTATAAAACTTTACTTCGTATATTAACTATTCGAAATTATAATCATTTTTAGAACGAACTGTTGTTGTTGCTGAATACAGAGGTGAACCTCTTGCTGCAAAAGAAAACTTGTCAGTGGATGACATTGTTAAAATAGCTTATCAGTGCTTAGTTGGGTTAAAATACATGAATGAACTTGGTTTGGTACATAGTCATCTTAGTCCAGAAAATATTTTAGTTAATAAAAATGGAGATGTTCAACTTTATAATTTTGGCTTGTATTATATGACTGATCATGGAAAAAATGTTTCATTTCCAATTGGGTATGTATGTCACATATTTTTTTTAGTAATATTATTATTTCTGTAAATCTGTATGCTTTTCTTTTTAAGTTATCCAAAATACACTGCACCTGAAGCTTTTCTTGGTAGTGGAATAAGAAGTAATAAAGTAGATTCATGGTCACTAGGAATGATCATTGCAGAACGATTATTAGGACGTACTCTTTGGCCTGGTGTAAAGCTATCACAATGTTTACGAAAAGTTCTTAGTTTAATTCACACTGAAAATAGCGTTTTTGAACGATTATCACGTGAAAATAATTGTTTTAATGTTTATGAAGTACATATATATTATTCATCAAAAAACTACTTTTCATTAAAATTGTATAATTTAATAATTTCCTATTCTTATTATAATTATTAACAGGAACTTCCCGAAGATGTAAAAGATTTTGTCAATGCTTGCCTTCAAATACATCCGTCATTACGTAAAACACCAGAAGATCTTTTAGATTTACAAATTTTTGAGGAATTTCTGAAAAAAGATGCAAGAGAAAAGAAAGATGGCTTATATGAAAATGTTATTAATCGAAAAATGGATGAACTATATTATTTATGGCAACTGGCAGGAGGAGATATGTCCGTAGAACTAAAAAAGCAAGGTTTAATTCGTTCAAGACCTCCAATTTTATCTATACCAAAGTATATTGACTTCATATACATAAAAACTTATTTCCATAATTATTTTTGTGTCAAAAACATAATCTTTTTTATAGTTTAGTGATTTTACTTGGTCAAATGTTTGGACATCGTGACACAGCAGGTCTGCTTGATCTTAGGGTTGTTAAGGTTCCACTTGATACATTAAATCAAAGATTGTCACATATTCCTTATGTTGCTAATTATCCACGACTCACAAGTCAGTAAGTATATTTTTTTTAATGTATAAAATAAAAAGAGTATAATAAAATATGTACTTTACTATTATTGCTTATAAAAATTATAACTCTTTTTAGAATGCATGTACAAGCACAAGATGATTTAACTGATGCTGCATCTCAATTACCACTAATCATTAGAGAAAGAGATACAGAGTACCAATTTTATAGAATTGTTTTGTATGATAGACTACTTCAGGTAAATCGAAAAATATATTTTTATGATTATTTTTATTTCTAATTTTAATTTTATTTTACCTTTTTAAATTTAATTTATAGATCTATCCAATGACTAAAGATGCAATAATTAGAGAAGCTCATAAAGATATTCCACCACCAGTGCGAGGTGCAGTATGGTCCGCTCTATTAGGTGTCACAGGAGATATACAGAAACACTATGATATTATTGATAAGGAAACTCCCACTCATACAGACAGACAAATTGAAGTTGATATTCCAAGATGTCATCAATACAGTGAACTTTTATCATCTGGAGCTGGTCACGAAAGACTTCAAAGGCTATTAAAAGCATGGGTCAGAGATAATCCACATTATGTTTATTGGCAAGGACTTGATTCACTTACTGCGCCATTTTTATATTTAAACTTTAATAACGAAGGTTAGATAGATCTATTATAAATACATTAATATATTTTGAAATTCTGAAATATAATTTTTGTAAATTATAATAATAAAAACTTTTCAATTTTTAGCTCGAGCTTTTGCTTGTCTATCTGCTTTTATACCAAAGTATCTTCATAAATTCTTTTTAAAAGATAATTCTGCCGTGATACAGGAATATTTAGGAAAGTTTTCACAAATTATTGCATTCCATGATCCACAATTAGCAAACCACTTGAAATCCATAAATTTTGTACCTGAGTTGTTTGCTATTCCCTGGTTTTTAACAATGTTTTCTCGTAAGTTTTTTTTAATATTTTATTGAGGATAGAACCAAAATTTTTATTCTTAAGAAAACTTAACTAATGTTTTTTTATTTCCAGATGTATTTCCTATTCATAAAATTTTACATTTATGGGATAAACTTTTATTGGGGGATTCGTCTTTTCCACTTTTTGTCGGTTTAGCAATTTTAAAGCAACTGAGAGATTCTTTACTTACTTCTGGATTTAATGAATGTATCCTTTTGTTTTCTGATCTTCCCGAGATTGATATAGAACTTTGTGTTAAAGACTCAATGTCAATGTATCAAAAAACTCCAGCAAGTATTACTTATCGGAAGCATCAATTCAATCAGTCAAAGGTATGTGTAAAAAGTATGCTTTAATGTTTTTTACAAGTACTTAATTAAAATTTTAAGCTTTATATAAATATTTTTATTAGGCTGCTAGTTGGTCAGAACCAGAACCTGGGACTGAAAAGATGCCTAGAATAAGTGTAGATGATTTTTTAAATTTACTAGAAAACACACCTGAAAAACTTCTTGTGGTTGATCTCCGCAACAATATACAGTAAGATGTTTATTATTTTTTTATTTTATTATATTATTAAAATAATAGGAGGTTCTTAAAATACAATTTAATTCTTTTTTTCATTATTTAGATTTGAAAGAGGTGCTATTGTGGGAAGTATTAATATTCCTTTCACTAGTATTCAGCTTGCTCATGTCCAAATTGATACTCTTGGACCACAAGCAAAACCACTTGCAGAAAATAAAGACAGTATCGCCGTTATCATTGGACCAAATGATCAAAATAACGCTCTGGTCAGTGAAAATATAAATATTATAATCAATAATAAAGTTTCATGTTTATATATTTCATTAAATTATTTCTCATATAGTTTGCAGATTTCCTCATGAGCTGTAAAGTTTTTGGCGTTTGTTCATTGCAAGGTGGAATCTATGCGTTGCGTTCAAAAGCTGCTAATATTTTACTTCCTACACGTTAAAAGAATCACTAAATAATTTTATTCAACATTAATTTAATAAACAGAATATTTTTTCATATTTTTTTTATAAATGATATTAAACTTAATAGCAGAATATTGCAAACATCTATTGTGATAAATAGTATAAAAAATATTTAAATTTATTTATATATTTAATTATATTGTACATACTATATATATATGCGAAATAAATTTTTTATGTTTATTAAATATATTATAACTAATTATTTTTAATGTAATTTTTTTAATTTACCCCGTTTTTCACACACGTGCTTTTAGTTGCCATGGTAATAAATTCAAAACACTAACTAACTACTTTGCTAGGTTGCAGTGTATAGTACAACATTAGAGTGCGTGATAGAAGAATCCGTGTAAATAATTGTTGGTTTATTAGTAAATATATAAGTAAGGTAATTTGGTCGCAATGGAGAGTCATCTATCACCTCGGTTCAAAAAGTGGATGAAAAAGTGTTTAAACGATGAATTTTCGAGTACTATTGACGAGAACTTGAATGGGGATCGTGAGCCCTACGATGTAGCCCAAAAGATCATAAACTCAAGAGAAATGACAGAACTAACCAATGCCATCAGAACGTCGTTCGTCGAGCAAATCGATGCTTCAAGGGCAACCACGAGGCAAAATTCCGCGGTGAATTCCGCGCTGAATTCCGCCGCGAATTCTCGTCCTCAAACCTCGCTCTCGTACGTGAGCGATCTGTCCGGGGACGACTGGTCGTTAAAAGGCAGCACGGACGAAATCGGTCAAATCGTCGAGCAAATGGGCTTGGACAAGCCGGATCACGTCAGGCTCGCTGGCTACGAGGCCTTGCTCGAGAACGAATTGACCAACATGAGCGTCAACAATTCCTGGGAGGCTCTCCTGAAAGCATTGCGAGACGGACTGACCGACGACAGCAGGTCCATTTTCGAGGCCAGCCTACTGGTGCACGCCAAGCTCCTCAACTGTCCCCGCTTCCAGGACGCCTACGCGAATCTGCTGAACGCCTTCGCCGAGCAGTACCACTCGCGGAGGCTGCACGACGCGCTGCCCACCATGCTGAGCGGCGTGAATTTCAAGGTTTTCCTCCACGAGAAGCTCTTCCGCGTGATGAAGCTCATCCTGGACCATCACGAGGAGGTGCTGAAGGGCACGAGAACGGCCGACAGGCTCGTCGAGGAGATGATCGAGCAGTTCGTCTCGTTCCTCTGCTCCCACTCGATCATGAGCACGCCGGCTGCTCAGATGAAGCACCTCAACACCCTGAACGTGATGTCGGTGCTGGAGCCGCAGGCCGGCTGGAGCAAAAAGTGGATGCACGGCTTGATCACTCGGAGGACGCTGTGCGCCGCCTTCTCCAAGTCGCCGAGTCTCGTCCAGCACGTGGTCGCGTGCGTGAAGAAGGGCCTGGAGAGTCCAGCCACGGGCGTCTCGGTGGCCGCGAGCGACGAGCCGCCGGACGTCTTCATCTCGGGCGACTCGGTCGAGATGTTCACCTTCCTCCACTGTCTGAACCTGCTGACGCAGTTCTGCAGCTACTCGACCGGCCGAGCCCTGCTCCAGGAGACGCAGACCGAGGACTCCTTCTCCATACCGGACTTTCTCACTGCCCTGCTGAGCTCGCTCAACGTTCTGGCAGCCTCGGACGCGTCCAACGGCGTGTACGAGACCGTGAGGGCCGCCTTGTCGGGATTGCTGAGAAGATCGCTTGTATTGTACGACGCCAGATTTTACCAAGTCGCTCTGAGTCCGCTGGAGAAAGCGGAGGTCAGAATGTGGCCGCACACCCTGGACGTCTTGACTCACATGCTGGAAACTCTGGACGGGCCGACGTTTCTCATGACCGAGTACAGAATCGGCTCGGCCTCGATGCAGGCCAACAATCCCAATTATCCGGTCATGACGATTCTTACTTATGCTTCCAATCTGCTGAGGCAACCTGTTGCCGTCATGAGCGTCGAGCACATTGTTCATTTGTTCAGGTTTATTGGGAAGCTTTTTAATATACACGAGATTTTTTATATCCTCGAGGAAATGGTTAGAGAGAACTTTTATCCTAGCGTTACCTACATGTACAGTAAATTAGACAAGTATTATATAGAGAATGAAAATAAAACGCAACACCTTGACAAGTAAGAACACTCATGAGTTTTATACTTATTTATCGTTACAAAAACTTAACGTTTATTTTCAATTTTGTATTTTGTTGAATTCATTATTTTGAATATTTAAACTGATTTCAGAACAGTTAAAGCAATGTTGCTAAGCGTAGTATCGATACCACTGGGCCTTCAGATGCTCTCGAATGAACCGTTAGTTTTGGAAGAATTGATTCGCGGTTCGATAGCTCCAGTTCGAGCTTCCTGGAGCGACTTCAAAGTAGTTAGTTTTATATCAAACGCCGGTTTTCTGAGTCGTGGCACAGACATTTTATTGGATCTTGCGCCTCACGTTTTGTCGACGTTACTCGTTGAAATTAGTAAGATTTTGGAAGATCCGCAACAATTTCACGATCCATGGGAAAGCGCCGACGTCAAAGTTTTTCTTCATGTGCTCTCTTTGTTTTCTTTAAATACAAATTGTGAGTAGTTTACTATATTGATACACTCTATCATCGGCCGAGTGTGGATAATATTTTTAACAGAAAGAATTATTTGTTGTAAAGAATTTTTAAATTTAAAACTAAATTCTTATAAAGAAACTAATATTTATATTCAATTTATAAAAAGATTCAGTAAATATTCACGGTACAAATAATTGTAACTAGTGTAAATCAGGGCCATTTCCATCTCAGTACCGCTTTTTGCCCAGTACCGCCCCAGCTGTTTCTCGCTTCCACTTCTAGATGGAAGTACCTTCCGTACGGTAATTTATTGCTTATTATAGTGCTATTAAACATACTCCGAGATCGTTGCTTTAAATTCAAAGCTACAAAAGTCGTTCAGACAAATAGCCGTAACGCTAATTTTGTTAGTGCCGAAAGTTAATTTCTAGAGCTCACTCTATTTTTTATACGAATAAATTTATTTCTTTGTAACAATTTATACATGATAGTTAAACCTTCATCTACTAAAAAAAACCTTGGTGCTCCATAATTCTTTATCGTTGCGCAACATCACTTTGATTGGCAAAATGTATTTTTTGTCCAGTACCGTCCACATAACTCATGCTCAGGACCACCCATATATTTCTATATTTATTCTTCGTAATTGTAGTTTTTTAAACGTAGTAACTTTAACTATTTTAATTAAATTAAGACATTCATCTAGTTTTTTTGCATTTGAAGACGAGGAGAAATATACTGGAAAGAATGTAAAAAAGCCATAAAATGACGAGTGAAAATGAATTGTTTCACAGAAAATAATAATAACTTTTAAATATGGTTTAGTATCATTATTAATCATTTAGACAAGAAATTTCACTAAAATGTGATAGTGGACGGTACTGGGTTACACTTTTTTAAATCGCAAAAATAGGATTTTTCTATTTTTATTAATAATTGACTCAAATTATTGTATTTGAAAAAACACTATTGCTGTATTTAAAAAAAGTTCCAATCAAGAATAACATTTCATATTTTTATTTTAATTTTTCGTTACATAGTAAAACGTTACAGCCAAAATAACTATGATACTGGGCAGCTCTCCCCTAAGTCCCAAGTATAGAAATCGTTATAAAAAAATTATGAAAAAATTCACGAATGATTGTTGGCCCTTCCAATTTAGATATGTGTAGTAAAATCTTTTTTTAATTTTAAGTTTTTCCTGCTTCTTTTTATAATTTCAAGTTTATCACATGAAAATTTATGAAAAATGTATAGGTTCTAAAGGACTTACTGGGTTTTAAAGGGTTAAAATATATAATTATGAGCACTTAAAAATGTCTGTTTTTACATACACAATTTGCAATAACTATTTAAGAATGTGGCCAAAATCATCGAGGTGGTCAGTCACCCCGGTTTACAATGCCTACCTATAATAAATTTTATCATTATCGCAGGTTTTATGGCTTTCATGACAATTGAAAATGAAAATAATAAAGAAGATGAAAACGAACATCTCGCCAATCTACATGAACTTTTTCAACATTTTATAAATGTTGATTCACCTTACCATCATCTTGGACTGTTATCGCTCAAAGTCATCATTTGGAACTTAGATATTTACATTTACTTACTTCACTTGTTAGATTTTCAGGTGATTTAATATTTTACATCCTAGCACATATGTATGCGACACCTTACCAAATCACTCTTATAATTATTTATGAAAGTAAAGCAGACCCTGGTAGAAAATTATCTAGTTTTATCGAGGCCCTCGATTATTCCCATGGCCAACTAGATAGATCTACATAGTTCTAGATTAATTTTCCACCAGGGGATTGTCAATATTAAGCATAGATACAGTATAAAGAAATGCTTGAATTTATAGAACAATTAAATAATTAGAATATTCATTATGCAATTATACATTTACCGGTTCCGTAAGACTTTGCCTTGCTAGATTGACATTATCTACTTAACTTCTTTATAGTTTAGTATTTTAACGTTAAAATAATTTAATTGAATGTCCCAAAATATAAAATTAATATTCAATTGGTAGATTTATCACAGTCCATCGGGAAGCCAGCTTTTGGTCAGTTAAGAGTGACCTTGCGTTATTTCTATTAAAAAGTGAAAAATCAATTACCTACAATTCAAAAATTATTTCTCTTGAAAATTAATTAAGTTACACAGTCAAAACTCTACCAGCAGCACACCTCACGAGAACACCCCCCACCCCTAAAGAACATTTTCTTTCCAGAGCGAAATGCTCAAGTTCCAAGAGTACGCCAAGCACGCGAACGATGCCGATCTCGAGGCCAAGAGCAGCGCCGGCTCGTACATCGTGGACGAGTGCAGCCTGCTGCGCCACGCGATCCTCCTCGACTGCTACCACGTGCGTCACAAGCGCAGCGAGTACTCGGTGACACCGGAGGAGAGCCGACTGTTCTCGAGGCTACCACCACCCGAGGGCACCGACAACGACGACGGCTTCGTGCAGCGCAGCTCCTCCAAGTCGGAGCTCACGAGCTGGTTGCAGGACAGCGGACCTGGACTGAGGGACAACAGCTGGGTGCTGCAGACTCGCAAGGCGCATAGGGCCTCCTCCGCTCCTATGAAGGTAATCTTCGGCGTCTTGTGTTTTTTGTTCTTCTTGTTGTTCTTGTCGTGTTTCGAGCTTTTGGATGTTTTCCTGGAGGAGGAAACGCTCGAGTTGAGCGTAATTTGAAATACATGAATGAATTTTGATATTGAAGAAAATTTTAGTTGACATTCTGAATTACACTCGAGTTAAGTTTGTTTTTTGATTTTAAATGGATTTACATTATTTTTTATTTGGTCCTTTTGGAAAACTCATATTTGTCTTGTGGGTTTAATTGTTCATTCGTACAAATCAATTTATAGAAAATGTAAATAATTGGGCTTATTATAATATTGAGAAATATCGAAGTATTTGATACAGAGAAAATAAAGAAAAACAGAAACAAAATTAATGTAGATGATTTTTATCATTAAAGAAAGTACAAATTTTAGTACTTCATATCATTAGTAGTTTTGAATACTAACATATGAGTTATTTTAGTCTTATAATTATTAAAGAAAAAAATGTAAGCATAAAGGATGTAATTTTAAAGCGTGAAGTTTTTAAATTCATAGATTTATTGTATTTTGTTTAATTGACTAGCACATTTGAAACTTCCATGAGGAGTAGCATATTTCAGCACTTCTCACGAAGAGTAGTACATTTGGAAATTCCCTACGAAGTCTAGCACATTTCGTTTAAAATATGTAAATTAAAGTTGTACTGATAAACTTTGTCTCGGTAAGTCGGGTCGGTTCTTTTTTTTATCGGATTCGGGTTACTTGGTGGGGATTTACCCGAATAAATAAAAGTAGCCCGAAAAAGTCGGACGCTGAAAAATCGCTAAATGTACTATGTACTATGTACTAGTCTTCGTAGTGAAAATCCAAATATGTTTTTCTTCGTGGAAAACCCAACAGACATGCTGTTCTGCGTAAAGGCCATCGATAAGTAAAATAAATTTAGACAGATTTAAATAAAGAAACAAATAAATAAATAAATTCATTTATTCCTGTAACTTTCCACCATTAGATAGCTTACAAACTAACAATATTTAAAAATAAAAAAAATCTACGATTCACGATTGTCTGACAATATCTCGATATTTCTACTTAGATATAGGGAAGAACGGGGCTAACTTATAGCACATATACTTTTTTCATGATTTTCATATTCTACCATTTTCTTAAAATTTATTTTTTCCGCACGTATTCATTAAGTTAACAGTATACATGTATTGAGTGAATGTTTTATGTACATATAACATATTTCAATGAATATTAATTTATTTAAGTGTTGATTAATTTTATAAAAGAGCGCTTTTTCAAAACTCTCACTGAGAGCACTCTCTGAAAGAATGATTTCGAATAACTTCCGAAAAGAGTGATCCTCTCAAGAGTTTTTGAAGAGGGAGCAGACTTATTAAGATCTTGAAAGAGTCACTCTTGCTTGCATAGAGCGATCCTTTTAAGAGTTTTTAAGAATCACTCCGAGAAAGAGCGTTCTTGTGAGGAGCTTGAATCAATCGCTTTTACAAAGAATAATTCTCTCAAGAATATTTAATGAACAACTCTGAGTAAGAGTGATTCTATGAAAGAGTGATTACGATAATGGGGTTTATTCAATTTTATTAAGATTTCTCGAGAAATAATTGGTAAAAATTGGGATATAAAGATAGATAGATTTCTCTTTTCTGGAGAGAACTCCTGACTGAGCAAGAGCTACTTTCCTTTCTGGAGAAAAACTCCGACTCCGAGCAAGAACTATTCTCCAAGGACACAAAAAATCACTCTTGGATTTATTCGCTTCGGAGCGGAGTTATTTTTGAATTTCAAGAAAGCATCACTTCGACAGCGAGTCTTTCAAAGAGTTTTTCAATAACTCCAAACCCATGCTTAGAATGAAAATAACCATGAAATAAACGTAAAACAAATAGATAAAGTGCAAAAGCCAACAAATTGAAAAGTTTTAAAAATTATTTTTACGAACTATTTTATAATCATTTTTGCACTTTACGAAACAAGCTCTATAACAAGAAAAAATAAAAAAGCTTAATCTATTTAATAGTTGTATTTAGGTAATGAAAAAATTAATTTAGAAATCTATTAGAAAAGAAAAATCGAAAAATATCTATGAAAAATAGCAAAGTGAGTCAGTTCTGTGTCCCTCAATATTTTTCTTTCAAAAATAATAAAATCAAAATGTTACTCGACGATATAGTAGCTTTCCATATAAACTACTTTTGTATTGAGTTACTTTGTGATTTTATTGTTTTTTTTATAGAAAATTACCATGGGGCACAAAAACTGATGCAGGGCACAGGAACTGACTCACTTACCCTAATTGATTGAGTTACGTAAAATTTTGTCCAAAGTTTGAATATGTGTATGTCTTAAATATGTCTGATGAACAAGTATGTAAGTAAGCGTTTAGGTTCAAGATATTTGCATTGGGCAAGTTAGCCTTGTTCAAGCTAGACTCGTTCTTCCCTATCTGATGTAATTTTATCAATTTTACGACTATTCATTTTCAACTCTTTTGTGATATAGAATGTGTAAAATTAATATTTTAAACTCTATTATTTATAAATAATAATAATGTATTTATAAATTTGTTGCAAAATCGAATTTAAAATTATGTAATTCAAATAATTACTTGAATCGCATTAATTAATTACCTGATTAATTGCAATTCAATTAATTCAACTGCATTTTTTTTAATTTACAGAATTCGGTATTGCTGAATTTACTGAACCAAATGGAACAAGCAATTCCGACGGTTGAATGGGTAGAGCGTTTCAAATGGGACTCAGATTTAAAGTGTAACGACGATTACTGGCTTCCAGAGGAAATGCACGGAATCGATTTGGTCGTACACTACGGTGTTATAAATGGACAGTTAGAAAAAATGGAAGATACCAAGAAAGATTTAAAAGTATTTATTCAATCAACACAAGATTTTATAAATTACAACAAGTCTATACACTTTGAAGGCTTCGATTGGTTTTTAGCCACTGTTTTCCTGATCTGCGGCGGTAACGTAGACAAGTTAGTAGTCATTTTTCTTCTAGTATAAGCATTTATAATAAAACGAACAGTTATAAAAATTAAACATCTTGAGGCTTTGTTTAAAAAATCAAAGATGCCTCAGTTGGCCGCGAATCAAACGTTCAAACGACTGGAGTGACATTTTAATTGACGTCTTGTCAAATCCAACAAAAATTTACCATTAAAAATTTCATTGATAAAATTTTACTGTAAAGACAAAAAAAAAATAAACTCTACAATTTTTTTACGAATAATTCGAGCTGACCATATCTCATCATCGGCAAAAAAGGTCTCAGGTTGAAAACTTAGTCATCAGAATCGTAACATTGTTACTTTTGACTCAGAAGCTTTTTGTCATCACAGACCTATACAACATTTACTACTATAATGAAAGCTTGTAATTTTTTAATAATTTATATAATTTATTAATATCTATTTTTTTTTATATAAATGCAGGGCAAAAACATTTATCACTCAAATATTACGATTTCCATCGGCGATGTTTATGTGGCCTGCATTGGCGCAAATAGTTGACGAAAATAATGAAGAAGAAGCTTCCACGAGGCTTTTGTTTGCTCATCTTCTTGAAAGTATAATTAGCCAAGAATTTCCCACAGTAAAATTTGCAATAAAAGTAAGTTTCTTTTCTTAAAGAATTTAGAGTTAAAAGTAAATAATTTAAAAAATAATTTTTTTTTTCAGAATGAATGTGGAATTGATTGGTGGATGATCTGTGATAGACTGCTTATACAATGTTTCTGGGGAGTTCTTCCATGGAGTGAAATTATACACTACTTTGCTATTTGTATTTTACATCCACCAGATTACGTACTATATTATTGTGCTTCTTTGTTAAACCATTGTGAGGATGAAATGATGAAAAATATCATGATTGGAAAAATGTGGCCAGAAAATATGGTAAGAAATTAATAAAAACGTATTTTGAATTTAAATGGAAAAGTTAAAAAAAATTTAATTTCAATATTAAAGATTCTGGAAGACTATCGTTGTCATAGTCAAATTGGATTTATGGATCGCTTGGGAAAAAGACACGGAGGCAAAGTTCTTCCACCATTGACACAGCGAAAACTCAACTTCTCAGACAATCTTAATTTAATGAATTAATAAATGGAATGGTTAAAAAAATGAAAAACGTTAAATTAAAACAACGTTTTGTTAACATTTATGTAAATTGATCATTGACTCTCTATGTTTTGTACAGCTGTCTAATTATAGCTTTTAATAAAAATAAAAAAGAAAAAACAAACAATACAATATCAGACAACGCGAAAAAATTGTAATTGGTATTTTTGTACGATAAAATATTAAGGTAAACACTGGTTAATGAAATTCATTGATATGAATATCTATAATACATAATATCGAAGTTAAGTAATAAAGTTTCTCTTACACAATTTGTTAAAACTATCTAACATGTGAACTATTATTTAAATGTCACCAAACAAGTAGTTTTTAATTCGGCTATTGTCTCTTTTTATTTTTCTGCTAAAATTCATAAGCGTCAAGATTAGCAGTTAAAATAAATGCAAGTGTATTTCGTACTTTCGGCAATTGAAGCATCTTGAAATTTCACCAAGAGTTCAAAATCGATCGGAATGAATATTAAGAAATTAAAATAGTGGTACAAATACCAGTTACCTCTTTCAACGTGATCAAAAACGCTTCGAAAACACCTTCACGTTCGCGTATATACAAAACAATGATCTAAATATGTTGTGACACTTCAGCTTTTCAGTCCTCATGGATCGCAAACAGCTTGGCTGCCTCGTTTAATTCATCATATTTTGTTCCTCTTGCAAGCAACTTAAAAATAATTGATTTATTAGATTTGGCGTAAACAAATACACATGCTTAAAATTAATTTTTTCACGTAACCATAAAAATGTTACAATAATCTTCTATTTACCTGTCTAGCTATGGACATGCGATTAAAAATGTTCCACAGGACAATGCCAACAACGACGTTATTGCGTAAGTAGAAAATGACGCCTTTTCCGTAATCATCTTCTGCAGTTTGAGATTCCGCCTCGGATGTTACCTTATCAGAATCTACTTTAGCAGACACTATTTTATTTTCAACAGGAGTTGATTCTGACTCTGATTTGGATATAGTTTTCGTTTCATCATTGCTTGCGATTTTCTGCAAATAACAAAAAACATTCCATTGATTTATGTAATTAGACGAAGAAGATGGCCCATTCCATGTATTTTTTTTATAGCACATGACTTTAAATAAAACAAATACAAATCCAAGAGATTTTTTTCTATTTGAAACTTGAAAAGTACCTCTTCACTAGTTGATCTAATATTTTCATTGGAAGCTGTTACTGCAGCCAAAGGTGTATCCTGCTCGGTAGCTTTAGCGAACACTCCAACAGTTTCCAAAGTCGAATCAATGATTCCAATGGCTTCAAATCCGACTTCTGGGCCGAGGTCGGACCAAAACATAGACTGGTGTAGGTATGGTTTGCCTGCACCCGACATGTTTTCACCGGCTAATCTTCCGGAGATGACCGCATGATCGTGATGCTCGATTCTTCTTCTACCGAGTTTCACATCGTAGAAACACGCGGCGTCACCAGCTACCCATAAATTACTTCTCGCCTCTAATTCAGCATTAACTAGGAAGCCGCCCTGTTCAGGATCTATTTCTAAATTAGATTCCTCTGCTATATCTGTATTTGCTTCGACACCAATGGCTACTATGACCTGATCAGCTTCTAACTGTGAATTGAAAATGTAAAATTTTATTACCTTATTGAATATTTTCAGTTTTTCTTAAATTTATTTCAATAGTTTTTATTGTAAATTATATAGCATTAACTAAAAACATACAATCATTAAAATATTAATTAAATTTATAATGCAAATGGTGAATTAATTTAACATAACGCTAAACATAGTTAAATGATTATTCTTAAACTTACAATTTGACCATCCGTAAGTGTCAGATATAATCTATCATTTTTCATTGTACAATCGTGCACTTCTAGATTAGGCATACAATTTACACCTTCATTTTCTGCATGCTTTGTAGTCCATTCACTTAAATATTCTGGTAAAACTTGTGCCATTATATTCTTTTCTTTATAAATTTGATAAACTTTTTGACCCTCGATTGTTACTACAAATAAAAGAGTTCAGTTAGTAAAATATAACATACAGATGAAAACAAGCTTTAAGTTAGAAATATGAAGACTTACAATTTCGTGCTAGAGAAGTAGACAGCTCTGATCCTAAAAAGCCTCCACCAACAACAACAATATTTTTAACTGTAGGCTTTTTAATATTATTTGTTAATTCAAGGTAATCTTCTTTTGTTCTAAAAACTATAACTTTTTCTTTAATTTTCTCATCTGCTGTTTCAAATGCAGGCAAATTCTTTGGTGATGCACCTATTAAATAAAAATAAATTAATTTTCAGAAAACACATTCAAGATATTTGAAATAATAATACAGACCAGTTGCAATAAGGCATTTATCATATTTAATTTGGTAATTATCTTCTAAGTAGGCAGTTTTTTTAGGCACATCAATTTTTTTAACGCTCCATCCTGTAGCCACTGCTACACCACCTTTCTCTGACTTTTGTAAATTATCGACTTTAAGATAAAATTCAGGAGGTTCGTAGAACAAACTAATAAAGAGATAAATTTGGTACGTTATGAACATATTGAATATAGAAAATATAATTTTAAATAATAATTTTAAATAAAGCAATTAATAAAACATTAAATATTTTAACTACCTTCTCTTTGTGCCATTCCATTGTTTAAAAATTAATTTAGATGATGTCTCTGTTGTACCTCTGTTGTACCAGAGCTCTTTGGATAATGGTGGCCTCATATATGGTATGTCTCCTTCATTAGTTATTACCAAAACCTACATGAATTTTATAAAAAAGTAAATTGTGTATTGTAATTAATCTATATTTATACATATTGTATAAATTTGTAGGTATAAAATTTACAAAATTAATTTTACCTTAGCAGTAGGATCACTAGCTTTTATTGCTCGAAATGCTGAAAATGCAGCTGTGCCACCACCTATTAACAAGTATGATACTTCATCTGGTATTGTACCAGAACTTGGAGGATTTCGCTCTATTACAGGTCTGCCATAATCTTTACTGATTTCTGAAAATAAAAATTAGTTAAAAATTTGAATAATTTAATTTTAGTACTAATTATTTTATAGAACTTACTTTTCTCTTTTTTATCATCTCCCATAAACCATTCTACATACTGTTGTGTATAAAAGAAAAATTATAATGGTTATAATATGATACAAACAAATATTAATTACGTTAGTTCCAATACAAAGATTTTCTCAATAGTGCTGTTTCTATTGTTTCTACACATAAAGTGAGATAGTAATATCATTTACCGCAAACGCAGAAACTCCAGCTAAAATAACTGCAGCAATCAGATGTTTCCAATATTTAAACCCTGAATCTGTATCTCCTGGGCCTCCAGGCTTGTAACAGTCTTCTTGATGCACTGGTGGGCAGTTAGGTGGACAAGAGAATGTTCTGTCCTCACAGGGGGGAAGTACACGACGCTCTGGAGGTTTCAGTTCTTGTGGCGGTGGCACTGCTGGTGCTGATGCATGTGGTGGAGGTCGTGGTGGTGGAGGGGGTGGTAAAGGAGGAACTTTTTTGAATGTTTTTGTTTTGTTGTTGGGTACACATTCTTCAACTTTAGCTGTTGTGCCTGTTGTTTTAGTTTTTTTACTTTTCGAACTATACCTTAGACAACCTATACTTATGAAATCTGAAAAAGAAAAAGGATTTATTTTTAACATTCATCTGCATTTTTTCAAATACAACGTAACAAAATATTAATCCTTGTAAAAAATCTTTTCGGCAATTACTGCAATGGACCCAGTTCCTGATCAAGAATTAATTCCCAACAATTTTGTTATAATGTCAATAAAATATACATAGCTTTAAAAGTTAGGACTTAAGAAATAATTATTGTCTATTTAAAAATGTGTATTTAAAATCTGTTTATGCAAATTTCTTTGATATGGCTGCAAGATTTTACTATTAGCTGATCAGCAATTTATGCTTAAAATTTATTTGTCTACAGATTTAATGTATAAATAATTAAAAACAAATTTTTTTTGCATTAAATAATATCAACTGTTTTGTTAGTACAACTATATATTGTTTGGCGAATTGATGAATATATCCAAACAATATTTATCAAACACTTTCATTCAATTAAACAAGCATAAACAGTTTTAAACGAAATAAGGGTGATGTTTATATAATGAAAACAACAACTTTAACCATTATGCTTTCAGTTATACAATAACTAATTGGCGCAGAAATTTCATCAGTAAAAGTACCGATTGCTTGTCAACACTGCCAAAGAGTGACAATAAAAAGCATCGCTCTCCAACAAAATAAATAAAAAAACAAGACCCCAAATCTCCCTCATTTATCCTTCAAAAACGTTATCCAAGCGTAAAATTGAGGTTATGTTCCCCCAATACCGCAAACTTCAAGACACGCGGTTGAGATTTTCCTGGCGAAAAAAGCCATGTCGCCTCGAGATTTTCCCTCGCAAAATCGCCGAGAACCTCGAGGAAGGCACCTCGACCATGTCCTCCTTCGATCTCCGTCGTCGAAGCCCTCGCAGAAGCGATAAAATCCCCTCGCGAGTCGGGCAGCCGGTCGTAATCGCGGTCAAAAGTCCAGCTGAAAAACTCACCGACGCGTTTGAGGGGCTCGGAGAAGGTCTTGGCGTGCGCGTGCCTCGTTATCCTGGACAACTGGCCGACGGCGCGGCCGTAACTCAGCATTTTCCTCGCAGGGGGGTTGGCCCCTGCCGACTGTAGCACGATGTACGCGCACTGCACATGCACCACACACACCGCACAGCACGGAACGTCGACGTCGTCCGCCGCGGCCCCGACTTATGCAATATGGTGGTCGGCGCGCGTGCGGCGGTGGTGCGCGCCGTCGTCGGCGGGAGTCGCTGCTGCTGCTGCTGATGATGATTTCTGCTCGCACTGCTGCTGCTGCGGATGATGATCGGCGCGCGCCGGGACCATCGGTTTCGAGTTTGTCGTTGGCATCGCGCGGGATCAAACCCCCCAGGTGAGGGTGAGGTGATTGAGCTTGTTTTGTATTTACTTTAGTGATTTGGCCGAGTTTTTGCGCTTATTCCAATGTTCACGGGATTTGTCTTTGTTTCGTTGATTCTGCGGGTTTTATCGACAGAGAGGTTTGAGTACGTTGTTCATGTGGTTTATGCGTGAATTCAGGAATTTTCGCTGTTGTCGTTGGTGGCAGAAATTTTCCTTGTGTTTTTGTTTTGTTTTTTCTTACTGAATAGTTATTATGTATCTGCACGTGTGATTGCGAAACTGACGTTGTTCATAAGTTGGTTAATATAAACTATCCGCTATCGTGATAACTTTGAAAAGAGATACATCATACACCCGAGGATTCGAGATATGATGTAAGTACCTAGAAAAATATATACAGGGTGGACCATTTTAATCTATTATGAGAAATATCTCAGAATTATGGTTGGATACAGAAAAATGTTTCAGACAAAAGTTGTAGACGTCAATGGGGGTCTCTCAAGATATATCGAAAACAATTTTTATTTTATGCTTCTTGAACTGTTTTAAGGTCAGAATTAAATGTTAAAAATTATTAATGTAGCGATATTTTGTCTACACGTTTTTTTTTAAAGAAAATAGTCAAAATGGCCGACTACTGGGGTACCATACTACCCTATATATAATTAATTTTTAAGAGCTTAAACGTTTTATAAACTCTAAATTAATAATGCTAATAGCGAGATATGTACACTCGACGTTAAAAATATCTGGTCGAATTTGTTTGAATTTTTTTATAATCCTCCAATGAGGTTAACGAGAACGAGCATTCGATCCAATGAAATTGCAGAATTTCGAAAACATTCAAATAAATTCAACCAAATATTTTTAACGTCGAGTGTAGGGGAAAGAGGGGTAAGATAGACACTAACACTTGGCTTGTTAAATAAAAGCAGGCTTTTTGAAAGTCCAAAATTTTTTATTAACGCACAGATGTATAAAGTTAAAGTTGGTAAAGTGAAAATAAGATTAAAATAAACCAGCATCGAATAAAAAATAAAGTGACTATTTTGCCTTATTTGTCTTCATTGTTTTACATTAAGTTAAAACTAAAATTAAATAAACATAATCTAATAAGTACTAAAGTGCTCATTTTCGCCCGCAAAGTAATAATGTCACCCAGCAAACTGATAAAATTGCCCCAATTTTTTTATATTAATTGTTATTTCATCAATGTCTATTTTGCCCCTTTATAGGGCATAATAGACACTTGCATGATTTTAGAAAGACTATTTTCATATTAAGAATTTCGGATATTTACACTTAATATGATGGTTTTTATCTATTGGTAATTTATAAATGAGATATTAAAATATACTTTGGAAATTTTTGATTTGCTTGAAATAGGATTTATATATTTTTAATATCCAAAATGTACCCAGCAAACTGACTATTTTGGCCCACTCTCCCCTACGTACCTATTAGGCTTTTTCACGACGGTACAAGAAAAATGACGCCAGGTGTGAAAATACCTAATAAATATTATGATTTTATGAAAACCTAACGTATGTAAGTGATTTTATGATTTGTATGCTAACTTATATGCAAAGGTATTTTGTTATTTCAATTCATAAATACGTTAGAATAATGAGTGCATTATTACAATTTATTAACGACATGTATCCTAATTCAGCAATACTCTATTTTAAGCCTAGTTCGGCACTCGGAGCGAACGAATTTATATAGTTACGACTTATATTAACGAATATCTTATCAATGACAGATCTATCCAATTTCGTTTTTTCATCACTTTAAGTCAAGGCTTTGGGAGGTCCACACTATTAAATCAATTTGTTTGTAAATAAAAATATTGTAGTGTTTTGTCAAAATCGAGGGGTTTATTAGGAATCCAAAAAGTTGCATTTAAAAAAAAATCATTGAATGCGGTAAAGAATAAAAATTACCATAATAAATTAAACATAAGTTGCCTACTCACTTTATACCCGATGTTCGTTTTACTTTATGCCCGCTCGTTCCGCCAATAGACATGAGAATAAAACTGGCCTAAACTTGGTTTGTGAAAATCAATACATGTGTTACAAAAAATATAGTATGCATCACGAGCGAGAGGCCCTTTTTGACCTAGTGTATTTGCAGTACTTGGTCAAAAAAGACCACTTGTCGCCCTTGGTGCACAATGTACTATTTTGTCCTACCTGCACAGGAAGTATACTTTTAAAAAGCATACAATAATTACTCGCCGTAATCGTCTACTTTCCGCCCTTCATACACAATGTACTACTTTTGCCAACTATACTTAAGTTTTTATGACAAGTCTGTCTCAAAATGGATTCGTTAGAAACAGAAGTCACCTAGTAAATGGCGAGAGACATTTTTTATTCTTCAAGAGTTGTACTATGTATATACTATAATGCGTACTTATAACTTGTAAAGCTGAAAGAAAAATTTAATTCGGATGCGTATTTTTTGAGAAAAATAAATTTTTAAATATATATTTATCGGCGAGTAAAGTAGGTCTGACGCATTTCCTTAATTTCATGAATATAAGAAGCCGAGATATATTCTTTTTAATCACTACAACCTTCTTGTACAAAACTAGAAATGCCAGGCGCGCTACGCGTCTCTTGTACCATGAAAAAGACGAATGTTAATAATATTATTATGTAGTTTTAACAAGTATTAAACGATAATCTTATCTAAAAATGATTAGATGATGGTTTCATGACATAATCTGTGAGTAAAAGGTTTTACTGAAAAAGTCAGATGATTTACAACTGATCCAACTGAAGATAAGGTGAAAGATCATCTGAGAATTTAACACATTTACTTCCTTGACTTTTCGTCTGAAGTATTTTTAATGAAGAAAAACATATTATCCGTTGCGGGTCAAAACGGGGTACCAGTTGTATCTCGTATCAAACACGGTGGCGTCGTTCTAAACCAATTGAGAAAATAACTTACTCATGCGTGCACGCACGCACTCACTCACTTGCTCACTTACTAACTTGTTCAGGCATGTACTCACTCATTTGCTCACGTACTTACTCACACACCCGCTTACTTACTCATTGACTATCTGACGCATTGACACTTACTTAATCATTCTCTCACTTATGCATGTACTGACTCACTCTCTTGCGCACGCGATTGCTCATGTCATCACTCGCTCGCTCACTTACTCACTAACTTGTTCACGCACTCAATCACTCACTTACTCACGCACTTACTCGCGTACTTGCTCGCTTACTTACTCACTTGCTCATGTCCTTACTCGTGGAATTATTTTCGACTAGCTGACGTACTTACTCACTCGGTTACTTACTACTCATTTGTTTACACACGTACTCAGTCACTCACTTATACGCTTACTTGCGCAATCGCTCACTTTCTCACTCACTTGCTAACGTACACACTCACTCACGCACTTACTCACGCACGCACGCACTTACCCGCTCACGTACGCACTCGCTCATTCGCTTCTTCACTTGGAGTAGGGTCACTCAACGCCGTTCAACCTTTTCTTAGCCATTTGTTTCCCTTTTTTCCCTACTTCTCTATGAACCTTCCCGACACTTCCATCACCTCCCGATTGACTCTCCAAGCTTTTCATCTAAGTAAACTGGCACATATTTCTGCGAGACGGTCTTCGTTCAAATTTTACAAATCCGTGCGTATTCAAGTCTTCGTTACTTGTCGCAGATTTTTTATATGAAAGTATATGAAAAGAAGCTCTCCAAAAAAATCTAAGCCTCTAAGGTCCATTGTGTGACCCAGTAGAATGTTCTAAATTTTCAAACAATGCCAATAAACGGCTAATTTCAAAAAATTCTTGAAAGGATTATGTGGCAAAATGGGTGGCCGCAAACTGCCAATGACTTGGGTTCCTAAATAGCCGGAATTTTGCCACCTAAATTTTTTGGCAATTTTGAATCTATCATAACTTTTTATTCAAATATTCTCAATGATGCTCCGACCACTCAAAGTAAAGGTTTTAATGTTAGCTTTCTTTTTATCGTTCGTGTACATAATACATAATACCTGACGTAAATTACGTCAGACTTTAATAGCATGTCGTTTACTTTAGGTGGAAAAAGCAAGCTGGAAAAAAATCACAGTTATGCTATAGATTCAAAAGGCAAAACCGATCCAAATTCATTAGTTCTAGGACGTTTGAACAATGTTTCCTGAAAGTTAGAGTTCAAAAAGTTATAATAGAACAAAGTTACAGGGGTGCCAACTCGACAATTTCCAAAAAAGTACCTATGTTTTAGAGGCTTGGTTATACGAAATGGTTTTGTATGTACCAAAAAAGGAATTAAAGGTCTTTTCAAGACAAGAAATTTGAGATGTGGTAGACCTAAATCCGTTTTGATTACGTTAAATGGCAAACGATTAACCATAACCTAAAAAATACAAAATTTCAGGCTTGCATTCATCTCTGTAGAGGTGACCCATTGAGCTGTCAAGGAGGTCTAATATTTTTTTACTTAAAGTTTGTAAAAATATGAAGAAATCCTTTTTTGGTGCGTTCAAATTTATTAAAATGGGAACTCAAGAATTTTTTTAAAATGGTCGTTTTCGGTCTTGTTTGAAAATTCAGAACATTCTACTAGGTCACACAGTGGATCTTAGGGCTAAAAAGTTTTTTTGAGAGCTTCTTTTGATAGGTACTTTCATATAAGAAATCGGCGGCAAGTAACAAAGACTCAAGTGCGCACGGATGTTTAAAATTTGTTTGGAATCACTCATATATATATATATATATTGTTGACAAACGAGCAATTACATGCAACACACGAATATTGACGCGATTGACTCTTGCCCTGGTCAAACACGTGCGACGAACATGTCGAAGTTTATCGATACGCAGGATTGTTCTTTTTGTTCAATTCCTTTTATTTAGTTTACAATAATAAACTGACTCTCGTTCTATATAATAACCACCTTTTTATTTAATTGCCCTCTGCATTGATTTTTTCCTTAAAATAACTCCTCCGTGTCTTCTCGTACCCCTCCTTTTTTATACCTCATTCCATTTTTTTCTCTTAAGCTCACGCACCTCCCAACATTTTCATATTGATCCTCCAAGCACTATGTTGTATGAAATGCAAGCGTATTTTATCGTCTTGACTATACGACAAACGATTGCAATCATTTTTTTATAAGATCATTTTGATAATTGAAAACCGTGCATTCCTGTGAACATGTAGTGACTACTGCGCATGCCTGTGTGTACGTCGTCACTGCTGCAGATGCCTGTCTGCACATTGTCACTACTTTTTTTCTTCAATCCGGGTAATTGAATTATTAGCTGGATAAATTTTCTGTTTGATATGACCTCATTACCACTCTTGGTTTTATCAATGTTCAATCTTCAGCTAAAAACGTTTCTCGCTTGGAATCTCCAGATTTTGATCTTCTCGATGAATTAGAACGTGGAGAACTATGAGAGTTCAAAGATATGTAATGTAGAGTGATTCATATCATGTAGATGATAAATAGAGATGTAGAGTATTCCGTCCAGATTGGAAATAAACACGAGGAGAATAAATTTTAAAGCGATTACATAGTCATCACTGTACATACTTAAATGCACGTGAACACAACTGCGTATACTTAAGTGCATGTGGATACAAGTGCGCTTGCGGGTATGCATATGGACATAACTAAGTCCTTCTCCTCTCCTCATACCCACTTCATTTCATTCTTCTTAACGACTATGCCAGGATGTATTCATTTCCACACGCTTTCACTTTCTCCACTCTTTTACCTCACCCTGGACCTCGCGACCGCCTCCCCCTCCCTCTCTGATTGACGCTGAGCTATCTCACCTGTTTAAAAAATATGACGCTGTACACAGACACTACGTACGGACCAAGGTCGGTCAATTATGGCAGGAGTACCAATCTCTCGCGATGCAAAACAACGCATCAAATTATCGAAGCCCTTGGAAATAAAGATATTTGGAAGGAATCGAAGGGCTTGGGGCTCCTGCCAAGGACAGGAGAGGAGCTTCATGAATTATCTCCGAACGAGATGAACTACTACTTTTCGGGTGTATCAATCTCCCGCAGCGAAGGCAACTTTGACTTGGACAGGATCCTGGACTTAGTCAGTGATGACAGATATGTTTTTAAAGATGTTATTACATTGCGATGATCGTTAAGTCCTCTCTGTCCAAGGGGGTCTTTAGAGGAAAGCCCACTTAGTGCCTCTTAAAAGAACATCAGTCCCCTCTACTATCTTGGATTTCCGACTAATAGCACTATTGAGCGTTCTCTCCAAGGTGTCGGAGAAGATAGTTGATGACCAAAATACAGAATTTTTAAAAGCTAAGAAGATCCTTGATCTAATGCAAACAGGTTTGACAGCATCCCAGTACGCAAACAGCACTACTGAAACTGATCGAGGACATTCGGACTGGCATCAACGACAAGAAAAAGCTAAGTACTATACTACTGGTGTTCAACTTTAGTAAGGCGATCGATACCATTTCACCATCCAAATTACTACGTAAGCTAATACGCATGGGTTTTTCAAGGGGTGTTCTCCAGCTGTTCAAGTCATATATTATTGGTCGTAGAGAAAAAGTTATAACAAACAATAATGGGGAATCAGATTGGCTAATCACCAGCCTCTACATTAATGATTTACAAGACGCACTGGATGGTGGTGATGTTGGACACCTGCTATACGCCGACGATTTGCAAACCTACACTCAAGTACGAGGGTAATTCAATAAGTCTTTAGAATAAAGTATAAAAACAATTTTTTTTGGGTAATTTTTTTTTTATTTTTCAACATAATCTCCTTGGAGCTCTATACACTTGGTCAATCGCTTTTTAAGTTTTTTTAATCCTTCAGAAAAGTGCGTTTTCGTAAGTTCCTCAAAATAAGCACTTACAGAGGCAATGACGTCTTCGTTGTCCGTAAATCTCTGTCCACCGAGCCATTTTTTCAAGTTTGGAAATAAGAAAAAGTCACTGGGGGATAAATCTGGTGAATACGGTGGGTGTTCGACCAATTCGAATTTTAGTTCTTCAATTTTAGCCATTGAAACGAAGCATGTGTGAACTCGGGCGTTGTCGTGATGAAAGAGAATTTTTTTTCTCGCCAAATGTGGTCGTTTTTTTTTAATTTCTTCTTTCAGCTGCTCTAATAATGATGCATAATACTCACCAGTAATTGTTTTACCCTTCTCCAAGTAGTCAATAAGTATAATTCCACGTGCATCCCAAAAAACTGTAACCATAACCTTACCAGCTGACTTTACGGTCTTTGCCTTCTTCGGAGCTGGTTCGCCTGTGGAAATCCACTGTTTGGATTGTTCCTTTGTCTCAGGAGTGTAGTGGTGTATCCATGTTTCATCCACAGTCACAAATCGACGAAAAAATTCCTCAGGATTCCGACTTATGCGCGCCAAAAGAGCCTCAGAGGCGACCACTCTATTGCGTTTATTCTCAGCTGAGAGCAAACGCGGCACCCATCTTGCCGATAGCTTTTTCATGCCTAATTTTTCATGTAGAATTGAAACAACTGCACCTATAGATATCCTTGTGGCCTCAGCTAACTCACGCACTTTTAATCTTCTATCCTTCAACACCATATCGTGGATTTTATTGATGATTTCGGGAGTAGTTGCTTCTACGGGCCTTCCTGAACGTGGTTCGTCACTTATTGATGTACGACCACGCTTAAATTCATTTACCCAGTTATAAACCGTTGCTAAGGCAGGGGCAGATGTGCCATGAACTGAGTCCAATTCATTTTTTATCTCGTATGGAGTTAAACCCTTTAAATGAAAATGTTTAATTACCGCTCTGAACTCGTTTTTTTCCATTTTTCTTAACAAGCAATTTTTTTTTTCAATTGGTTATAAAAACACGTAAACTCAGAAGATGTGGACTGTGACTGCACCATATATCTAGTCGGGAGTGGTGCTGACTGAAAACAGATGATTTGGAGTGATTCGCGCGCCATCTGTTGGTCATTCTAAAGACTTATTGAACTACCCTCGTAACCTGGCAGGATCTTCAGGAGGGCATCAGCTGTTGCGCGGTCAGTATCGGAATGGGCAAATGTTGCAGGCCAGCACTTCAATGTTGGCAAAATAAAGGCGATTATCTTTGCCCCGAACATAACATCAATCGGCTACAAGAGCTTGATTTGCCTGGCATTGATATTCAAGATGGCGTATAAGTGCCCTTTCTTGACTCTGTCACTAGCTTGGTGTTGTCATGGACCAAAACTCACATGAAAACCGCAAGTAGATGCGGTAGGTAAAAAAGTTACTCGTGCTCTCTATAGCTTACGATATTTTTGTTCATGCACCACTGAGGCATTGCGGAAGCAGCTCGCATGCGCATCGGTAGTACCTTATTTAGATTACTGTTCAGTGGTTTATCTTGATGTGTCGGATGAGCTTGAGACTAAACTGCAAAGACTTAAAAATTCATGTGTGAGATACATTTGTGGTGTTAGGAGGGACGAGCACATCACTCCTTATAGAAAGTACCTTAGCTGGTTTAACACAAAGGAAAGAAGAACGTACTTTGCGGGGTTCTTATTGTACAAAGCAATCAATATGGAACATCCTCCGTATCTTGCGGCTCTCTTTGGTAAAAACAAAGCCAGGAATGGTGTGAAAGACCTCTCGGTTCCGGGATCGCACACCGACACGGGCTTCTATTCGTTCAGAGCCTAAGGTTCGCATTTCTGGAACTCCCTCTCCTGAAGTGTCAGATATCTACCGTCGTTATGTGAATTTAAAACTGCATTAAACAGGTATCTTAGACAACAAAGTGTTGACCAATAAATATTGTATCTAAATGTTTTGCGTAGTGTGATGTACCGTTATTATTGTTGTCCTAGATTGTTGTATCGGACTAATCTATTATTAACTTATTGTTAAATTAGTATTAATTTGTACGGGTAAGAGAGTATTTATTAGCAGTAATAGTTGTTTGTATGTGTCTTATGTATGCATGAATGATTTTATATTATTCGGACGCGATGGATATACTTGTAGTATGATACATGAGTGAGGTCTTTTTGCTAGTGAATATTAATATATTAAAGCTTAAGTTAGCATTGTTGACATCCATTCACTATTAATTGTTTAGTTTTTATTAAATTATAGTACTTTGGTATTAAATGAACAATAAAAAAGTTAAAATTTGTCCATTCAAAATCATTTATCCATTAAAATGGCATAAAATACAGTTGTTTAAGAGATTCCGCGAAATTGCGAAGTCTTCTTTTTCTGAATATCAGAGTCTAGCGCTTCTCATATCTTAAAAATTCTGCGGGGTGGAGTTGATACTTGATGTATACGTGCGTACTAATTAACAGGCGATATTTAAAGAGCAAACTGAAACTTTACATATAATTTCCCATATTAAATTTCTCAAGGTATAGATTTACGGTTAAGTTAGCTTCAGCGACTTTTTGTGAAAATATAATTTTGAAACTTTCCAAAAGTGTTCTTTGCAGATGCACGTTTTTACCGTTTATCCTCAATTCTTTTTTATTTGGCTGTTAACACATAAATATGATGACGTCATTAGATTCTGTATAAAAAAATCTTGAATTACATATTCTGTTTGTTAAGAAATATGTTTTTATAAGTTCAGTTTATTCAATAATTTGGTCGTTGACCCTAGATTTTTTTTACACAGATCAATAGTATAATATCAAAATTTTGATTTTTATCCAAATTATGATTTTTTTTGTAATTTTGAATTTATTTTTAAAAATTTATTCTTTTTATTTCTTAGGTCTAATGGACGACTTAAAATGACCATTTCCCCATTCCCTTTGCATGCATGAAAAGCCCCCTATTCACACACTTGTTAAAAAGAAATATGATGTGTAACACGAATGGAAAGGGCTTTTTCAGACTCACTTAGAACAAGTCTATTTTCTCCCTAGTTGCACAAAGTACTATTGTTATAGACATTCAGAAGCAGTTTACAATGATTTTCAATGAAATTAAAATGAGATAATTGATCCAAAATTAAAAGAAAAATGAATCCCTCATGGAGCCCTTGCTAGATACGGGAACCACCGCTGAAGCCACCTTAAGTAGCTTATGTTCTTTGAGAGACCCTCAAATACAATGCAAGTGTAGTTTATTAGAGTCGTGTACGAACATGTTGACGCCTGTTTCGATAAGTAAGAATTTTTTAATCGATTTAAGAGTTGTTTAAAGTTGATTCAAGTTTTATTTTGACTAGAAGCCCAAGACGTCCCACTGGCTTATGAGACCCCATTTTACGGTACAGGAGACAACGTCATATATTTTCATACAGTTAAATCTCAAAAAATATATGACGGAAAATCATAAGAAATTTAAATAATTAGTAATACCGAGAAGAAAATTCAGTAAATATTTGAGACATTTTATTATTCTATACTTAAGAAATAAATCCTTTTGTAAAAAAATCGATTTTTTATGGTCCACGATAACTGAATTAAAAAGAGTAAAAATAGTGATTCTTTTGTTTCTAACACATGCTAATGTATATACTTTTAATAAAAATACTATTTTACAACATATGCATATGTTTTTAGTATAATTATTAATCATTTAAACTAGATATTTCACTAAAAATTGATAATGCGCGGTACTGGGCAGTAATTCTTTTAAATCTCAAAAATATAATTTTTCTATTTCTATTAATAATTCATTCAAATCATTAGACTTTAAAAAGCTACTGCTGTACTTCAAAAAGGTCCATTCAATGAAGACATTCTAATATTTTATTTTAATTTTAGGGCGGGGAGGCGGTACTGCCAGTGCCGTAGGTCTCTGGCCCTGGGGGGGGGGGGGCGCAGATTTCTGGACTAAAAAAACATAGGTCTCGCTTCGCTCGAGCGAAAAACGTAACATGAGGCAAATAATCAACTTCCGCACCCGTGTCGAAATGTACTATTAATAATAAAATCGTAAACACTTATAAACTCAATACCCAAATAACCCAAGCTGGGCAATTGGTTGTAAACAAATGTATATAATAGAATTGTTAACCTTAAAATCTAAACCCAGCTACTCCATTCTGAGCATTTTGCAATTAAAACATTTTAGTAATTTGCAATAAAAAAATTTTCATAATAATAATAAACCCTAAAAAATTTTAATAATTGAACCATAAACCATAAACCCAATTACGCCAAGCAGAGCATTTTGCCATTAAAAAAATGTAATAATAAAACCATAAATTCTAAACCGTAAACCCTAAACCCAATTACCCCAGCTGAGTATTTTAAAAATAAATAATTTTAATAATAAAATAATAAGCCGTTATAAAATCAAACCCAAATAACCCAATCTGGGCAATTGACAATAAACAAATTCATATAATAGAATTGTTAACCTTAAATCCTAAACTCAACTACCCCAAGCTGAGCGTTTTCCAATTAAAAGATTTTAATAACTAAACTATAAACCCTAAACCCTAAACCCAATTTCCCCAAGCGGAACATTTCATAATTACAAAATTTTAATAATACACAAAAAATTCTAAACCTTAAACTCTATAAACCGAACTACCCCGAGCTGAGAATTTTGCAAATAAATAATTTTAATAATAAAACCTAAGCTCTAAACACAAAATCCAAATAACCCAAGATGGGCCATCTGCAGTACACAAATTTAAATAATAGAATTGTTAACCTTAAAACCAAAACCCTAAATCCAAGTAACTCGAGCTGAGGATTTTGCAATAAAATCATTGTAATAATAATATCGTAAGTACTAAACCCTTAACCCAAATAACCCAAGTTGGGCAATTGGCAGTAAATAAATGTATATAATAGAATTATTAATCTTAAACCCTAAACCCTAAACCAATTAACCCAAGCTGATTAATAAAAAATTTTCATAATAAAATCGTAAACCCTAAACCCAACTATACTCCGAGCTGAACATTTTGCGATTAAAAAATATTAATAATTAAAACATAAACCGTAAACCCTAAACCCTAAACCCAACAAGTGGAGCATTTTGCAATTAAAAAAGTTGTATAATACACAATAAATTCTAAACCCTAATTACTAAGCCCAGTTACCCGTGCTGAGCATTTTGCAATTAGAAAATTTTAATAATTAAAATATAAACCCTAAGCCCTAAACCCTAAACCCATCTTCCTCAAGCGGAGAATATTGCAATTAAAATTTTTTAATATTTAAACCATAAATTCTAAATCCTACACCCTAAACCCAACTACCCCGAGCTGAGCATTTTGCGAATAAATAATTTTAATAATAAAATCGTGAGCCCTAAACTCTAAACCCAAATATCGCAAAACCCGATTAACCCAAGGCGAGCAATTTGCAATTCAGGAATTTTCATAATAAAATCGTAAACCCTAAACCCAACTACCCCGAGCTGAGCATATTACAATAAAAACATTATAATAATAAACTTGTAAGCCCTAAACTCTAAACCCAAACAACCCAAACTAAGCAATTTGCAATAAACAAATTTAAGTAATAGAAATTTGAACCTAGACCTTAAACTCTAAACCCAAATAACCCAAGCTGACCAATTTACAATAATAAAAATTTAAATAAATTTAAATATATAAATACATAATAATATAATAATAAATAATAGATAATAATAAATAAGAATATGTAATATACAGGTGTATTTGACGCTTTTTCGTAAAGTGAAATTCACTGAATTCAGAGTTTATGGTTAACAATTCTGTTATTTAAATTTGTTCACAACAAATTGCTCAGCTTGCGTTATTTGGGTTTAGAGTTTAGGGTTTACGATTTAATTATTATAACGTTTTTATTGCAGAATGCTCAGCTCGGCGTAGTTGGGTTTAGGGTTTACGATTTTATTATCAAAATTGTTGATTACTCGGCTTGGGTTAATTGGGTTCAGGGTTTAGAGTTTTAGGTTAACAATTCTATTATTTAAATTTGTTTACTGCAAATTGCTCAGCTTGGGTTATTTGGGTTTAGGGTTTAAGGTTAAGGTTAAAAATTCTATTATTTAAATATGTTTACTGCATATTAGTCTGCTTGGGTTATTTAGGTTTAGAGTTTAGGGCTTACGCTTTTATTATTAAAATTATTTATTTGCAAAATGTTCGGCGCGGGGTAGTTGGATTTAGGGTTTAGGATTTAGAATTTATGGTTTATAAGTTTAATTACTAAAAATTTTTAATTGCAAAGTACTCAGCTAGGGATATTTGGGTTTAGGGTGTAGGGTTAACGATTTTATCATGAAAATTATTTAATTGCAAATTTCTCAGCTTGGGTTAATTGAGTTTGGGGATTAAGGTTTAAGGTTAACGGTTAACTATTCTATTATTTATAAATTTGTTTAGGGATTTGGGTTTAGAACGTTTTGTTTCATTATTAAAATTTTTTAATTGCCAAATGCTCCGCTTGGGGTAGTTGGATTTATGGTTTAGGTTTATGATTTTATTATAAAATTTTTTTATGGCAAATACTCAGTTTGGGGTCGTTGGGTTTAGGGTTTAATGTTTAGAGTTTACGATTTTATTATTAAAATTTTTATAACAAAATGTTCTGCTCGGGGTAGTTGGGTTTAGGGTTTAGGGCTTACAATTTTACTATTATAGTTATACTTATAGTGTGTACTTCAAGTAATTTAGAAAAATGAGCTTCCTAAATATGATCTAAATTATTAAGTTTTAATATTTAAAGCGTTGGGGAAAATATTCACTGCCATTTTATGGGATTTACCATATTACATTACATTACCCTTGCATTAACATAATATTCTTTTTTTGCCAATTGAATTTTCGAAATTAGAAATAAAATATTTGATATAAATTGAATATATCGCGGTTCAGATTAATATATGGGAAATATTTATATTAAATATTATAAACATTTATATGTATAAATACAATAAACATTGTATACATTAGCTACTTTAATTACCTTTCTTTATTGTTATAGTGATATTTTTCTACTTGTTGAGTAGTTTTTTGAATACTTGTAATTCCGGAAAAACCGTAAAGGATCGGACGATTTCAACATAGCATAAATAATGAATGAATCATTATATATATTACAATATAACTTACACTTATGCTACTTAAATGATCAAGTTTAGCAATCCCAAATTACATAAAGTAAGTTGGCTTTGTAAATTGGTCAATTACGGGACGTCGGTTCCTGAGGACCTTCTTTTCTTTTTTGCTTGAATATACTGACCACTCGACCAGGGGCGCCAGGCAGCGACTGCCGTAGAGTCGCAGTAATGGCTAATACGGCCCTGGGTACTGGGCAGCTCTTCCCTATATAACTTTTCCAAAATAAATAAGCAAAAAAAAATGGGGATAGGAGTTGATTCACGTATATATTAAAACAAATATTTTTATGCTTGAACCAAATGTGGCCTTGTTTTTACACAATGCAATACGCACGCACCTACAAGATCGGAAAAATAAAGTAGATCAATGTTTTTATATGGAAAATATATTAATATTTGTATATTTTGATTATACATTTAATCATAATATACATATATATATATACACACACAATATATATATATATTTATACAATATATGTAAAAATGAAAAAGTTTGATCATTAACCTTATTTTTACCACTAAAAATTTGGATTGTTTGCTGACCGATTTTTATCGCCTGTCGATGACTTTTATCGCCCACCGGTCGGAAAATGGCCAGTTTAGTCCTTCTTTTTAGGCATGGACGTCGTGCATGTTACAAAAAAAAATATATTTTATAGAACAAATGTTCTAGCTATTATGAAATGTGGAGTTAATAAAACACAAGTATTTGTAATAAATCGGCCCTTGATTCGACCGATCAAACATTTATTAATGGAGCATATTTTAATTATCGAACTAGTAACAATCTGGATTTCGTTATTTTACAATTTCTCAATATAATATATGAATGACGAAAATTCGTTTCTTACAAGAGCGTATACATAAAACTCATTGCACTTTAATATTTATAAATAATATCGATACATTATAATTATTACAATATTTACCTCTTTTTTTATTAAATATTCTGATAATTATAATATCACTAAAATTTTACTCTAGTTTTTCATATACATTTCGTTAAATAAGCTGGAGCTTTTATTCCTTGAGTTCATTGTCATTATACAAACATGTCAAAGTGGTCCATTCGTGATATACAAATGACTTTAAATATCAATGGTTCAACAATGATTATCGAAACATTTTTTTGGCGTCCTCAATAACGGAGCTCTTCAACGTCTCACAACATTATACACGAATTAATATTTTTTATCTCGCTTACTTCATCTAAAATTCGGAACAATCAAAAAAGTTCACACATTGTATACGCGCATTCAAATCTTTATTACAATCCAGTCGAAGGCTGTTCATTTAAAACTGCATATAACAACAAACGGTTTGGTATTCAAATTTTTTTGTTTGACTTTAAAATCTTCCATAAAATTCGTCTTCGATGCTTACAAGAAGTCTTTAATTATCTATTTTGTTTTTCTTTTCACATTAGGCATCTGAAATATACAAGTACTAAAAAACGAGAACGTTCTAAATCAACTGTAGTTCAACTTCGACTTATGTATATAATATATACTTTATAAAAAAATCTTCGTTACATCATTTGGCTAAAATGTAAACGCTATATATATAGGTACGTTTTCATCACAATTATACATATTTATATACACATGCACATTAATTCTTACACAACTCGTTATTACAAAAGAAACAAAAAAGAAAAACCAGATCGCTCGTTCCATTCGCGATTTTCCTGCGACGCTTCGTACATACACGCGCAGGATCTTTCACAGCCTTATAGTACATAAAAACAACGTACACTCGACTCCTCGCAACTTTCGTCCTTAAATAAACACGCATATACATGACATTCGTGATATTCCGTCAAAACGTTGCATCGAAATTCGTCGTCTTTGAAAAATCTTCTTCGCAGTCATCGAGATGCTCTGCTCGAGACAGTGCAACAAAAAAACATCAACTAAACTACAAGAGAGACAAAAAAATTGAAAAAACAAAAAGGCGACACATCGTTTCGACTATATATTATATATAAAAAGACTCTAAACGCTCTTGCTATATTAAAGGAAGATATCGTCTACGTCTCAGACGTGTGCTATGAGTTATTATAAAGTTTAATCGAAAGTCTGGAGCTGTTGTTGCGCGTTGATGTCGTGCCTGTACATTATACAATATTGTAACGACTCAAAATTTCTCTTTTTTATCATAACAAAATAACAAGAAAGCTTTCATTATATTTTGACATGCGAGAAATATAAATTCGTCTCCGCCTACCATCAAGTTCTTACTGCGAATAAACATGTATTGAATTCAAATGAACGTTCGTACCCTAGATATGTATTTTCTAACCACGTATTCATTCAAAACTGTATAATAACTTTTACTCTCAAAAAGCGTTCTATATCAAATAAATATCGTTAGTTTCGAGTAAACATGCATGCACAGGCATATCGAAACAAACACCCATCAAATAAAATAAACATTTCTTACTCCTCATCCCATCGACGTGATTAAAAAAAAAAGTAAATAATTTCGAGTCGGTACAGCCGTTGCGGCACTTTCGGCACGACACGGAGATTCCCGTATACATATCTCGAGATTCAAGGGATCAGCTCTACTCTCCTCGCCTGTGTACTTATGGTATGTATGCGTGTGTCGACAGCATGTATGCGAGAGATGCTTGCTCGCTCGCTATAGTGATAGACCGTGACACGGTCCACTCGTCCGCGATGATGATCGAAGGACAAAAGGCGCTGCAGGAGAGAGACATTAGAGAGACAGAGAGAGATAGAGATAGACTCGTTAAACGGATAGCGCGAGGCCCAGGCGAGCGAGAACCATTTCCTTTCGCAGCCGCGTGATTTCCCAATAGACGTCGTGCACTGCAATCAGAACAAGAATTTAATTAGACAATTATTTTTTGTTAAGTTATGTCCTGTTGTTAATGAATGATGGCTTAAATTTAAAAGAGAGACTGGTTTTTATGAAGAATATTTATTATATGTTCAACTTTAAGGAGTTTCTTTTCTAATTTAATTAATTTTATCATATCTTTTCGACTATCAAAAATGCAAAAGCATTTTTAATTAAAATTGTCTTCGTTATATTCTACGTTTATTAAATGAAATTTAATTGAATTAAAACTTACCCGAACTTTTAACAAGGCCCCGCTCAATATATCGGAGATAGTTGAGGAAGTCGCAAACTGCTATGATCTGTTTGAATAAAAAATAATACTAATGAATGTTCAATTTAAAAATCAATATTATTTATCTTAATAATGATCTCCATTGATAAAACTTACTCTATTCCGACATATTTGTGATATGCAATGCCACTGATTCTCTTGATCTCCTATTCGCATTCGATAGTGACATTGTCTCGGTGCTTCCAGTAAGGCGCATTTTCTGGAACAAAACAATATTTTTTTTTGCAATATAACTGTATATATATTATTGATAAAATGCAAAAATTTAACTTTTGTTAAAAATGTTGTATTAAAAATGAATAATTGTAAAGAATATATAGATATTTTTTTAAGAAATAGTTTTATTGAGAATGTTTATCAGAATAGAATTTGAACTTAAAACTGAATACTATTGATTTACAATTTAATATTTTTCATTTGCGTAATCTTCCTTTACAATGAGATTATGCAAAAGTCACAGTTATAATTCAGCTATAATATAATTATCATGACCGTAAATCAAAATAAACCTGAGTACCTCTCTATAATAATTATCATGTTCATTTCAAATATATGGTAGCGAGAATAGTAAAGAAATAAAAATTTACTCGCCAATAATTAATGTATACCTATATATATATATATATATGGTATACATTAATTATTGGCGAGTAAATTTTTATTTATATATATATATATATATATATATATATATATATATATATATATATATATATATATAGGTATACATTAATTATTGGCGAGTAAATTTTTATTACATTTTCTGTCAGGTTTCAAGAACTTTTAAACATAAAAGGAACATTTTTTTAAATTGTAAAGATAACATTTTATATTCAAATAAATAGTTAATGGATGCTATTCACGACCTTTCAAGGGGTTGCATAAAACTTTGCTTCCAAATGGACAGTTTAAACCAATTATAGAATTACAGTGTATATTTTTATCATTGAGAAAAATGAATTTCGAAAAATTAAAATCACTTCAATCAGCGCTTCAGTACAACTCTCAAAATGACAAAAGTTAGTTGGTTCTGTAGAACCTACTCGAATTTAAAGTACTAAAATCCACTTGATGCATGAATTACACCACGTGGCATTATCCAACCCATTGATTTACAATTCGCTATGAAAAATGAAGAAAAAAAAAGGAAAAAAGACAACTCACTTGGGAAATCCGAGCTTGGCCTTGTCGCTGACCGCCTCGACGAAGATGATGCCGTCGAGCACGGCCTGTCTGACCCTGGCACCTAGCTCAAGATTCGGAAAGTCCAGGCAGAGATCGATGTCCTCGCGGAAGCAGCGCTCTATAAAGGGATCGCTCTTGTCGACGCAGGGATTGGCCTTCCACCTGAGGAACTCGCCGTGCACGCGGGGATCGACCTCCAGGCCGAGGTCGCGACTATCCCTGTCGCGCTGCTGCTCCCTTTAGGAACAGATCAGGTGGGTTAGCAAATATATGCGCGCGGCGCATACACATTACATACACGAGCGGAACGATTTGTTGATTATAGGATGGTATGTGTTGCGATGAGGGTCTTTATATATGTAGTAATTGATTTGACTCGTTTAGTGGATAATGCGTTAGCGCTCGAGAAGTTTTACTTCATATTGTATGTGTTGGAGTTAGTAGTATTGTTGTTTTAAATGGTCTAAAATAATAATGCCGCTAATTAAGTTTGGTTGTATTTATTTTGCCTTGTACGGATTCCGCGTACAGAACGTTTAGCGACAAGAAACATGAATCTTAAAAAGTGAAATATTAAAAATTATTTTTTTTAACAATTAAATGTTATTTTTAAGCGTGTCTAATACGTAGGAATTTCTTAAAACTCAATATTATGGTTAGCTTATTAAAAACACTTCATAATAAATTTCACTGAGAACAGCACCACCGCATCGATTCAAAACAAGGGTATCTATTTTCACGTACAAATTTGTTGAATCAGAATCTTACCGTGTATTTACACTTTTGGAGTGAAACTTTACTTAATAAAATTATTACAGTGAGATTTTCACTTCATAAACTTTAGAGAGCTAGTGATTTCAGATTAAGCGCTTATTTTATTTAAAAGAGTTGTTAAAGATTGCTTTAATTGTAATAAGCTTGTACGCAATAATGTGATTAGTTTTTACTACCTAATATATACTTTAAAAAATATCAAATTGCAACTTATGAATAAACAAATATTAATTTGAAAAATTGCTCTAATAAATAAAAAGGAGTAAAAATACAATGAAAATGTAGAAGATAATTGCAATCGATATGTCAAACTAAAGCATACATTTTTTAATTAATTCACATATTGCTCGTTAATCTTAATTAAATTGTCTCTTTCAGTATATCCTTTTTTAAAAACAGTATAGTTTTAGCTACTTCATAGTATTAACAACGATTTTACATCCTACTGAGCAACCCCACCTCTGCAATAAACAGTTACCCCATTCCAATCACTACAACCCCGATTTCCAATTTACATCTCCTTTATTAACAACAACACATACAATCTCATAATCCACAATACATCCACCCCGCAAAATCCAATTTTCCACCCACACCCAATACAACATAACCCAATTGGGTATTTGCATGAAACAAATTTTCCAGGATTCCGACCCTTCATTTATTTCGAATTTAAAAATATATTGAAATCCGAAAGAGTTATAGCCTAAATATGTTCAATTGAATGACGTTGCACTCATATAACATCAAGAGGTATACCGCTGTATAGGAATGTGACGTCATCAGGATATCCAAAGCGCCGTAACTTCGGTAATAAGCGGCATAAATGGGTAAAATTCCAAAAGCTCAGAAAGAAAGTAGTACACACGATCTGTTGAACGAAGCCACAAGCAAAAGTTCCACGCAAATACCCAACGACTCCGGCGATAAGTCAGCTCTCGCCTCCTCACCTCTCCCTCTTCTTCTCGCGCTCCCTGTCCCTCTCCCTCTCTAGGTCCCTCTCGAAGACCCCGTCCCGGCCGCTGTCGGCGCTGCAGCAGGGCAGCGAGGTGCGCTGCTCGCGCTGCGGCGAGTCCGGCGGCGAGCTCTCCCTGCCGTACTTGAGATTGAAGTGGGAGGGCGAGCGCCGGTGCTTCTTCGCGAATATGCCGCTTCCCCCCTGCTGATGATGATGGTGGTGGTGGTGGTGGTGCGAGTCGTCGGCGCTGGCGTTGCCCGTGGCGATCTGCGGATGGAGATGGGGATTGGGCCGGGCGGGCGTCGAGGTGAGCACGAGGGTCTTCAGGGCGGCCACCTCGGCGGCCAGGACCTCGGCCTTCATGCGGCTCTCCTCGAGCAGGCGCTCGGCGTTGGCTTGACGCTGGTTGGCCTCGCGCACCATGTTGTGGGCCTCCTGCATAAGAGTGAAGGAAGGGTGAGTAGAGTAGGAGAATGTGAGGATGAACGTTTTTGGTAGATTGATAGTGAAGTTTGGGATGGGTACGGACTTCGGGTTGTAAAAAGTACCTTTAAACTTTGTACGAGGTAAAAATGACCGTTGTTATCGGTATTACGTTAATATCGATGTCGACATAGTTTTTCAATAAAAAATGCTTTTATTATGATTAATTAACGTAAATTTGTGTCACGCATTAAAGTCTAACTTTCATTTCATGATATATGATGCATATTATTGTATTCACTATGTCGTGTCAGTTACGATATTATTTACTCAGTGTCATTGCTACCGTCCAGAAATTTAGTTTATCAAACAATACTTTTTTATAATAATTCGAAATTGTAGTATCCCTAATTCAAAATGCTGACAATATCTAAATATATGTCAAACAATAACATTACTTATATAACGCTATTATTCTACATAGATTTGAATTTAATAAAATTTCAAGTAAAGATGGACAAATCTTATCAGACATACAGTAAATAAGTATATAATAATTTTGAAAAAGCCTTGTTTTAAAAAAATTGAAGTTCTGTATTAAAAATAGCATGTGTATATTCATATATAAAATTAAAAAAAAAAGAGTATTAATGCATCCGTCACAATATAAGCGATACGAACTTTAAAAACATTATCGACTTTATATTATTCTGGGCTTTTTTATTTATCACCAGCTATCACTATAGGAATAAAATCTCTGTAAAAACAGCAATAGATTGTATTTCAGAGGGTGAATCAGGAATTGAAATTCAAGCTCTCAGGCGCCGGTTTATTTTCCAAAGAATTTAATTCAACGATAAATATGCGATTTTAAATGTTATCGCAGCACTAAACTTTAATCAATGCTTTGTGGGTATTTTGTTACTCATGAATCATTATTCTTGAATTTATTGTACGTTTACAAAACTTGAATCCACAAAGACAACTTACCATTGTTTTTTTTTTTAATCTTTTGTAAAAAATATCTCTTACTGCAATCATTGCATAGAGTGTATAGATTTATTTTATTTATCTACTCCTATTTTAACGGTGAGAACAACATTTTCTTTTATATTCAGTTACCCTTAGAATTGTTTAAAACTGTGCGTCGAATATTTTATTGAAGAAAAAACAAACTTAAATATAATTTTAAGGTGGTCCTATAGTAAAATTTTACGAAAAACTCGATTTTTTTTATTTCAATTTCTGATACTCTGTACATTTTGAGAACAGAAAATAATTTTGTATTGGCAATATTGGCCATAAAAATAATTTTCTTTTCTTCCGACCTTTATTGCATACAATCCAGCGTGTTCCTACACTATCCGAGTTCAAACCCGTGTCCAAATCTACTCTATACTATGCAGACAAAGTTCAGAAAACATAGACATTATTAAAAAAATATTTTGATCGATATTCTGCGATAGAAAAATTGTTTTAAAATCATCAGAAAATTATTTCCTTTTTTTACGAACGTGCGGTTTTCTCCATTTATGATTTTCTAATGTTCAGCAAGTCTTATGCGCATAAGATTGCAATTAATTAATCTGGAACTTTACGTATATCTTATTCAACTTATTCGCATTACAAGCATGAACTCGAATATTTAAAAAAAATTTATTAAGAAAGTGTTACCCATTAATAGAGTTAAAAATGTCGTTTGTTTAGGTTATTTTTACAATGAAAATTCAATAGAATTTTATTTTTCTTTATAATTGTGTTTTTAAAAAATTTGGAGTTCACAGTTCTGTGTGGTACAGGTGTTAGATATTACATAATTCTTTTCAATTGCTATACTTGCATCCCTATTTATTCCTATGTGCAAGGAAAGTTTTGAAAAACATCAATTTTCATGGAAAATTGCTAGTTTTTTCTACATAACTATGGGTTAACTGTCAAAAATTTATGAAAATTTACAAAAAATCTTTCTTTTTAGGTAACAAATATAACCACCAATTTAAAAAAATGTTATCATGTAACTAATAAATTTCTTAAAATTTACTATAGGACCACCTTAAGAGCTGGACTTGAAAAATGATTATAAGTATTACTGCTTTTAAATTATTTAATTATTAATACGTAACGTAGTAATTAGTTAGTTTTATTGTTCTTCACCGATAGAATTCCAAAAATATAATTTTAATTAGAATTCTTTTAAAATATTCGCAGGGCTATACGCACTATTTTATGACATCATTGTTTGGAATTTTACTACAGTCAATACTTTTTTTTATAATTAATGATACCAACGTTATTCTTTATCCAAATCAAAGAGTCACGTGTTTTATAGTCCTGTTTTATTTTACCTATTATCGGCTATTGGTAAACCTGAAACAAAATCTGTGCCTTAACATTAAAGGTTTTAAAGCGCGCGCACACACACACATGCACATATACACATTCATACAAACATTTTCTAAAAATAGTGTATTTTGATTCCCAGTATCTTAAAACGTGTTTGTAACATGTTTTTAGCAAAATTCTTTTCTTTACCATCACAAAGCTTCCTCTATGACGAAGCAAAAAAGCAAAAACAAATAAACAAATGCCCACCTGAAAGAGACTGGCGGTGAGCTCCTCGAGCTCGGCCTCGACGTCCTGGCGTATCCGCGACAGACGTCCCACCTCCTCGTCCTTGAGCTTGAGCTCCTCGTGGGCGCGGTGCAGCTCCTCCTGGAGCTTGGCGATCGCCTGCTCCTTGACCTCGGCTACGGCCCGGCCCCACTGCAGGGCCGACGGCGAGGGCGGCGGCTCTGTCTCGTCGTCGGCGTCCTCCTGCACGTCCTTGGGCTCCACCGACTCGTCGGTCGACGACACGGGCTCGCTCTTCGAGCTGGACACCGAATCTTCGGGCGCACTGGTTGTCGACTGACTTTCCGTCTGAAATGGTCAAGGATCTCGTTTCAATGTATAGGTATAGGACATTTTGTAAAAGTTGTGATGAAATCGGCCTTTTGGATTTAAGGTAACGTTCTATATTGATTTTATTTTCACACTTTTGTATTCGCCTTGGCAAGGGTAATACTAGCGCTGAATGTAATGTAAAATTCCCATGAGGCGGAGAATGCATTGTAGGAATTCGAAAAATCACGATTTTATTACACTCCATGGAATCTTGAGATATTTTTAATAAATAATGATTTGTATATTATTTTTCATACTCATAAGAAGTGTTATTTTAAACACTGAGTGATGTGATAAAAAAGCTATTGGTCTCATTCCTACAATACATTTCACTATCACTATAGAGCTTCCAAGATCGTCTACCTTAATGGGACTTTAACAGTGCATTTGGCGCTTGTGTTAATACCTTTACGAAGGTGAATTATATTAAAAAATATACTTTTCATACAATTTTTATTCCTTTTATTGGGAACTATATTTGGGTAATAATAAAAGAATGTTTATATATTTAATTATTTTCATAGTTCATTTAACGTGTGTCATTTTAGGTAAGTGTCTAATGTTATATTTAGGTATCCAAGTACTGGGCTTAAGCGTGCAATCACTATTACTTTTACATTAAGTGTGTTGCTTTTTAAAACATACATTCTATAAGATATATAACAACATGAAAAAGGAAGAAAAACAATAATTAACTTATTTACTATACGTTTATAATGAAGGTATAAATATTATTTTGTATCTAATAAAAAATGTATTTTTCATCTAAATGATTATAACGTATACCCTAATGAAATATCAAATTATTCAGTTTTATATTAAAGTTGATAACGCATTGAAAATTTTTTGAAGTCAGACATGATATATATTATTTATTCTGTCTTATATACGCCTGTAACGTCAAAAAAGATTTTCGTCTAACTTGTTAAGATAATGACTTTTTTGTAGTGAGATTCATCGGTCAGTGATCCACGAATTTTACGTCAGCCTTATAAAAAGTTGTTTATCATATGAACGGTTCTAACGCATAAATAAATTACTCGTTTACAAGTTGAATAAAAAGAAAATTAAATTTAAAAATTTTAAGGTCATTACCAAGGTCTTTTTTACACGCTGCGTGAAAGTCGAGGAACAACTTTTTTTACTTTCACGTTTTTTGTAGTCAGTCGCAGGTATACTAAGATTGGAATTCAGTATTTAAAACCTCTAAAACCATGTACGTCAAAGCTTTATTCGAATATATAATTATGAGAATAGTTTTTATAAACTGTCAGAGCATTAAAACAGTAAAAATTTATTTTAGACAAATTGTAATTTAATTGTAATTTAATTGAATCAATTTTTTATATTAATTTATGAATAATCTGTTTTAAGTAATATTTTTTTCTTAATATACAAGATATAAGTAGTACATACATTTAGTATTATACATTTTTTCAATACGAGAAGCAATTAACTTCATAATTATGATTTTATAACAACAATTTACTAATTAAAAGAAAAAACGAAACAAACATAATAATATTCTACATTCCGTTAAGCAAGAAAAATGTTTTCCATACCCACCGGCTGACGAGCTACGCACGCGGCGCATTCATTATATCCAAACTCGCTTCATAAATAAAAACTTCTCCGCCTGTTTTCCTTCTAATATCGCCTCCTCTTCCCCATTATAACACCATAAAAAAAAAAGAAGAAAAAAAAACCATCCTCGACGAGAGAAACGCGGCGGAACGAGCCACGAGTTGCTCGCTCTCCGGCGAAATCAATCCTCCTTAGAGCTTCGCCGGCGCGGAACTAATTAGAATCCGAAAGTCAAGGTTATTAAAACTCCCGGCGCGGGAATCGCGCGGCGAGCGTATTATATACGCGTAAAAATGCCGCGGCGTCGAAAAGTCGAATCGATGAGTTAGGCTAATCGCCTCTCGAGACTCCCGCGGGCGCGCGCGCACGGCCGCTGTCTGTCTGTCATGTCTGTCCGTCGTAGATAATAAATCGCGCGGCGAGCGCGGGACTACGGAGAGGAGGCAATAACCGAGCTTTAAGGGCTTTCGAGCTTTCGCTCTCGATGGGAGTTATATGAAGCGTTGCGCAGCAGTTTTAAACGCGGATCCATGCTGCCGTTCGAACTTTGTTTCGACTTTTGATATATCGAAGTTTCTGCAGTCACTAATTGGTTAGGACTTTATTTGCTCGTAGTTTAAAAAATAACATAATTTAAGCTAACCATAGTTTAACAAATGTGTGGTTGCTATGTAATACATTGTTTAACTAAGTTTGTCCTTCCCGACTTCCGCGAGATTTGAAATTACAGTCGGACCCCGCGCACTGTGACAAAGTCGGGACCAGCGGCCATGCGCACTGGGAATTCGCGTCGTCTGGTTGCTAGCCAATTGTATTGAAGTGCCGAGGCCGCACTGCTGCGCACACCAATCACACTGAAGCGCTACGACCCACAGTTTAACAGTGCGCGAGGATTGAACATTAACAGTGGTTTTGAATGTACATTAAATTGGTATATGTTATTAATAAATTATAATACCATTAAATTTTATAATTTGTACAAAATTTTAGATTAGGCTATTGAAATTTACATTGTAAAAAGATACTTTCAAGTATCCAATTAATTAATCAATTAATTAATTAGTGAATTAATTGATTAATTAGATTATTTTTAGATTGAATATGTACACTAATAATTGTACAATTAAAGAAAAAATAATCTGTATTTGATTTGTTTAATAAAATATTAGTGCAGTTATCGACTATTTGAAAAATTAATTAAACATTAATAAAAACGTTTTAAATTGTAGAATAACGTCATGGCGAGCTTAGTTCACAGTCCAATCAGTGACTGAAGCCAATGAAAAATTTCCATTCATATAACTTTTAAAATATACCCGAATATTGAACACCCAAACGCATGATTTATTTTTTAATACATTCTATATTGATTTAAATTAAATTTTTTTATTGTTATAAAAAAACGTTTTCTAAAAGTGGTTCCACTAATAATCATTGACGCTACGATCAACTGTATAAAACCGGTTGGTGTTTCAATATGTTCATTCAGATTTATTAGAATAGAAGCTTATACTCTACAGGTATCAAAGTATTTGATACAAAATTGCGTACACTCAACGTGGGAAGTTTCTGATCGAATGCGCTTGAAATCCTTCAATGAGCTTAACGAAAACGTGCGTTTGATCTATGGAGACCCAATGAAATTGCAGTATTTCAAAAAACTTCAAATGCATTCGACCAGAAATTTCCCACGTCGAGCGTGCATTATATTCTCCAAGTTCAAAAGATGAAAACCCCAATCCGCATCAGTCAAAAGTAATCCACTCAACGACACAAACGAAAGCTTCGGTTGACACAAGCCACAACCAACACTCCTTTCAAGTATATGTACCCACATCCATTGCTCAACTCTGTTCAATAATATACGATTGACACGTGTACCGACGCGTGTAGGTATACAACCCATTCATACCGAGAAAGAAAGAAAAAAAATGCCTCGACCATCGTAACACAACGTCCAATTTTCTCTTTCTCAGACTTGGAGAGAAGCATCGACAGCTCTCACCTATAGTGCGCCATCGCTAATACCAACCTCCCCTCCCTCTCTCTACACAGTAGGTATATACAATATAAAGCAAATCCAAGTGCAGACTCACGTTCGTGCCGCTGTCTGACTTTCTATCATCGCGGCCGTGCTCCTGAATTTCTCCGTTGCACTGACGGCCGCCCACGGCCAGTTTCTCCTCACTCAATCGGCGATCCAGCGGCTCCGTCGTACTGCTGCTGGTGCTGCTGGCAGGTTGTTCAGACTCGTGATGGGCGATAGGGCCGTTGCTCGAGGCGCACGAGGATTTTGAGGGTGGAGCTGCTGCTGCTGCTGCTGTCTTGGCACTGTCCGAACTGGTGGAGGAGCGACGGCGCGCCAGCACGCCTCGTGGCAGCAGTCCGTTGCTGCTGTTGTTGTTGTTGTTATGGTTGGTGTGATTGTTGTTGTTGTAGGAGAAGATGGAGATGGCCTTGGTGGAGCTGGAAAATTCAGAGATCGATGTACATTATGCGGTTGTTTGTTTTGGGAATGAAGGCATTTTTTACGCGAATGTGTATCGTGTATACGTAATAGCTTATCTGATGAATTTGTTCATGGGAATAGGGAATATACATGATGTCAAAAATATGGCTATTTTTTTTTTCGACAATAGATAATAATTCATTAATATATTAGACATGAGTTTTTAAACTTTAGTATGTTTCGAATAATGCAACACGCTTGTAATTGGGTAGTACCCAGTGTATTGGGTATTCATTTAAAATGGTGGAATGAACCTACCGCTTCCATAACCTACAAAGACCCGTCGCGCAAGAATATATATATACATAAATTCGGTAGGTTCGGGCCGCCATATTGCTGTTCTTAATCACGTGGCCTCATGTAGCGTTTAAATTCTTATTTAGCAAACACAATTTTCAAAATATTGCTACTCAATTGCTAAACAAGAAAAAGTACTGCGTGCAGACTTCAAATTAAAGTGATCTGCTTTTGAATAATGAGCCCTGTAGGCCTCGTATTACCATGTTAGTATTAGTATTTCTATTGTTAGTATTCTATTCCTATTCTTTGTTACGATAATGGAATACTCGTGGGGATACTCGATCAATAATCTTATATATTTAAGACATTACACATCAGATCTTTAATTATTTCGACAAATGAATAGTAGATTAATTAGTAGAAACCTACATATATCATACCTAATGCCACCTCAAACCCTGTCAGTAATTTCTTACTCGTTAGAAGTCGAGTAACTTCTGCTACACTAGGAACTTTCATGAGGTGATACGTTTTGTGTGCATGAAATTGTTAAAATAAAATTAAATTTAATGCAATGAAACTCTTGTACATATCACCGAATACGAGCCTTCGCGTTCTACGTTTTATGGGCAAGCGTTTATCGATTTGGCCAAATGGAAACGATAACGAAAAGTGGAACTACAAAACAGACTATTTTTTTTGGTTTTGTATCATAAATTATATACTATTGCTATTGCCTTTGGGGTACGCTCTGTACCTGAACCGAAAAAATATCGTCGCAGCATCTGATTCATGGATTGAAGTGGCTGGATTTATGGAAGTAGTAGCATGTCTTATTTACAGTAAATGTCAAGAGCTTCGATTACGGGTTTGTAAAAGATAATTAAATTATTAAGCACTGAAGTATTTACAGAATTTTCTATTTGCTTTCTATTCTTTAGGCTTTATTAGATCTGACAGAAGACCAATTTAGGTGTGAAAAAGACAAGAGTTGTAAAACAATACGCTAATACTTATGCGATACTATTTTTGATTATAATTTCCTTTTATTTATTAACGATTGCAATGTATTTTTTCATTGAACGACCTCAAACTGTACACGAACAACTACTTACGACAGCTGTTTACCCTTTTGAGCTCGAATCACTTACGCTAAAAGTACTACTTTATTTTAATCAACTTTTCGTTCTTACGTATGCATCCATTTTGCCTAATTTCGATGGAATTTCAGTATTTTTAATATTCATGTGTACACATCGATTAAAAGTTTTAGAGATTTATTTCAAAAATGCAAAAGATTTTGCAGAATTGACGGATTGTATTCGAGAACAGCAGAATATACTATAGTAAGTGCTGAATAATACAACTTTTAAGGTAGTTGTATCGCTAGAAACGGGAATAGAACGGTAAATATCTATGTTACAAACTATAAAAAAAATATTTCATATTTATTTATGTTGGTTGAGCCGATATATTGTTTAGTAAAAAAAGGCTCTTACTTCGCTACTATAAAAATCTCCATTTTAGATTTAATTTTAATTTTTCAAGAGTTATATTTCTCGTTTAACATATGTCTTCACACTAACCGTTGAAAAATTATAAAATACTTTATGTATAAGACAGAACAGTTAATTGTTTATAAAAATTTGTGGAAAAATCGCCTAAAAAGCCATTTATTTATTTGTTCAAGCATATTGTATAGAATTATAGTAAAAAAATTAGATTTTTCGACAGGTAATGTGAAGATATGCGTTAAAGAAGAAATATAAGCCTTAAAAAATTAAAATTAAATCTAAATTGGAGATTATTATAGTTGCGAAGAAAGTGGCTTTTTTAACTTAACAATATCTAGGTTCAACAAACATAAATTAATATGAAAATTTTTTTTACAGTTCGTAATATACATATTTACCTCATATATTTTCATCGGTACTCATACACTCTTGGATACTATACAACAAAAATATGAGACCCGTTTCTAGCGATACAATTACCTTAATTCTATAATTTACAAAATATTTATTTATTTAATTAATTAAAAATTAAACTGGTTTTTCATAAACCTTTCACTTTTTGCAGTATGGTAAAAGAAACAAATAATATAGTCCGATTCATGATATTTAAAACAGTACTTTCATTTATGTCAAATGTTATTGCATGCGGTTTACAAATTCTGAATGTAAGTTTAAAAAATATTAAAATAGTAAGTTTATGAATACGAAATGTAATGAAAACTTAAAATTAGAATGTAGGAATATCGCAGAGTCTTTATCAGGTCTGCATAATGATTCTGGTATACTCAAGAATTTACTTGTGTGCAGAAAGTGCGGATAATATGACATCAGCTGTAAGTTCAACTATAATTTATCATAATATTAATGATTTCTTGCTGTACAATAAAAATATGTTAAATTAATCACCGAATTATTGTAATATAATCGTGAAGTTGTTGAGTTTATTAAAGTGAATCCGTAAAGGTATTAGGGGCCGTTCATTACTTACGTAAGCACCCTTAGGCGCGGGAGGGACTCTGAAATATCTTACGATTTCTTACCAGGGGGGAGGGGGTACAGTAATTTCTTACGTAAGAAATATATTATTATTTACATAATATTCAAATTCAATATTGTAGAGAATATTGTTATTATTCGTGCATTCTACGAATACGTATAAACCGTCGTCGAAATTGCGAAAGGTGATTTGTCGACCGAATTCAGCAGAAATCCAACAGTCAATCGACTTCGGCCGAGTAATGAGTTAGGCAATAATAAAAAAATAGAAAAAATTATTTATTTACAAAACATAATATTCTTTCTTGTTTACTCTTGCCAGTAAATAATTAAAAGCGAGAAATTAATTATTAAAAAAACACTTCTTCGCGCGATTTCTGAGTTAGCCCGTTCTTCAAACGCGAACTGACAAGGAGAGTCCACACCCTCCGGAACATGAAATTTCATGAAACTTTAAATTCGATTATTAATAACTTTTACTAGGATTAATATTTTTATACACAACAAAGCTTAAATTAAAGCTCTTCTCGCCTAGTTTTATTGTGTTTTAGGGCCATTTTTAAATGTAAAAACATGCAGAGTTACGTTGAGGAGAAGACGTACTTCTTTTTACTAAAATTATGTTCGTTTGGAATATAATGACTTATATTTCGAGAAAACAGGTCCAGTGGAAAAAACTTCGAGTGCTATGCTTCATTTTAAGATATAAAAAACACCTCCTAAAGTTTCATCAAATTTCGTAACCCGGAGGGTCTGGACTCTCCTTGTGTTGTTAGCTCGTTTTTCAAGCGAAAACTAAGTTAGCCTCTTCTTCAAGCATTTTCCGAGATAATCTCTTTCTTTACTCAACCGTCAATATTATAATCTGTAAGATACACCCAACACGCATTGATTCTTCCCGAGCGGATTTGAATTTAATGTATAAAGTATATATATATATATATATATATATATATGCGTTATACATAGATATACTTAAAACGTTAAATTCAAGCACGTTTGGGAAGAATAAATTCGTGTTGTGTATACATTTTAAAGACTGTACTATATTATGATACAAGCTAGTAAGCATTTTTATATGAAAATAAATAAAGCAACCCTGAGAAGGAAATTTGATTCTGATGCGTATTTTTGAAGAAAAACAAAATTTTTTAATGTATTTATCAGTGAGTAATGTAGGTCTGATGCATAGAGGAAGTGAAAGGGTACGTTTCAAACGTTCTGTCTGAATTGTTCTGTCTTAATTCTGTCAGATAATGTTTACATAAAACTAAGTGTATATATGCCGTTTTTTCAAAAGAAAATGGTTTTTACAAGAATCTGTGTTATCGACTTCTTAATTTTAAACAATTAATCAGAATAAACGCTTCAAATTTTAAAAGATGCGTTTGTTATTTGCTGGGAAACTGTTTTTAAATTTAGTCGTTAAGCAATGCGTATGGGTGCTGCTGAAATTAAAACAGAACAAAGCGTCTAATTATCTTTAGTATAAGAAAAGACTATAAAAAGATGCTTTCTTCAAAGCTTTGTTTCAAACTACTTTTTGGAAACAACTCAATTTTAATTATTTAAGTTATATCTCGTTCTGATTTATAAAATCTTACATAAGATGGGTGGAGGAGGTCATGATAATCTTACGAATTGTTACGTAGGGGCGGGAGCGGGTCAAAAATCGCCTTACGTATGTAATGAACGGCCCTTTAGACGACAAACAAATGACTATAAATATTGTGTGTCTTGCAGGGGAAAGATGTGCAATTTGCAATATATTCAACACCATGGTATAATGAAAGACCAAAAATGGTACTAATGAAAAGTATGATTATCAGCAGATGTCAAAAGCTACCAGTTATATCTATAAATGGAATAATGTCAACACTCGATAGAAAGTATTTAGGAGCGGTATGTTGAGTATAATTGACCTAAATAAATTGATAATTAATTAATAGCTCTAATCGATTCAAATAACTAGTTCTTACTATCAATTACTTTTTAGATAATGTATGCAACACTTTCCTATTTAATGACGTTAAGGACAGTCACAGGCATTAGTAAATTATAAAACTTATTCGTAATGTGTGCTTAAATAGCAAAGTGCAGATTTACGAGGTAAACTTTTAATTTGTTAAATCTAAGTCAAGTTTATATGGAAAGATATGACAAAATGCATTGTTTATATTGAAACTTATTGAATATTTAAGAAACTTCACACAGCTTGTACAGTAATTTGCCATTTTAAACTGTTATTTCTGCGTGAAAAAATGATAAATTTACGTTTGAATTTAATTAAAATTTCAGTTTTAAAATTATATTTTTTGCAAATATTTTTGTTAAAAATGACATCCTTTAATTCATTATACGTATAAGATAGTATTAGTCGGCGTACTAGTATGAAAATGGAATAATAAAAGAAAAATTTAAAATTAAAATTTTCATTAGAAAACTTTAATTGCTTGCTTCATCGCTAATTACTTCAGCAGTTGGGCGCATAACTAACATGCAGCTCTCTGTGTAATTTTCTAGATTAACAAGACCACATTCAATTAAAATAGAAAGTAGTTTTAGTATATGTAAAGCAATTACAGGAAAAAATAAAAAAATCAATTAAACATTTGTTTTTTTATTATACATTCTAGTTTTCTCATTTTATACATTGATTGATAATACAAGAATATTTTCAGGATTTTTTCAATGAAAATGTTAATAATTTTAAAATGTATCGAAGATGATGGAAATTGAATGGTGCCTATAATCATAAAATGAAGTAATCAATCCCAAACTCGTAATCTATAAAATTAATATTTCTTCCTCAATAAGTAGTACCGTTCTGACTCTGTAAGACACGCATCATAATTACAAGTTATAATATAGGTTTACAATAAATTGCAACGCCTAGATAATATTAGATCGTTGATATTATTAAATTTGTATGTAAACGATCTGCATAATATTTAAGGTGAAATATTTATTTTGAAAATAGTGAATATTTAAAAGTTTATTAGCTTCAAATTTTATTCTATTCAAATCAATGAATAAAATCTCAAAATTTAGTGGGGTTTCAGTAAATTTATAAACTGACAGTTTATAAAACAAAGTTAAGTTAATAATCTAATTAGTTGGTGGATGATTTTAAGATAAATAAATAAGTGATAATTGTTAATAAATACGCTTGAATAATAAAAACTAACATTGTTTTAATTAACAGTTCATGTTTAATTAGCAAAAGATTATTATTCAATCGTAAAATAGCATTTTTAATGAAATCGCTCATGAACTGCTCAGAAAATTCGTTTCATTTATACCAGAAGATGGTTGAGCAAAAAATAAATTAGGAGATTAAGATTGAAATTTTTTATATAAAATAGTCAACAAATATTATTTTAATTCATTGACAAATTTTCAGCCCCCCAGCAATTTTGAAAAGGTATTTAATTTCAAAGTTTAATTTCACGGTTTTTTTGGAGTTATATGGGAAAATCGCATTCTTAACCGACTTCGAAAAAGGAGAAGGTTCTAAATTCGACCAGTATATATATATATATATATTTCTATGTTTGTTCGCGTATTACTCCGAAACTACTGGACCAATTTAAATGAATTTTATTTTTAATGAAAGTGGATGATCCCATGGGGGTCCAATTCCAATTTTGTAACTTTTGGTCCAGTATTTGACCAGTAATTTAGTTTTTTGCTAGATATTTTTTTCGTACATTTTGGTCTTTGCCGACTCTGTCCGCCTATTATTCGGAAACTACTGAATCGATTTGGATAAACTTCTTTTTAACCCTTAAGTGTCACACTGGGGTCGTTCGCGGCAAGGCCTCAAACGTAGAACAAGTAATTTTTCGAATTTTTTTGCAAATTATATTTTTTTTAACATATTAAATTGAAAAAATTTTGCAAGCCACATTACTATCTTATAAAACAATAGTTAAAGACCAAATATAATTTTTTTCATTGTAAAAAACAAATTAGTTTACTCAAAATAGATGAATATGTGGCTGGGGTCAAAAACGTCCCAGTGTGGCAGCTACGGCTGGCGCCAGAAGTGTAGCAGCTAAGGGTTAATGAAAGAGGGTGATCCCATGGTGATCCCATTAGATTACTGAGCCAGTATCGAGCCAGTACTAGGTCAGTACTGGCGTTTTGTTATGTTCGTCCGCCGATTATTCCAAAACTACTGAACCAATTTGGATAAACTTTTGGATTTGGATAAATAAAATGAAATTTGACCGGTACAACTAAACAGTATAAAATAAAAAAATTAAGAAAAATACGCTCTAAAGAGAATGAAATAATCGTATAAAAGTATGAATAATCGATAAAAACCTTTTCGAAGTCGGCGCCGAATTTCACCGAGTTACGGTGGTCTGACGTCAGAGGCATTATAAGCATATGTGTTTAGACCCGATTCAGTATAAGTTCTAAATCATATCCACAAGAAAGATACTATAAGTCAGTTTGAAATTCGGGGTCGACTTCGAAAAGGTTTTTATTGATTATTCATACGTTTTCTGTATAAAATAATCAGTTATGCTTTCTAAGGGTCCAGCACAAAACGATAGATTTAACGATAATTTTACCAGGGTTGTATGTTAAGTATTTTAGTCCTTCGGCAAAATATAGTTTTCGGTATTTTGATCTTTGGAACTAGCATGAGTGCCGTAATTGTCCAGATCTGCATCCCTACGTTCGGTGACTACTACATAAATTAGATAGAAGAGTTAGGAAAATATATCATTTTTATTGTAATTAGTATTAGTGATTTTTCCAATAATTGAATTTCTAAAGTGAAAGATTTTGCAATTATCGTAAATATTTCTATTTCTGTAGATTGTTTTATCAACGTTTCTCGCGGATATACTTGTACGTATTTAAAAGTATCTTTTGTATAGACAGCATAGACAAGAAGTCACATGACCTATATATAGATAGTTTTGCAAGACGCAAATAGCAGACGACGGCTTTTCTAATCGCATTTTAACGGGTTTTAGAATTTCTGACAGTATTTAAAGCAATTACATACGATTGTTCACTCTATACCTTTTTTGCGTCGATAAATCGTTAAATATCTATTTTTATATAGTTTAAAAAATCACTAAATATAATGAAAAAGGTACAATATTCTATGCAGTTTACGTATATATTTGTCACCGTTAGGGTTCTAAAGTTGAATACAAGCCACGATAATGCTAGTTCTATCGAGGCAAATATAAAAGTTAGTAATAGCTAATTAACTACACATGATTAGTGATACGGAGGCGAAAAATAAAATTGGTTTACAGTATTGTGGACATTAATGAAAGAAGCGTCACCTTTAAATCTTAAATAAATTGATAATACATTTTAAGGTAATAATAAGTTACTCGTCATATATTACCTTACATTTTTCGGTAAATTTAAACATTTTATTAAAATATAAATAAAAGATTATAACATTGGTAAATAATTTTTATATACAAATTCCCACACTCATATAATAACTACATGTATTTTGAACATAATAAAACCTTGACAGCATCAATTCGATCACATTGACTCTCTAAACCTTGCGGTAGCCGAAGAAATATAGAGGTTTTCATTATAGCCGATGAAAGGGACCTAACGACCCTCAAGAAAATTTAAAAAAATTATTTTAGTTATATTTCGATAAAATGTTCAACTTACTGAAAAATATCAGGCAATATATGATGAGTGACTTATTCTTACCTTAAAATGTATTATCAATTAATTTCAAATTTATAGGTGTATCAGTCCCCTTAAGGGGAGCCCGGTTACCAACATTGCAGTTTTTCGATTTACTCATTGAATTTGTATGTTTCCTTAATCTTTCGACCAGAGGCACAATCTATAGACTAGAAGAATTGAGTAAACTTAAAAAGTCATTGCGAGTAAAACGAAAAACTGCAATGTTGGTAACTACATATAAGGTATATGTCTCCGCCCCCCCCCCCTTAAGCATTAGGTATACCAAAATTTAGGTAGAATCAAGAATTCAGTAGAAATAAGATCAGCTGTTGCGTGTGGATTATATATTAAATAAGGGTTAAAATAATATCTAAAGCGTTATATTTTACTATCACAGCAGACGTTTTCACTCGAAAGGAGTTAGTAGCCACGAGCAAACTGCTTATATATACCTAAAATGGATAAGCGTTACCGAAGTTTCGCTTACGCCTACACAAAAGCTTTATAAACCATGAAACTAAGGTATAAGGTATAACCGAATTACTTGTCTCCTCGTTGTATTCAAACCAAATCGTAAACCACGCGTTCATCGACAATCACTATACGTCCGTGTCTCAGTGTATACCTTCATCCTTTATAAGAAAATAAAACCAAAACAGAAATCACATGCGACCCACCTCTCGCGACGGAACTTGGCGTCGTCCTCGTCGAACAGACTCGTCGGCTCGTCGTCGGCCTCCTCGTCTCTCTTAACCGTCGCGTAGCCGAAGAGATCTGTAGCCGCTCTGGCCAGATCGCTCTTCAGTATGGGATGTGGCGCGTGGCCGAGGCCCGGCGCCGCGCAATCCGCCTCGTCGCCGTACAGCTCGTCCTCGTCGGTCGTGTACTCCTCGTCGCCGGTTGTGCCGGTGCTGCCGGCGCGCCGGTGCTTCGTCGTCAGGGGCCTGTACGCGTACTCGCTCGAGCCCGTGGTCGTGCCCGAGTCGCTCGAGTCCATCGACGAGGGCTGCTGCTGCTCCTGCACGGATTTCATGCTGATACCTGTGTAATATGGGCTGGGACAGGGCCCAGGCGTGCACAGCCTCGATGCAGGCTGCGCGTTGATCGCTGCTGTCTGTTATCGACGATCTGAAGCAGAAATGAGGATTTGTTTCGTTAGAGAGGCTGGGCTGCTTGTTGGAATGTGGGAGTAACTTGATGCTGGATGATGGTGTTTTATGCACTGACTCGGAGATACTGGGACTGTACGTTCGAGTAGATGGGAGGAATGTTGTAAAAATGAAGATTAGTATGATGGAAAGGTGGATTTGATTCAGCCTTTTTAAATTTATAAATCGAAATGCCTAATGTTCACTGGATAAGCAAATAATAATGAACAAAATTTATTTAGAAATCTTCTTTGAGATCATTATAACAGTAATCCTATTGTGAAATTGTTTTTCTTTCTATAGGAATAGTATTTCAAAAGTTAATGCTCACGTGTTAAAATTTCGAAAGATTTTAATATTTCTTTAAACACATATGTTTTTGTGATCTAAAGAACTATTTAGGTCATAAAGGTTATATCGTTAGAGATTTCAACATATAAGACATCAGTAAGCATTATGTTTTTACATGATTCTTATAGCAAGGTGATTAAATAAACATAAGAATTAAATGGAGATTATGCTTCATAAAAGATAATATGAAATAATCCAATTTTTATAAAATATGTAATTGTACGACCTCTATTTATCAATTACATTTGCTTAAATATTTAGGGCAAATCTTAATTTTAATTATAAAAAGATGGATTTCTCTTCAGTAAATCAATTCCATTATTTGCATATTATTTAAATACGGAATGCGATTGTATAATAAATAAGAGTAATAATGCCGGAAATTCAATGATTGAAGCTTAGTATAATTCGAACTTTTTCCATGATATATTCTATAAAATGGATCTACGATTCATCAACAATATTATATTTGTTTCAAACACTCGCAATAAGCTTATCATATTTGCGTTCATTAACTTTACACGTGTGGTAACTACATGCAGAATTATTATTATACATAGGGTGGGCATTGTTCTATTTCAAACAAATACAACACAATATAATCACAACTCGCAAATTAATTAATGACATAAGTAATATAAGTAATAAGGGGCCTGCGGCGGCTCAGTCGGTAGAGTGTCGGATTCCCACGCCGGTGACCCGGGTTCGAATCCTAGTCTCTGCCGATTGATACAAGCACCTCTGTAAAAATTACATGTGCTTTGTTTACAAACACACCGCAGACCCCCGTCGTCGATTAGCACCACATGGAAGCACAAACATGGCGACGTTAAATAATAATAATAAAAAAAAAAAAAGTAATATCGAATATCAATTTCACAGTTAATTCTTACGCAATATACAAAAATTAAAAATGATCATAATATAAAAGGTTATATTTTCAAACTATTCCCTAGTGTGAGAAATCTATTAAATCCTATTCACCAATATAAAAATTGCATATACATCCTATTCGCAAACAGGATCTTCTCATATTTGGAAAACGGAATTAATAGGATTTAATAGATTTCTCACAGTAGGGATTAATTATGATCATTCGAATTATCATTATTATTATTATTTAAAATGTTTGATTTTAAAATGTTTTATTATTTTAGATAATTAAAACAGTAAATAAATATATGATTTTATTATGCATTAGAAAATTATAAAATCTAATTGTTAAGATTTCTTGCTAGTACAATACGTGAGTTCATGAATTATTCATAGCTTTTTCTTAGAAAAAAAACAGTAAAAAATTCTTAAATAACAACGTATTTATTCCAACATGTGATACGAACACTTTGGATATTCCCAGCAAACAATACAGTGATTAAACGCACTGATATTCTTATGACATTGCATTAAAAAATCATAGAATACAAAAATGAAGAAACAACCTTCAGTCATTCGATCATTATTACCTATCCCACACTTCCATTTACGCATTCGCGTGATAGTCTGATAGCCATTCAAACATTCTGCACTCGACGGCACAAACATTCGCATACGTCAACAACTGAATATTCGACACTTCAAAGAACCACAAATAGCCAGCACACATGAATTAATATACGAATCAATCAATTGGTCAGTTCTATGTATCTTTTAGGCAGGGTTGGGTAACTTTTTGCATTTTTAAAAAGTTAGTAGCTAATCAAAATCAAAACTAATTCAGTTAAGTTAAGAGTTACTAATTGATAAAACTTATAAAGTTGATAGTTAAGTTAAAAAGTTAAAAGTTAATAGATGATTTTAATTGAAACAAACTTTTATTTAAAGTTAAAACATAAACTGAAAATGGACAGTTTATTTTATTGCAAATTAATTTTTATTACACTCAAAATGAAAATAAAAATGTTAATTATATATTACTTTTTAATTTTTAAAGACTAAAATATAAGTTTAATAACGATTATCAATAAATTATATTTTTAAATCCTAAAGAGTATTAAAAGATGTTGTAGCTAAAG